>JAJDFG010000366.1:0-229978 GCA_021039105.1 Scomber colias
CTTCCTTCATTACTTCCTTTATTGCTTCCTTTTTTACTTCCTTTTTTACTTCTTTTTACTCCCCTTCCTTCATTCACAGACAGAGTCCCATTATTATGCTTTTATGAGCGAGGTCGAGCGAGCCAAAAGCCGAAAAATCTATTCGTGGCGGACGTAATGTGTGGGAAACACTGGCCTAAAGATAGTTTTCCTGTTGGTACCTACTCGAGTGCTGGCACATTTGCAGAAGGATTTGAGGATGAACCTGGGAAACGCATTCCCAAGGCAGAGTGTACACTGGTGCTGGAGCAAGCCATGCTCGTGCTCAGTGGAGTGTTTTTGATGCTGAGGCCAAAGGTCCCAATGCAGAAGTTAGAGCCGAAGCCTCTTTGTCATCTCTCGGTGCTGAAGCCTTCGTCAAAGCTCTATGTCTTCTGCTATTAAATAATAGAGCGTGAACATAACCACCTTTTATCATATTGGCAAAGTGCACAAATAAGACTACTTTTACAATTAATGATTGCAGTGCACAAACACTGAGAATAGACTTTAAAGTGAAGGAGGAGACATTCTGTGTTCAGACCTTCACAACTTTGAGCTTCATTGGGTGAAAAGCTCTGAAACCAAAAACTTATTTAATCAGAATGACTTGAAAGATGATTTCCACACTCAAAACCCACACACTATATATATATTTTTCAAATTTTGTAAATGAATCATATGGGCTTAAATGGTTTCTCAATACAAATTAAGTTCATGCAAGACCCTCTTCCACCACTAGAGGGCCCCGTACTCTGAGAAATGATTACATTTTGCTGTTAGAATGTTTTTTTCCTCCATATAAAAGTGATTCTTCGTCATAAAAATCAATTGTGTTAATTACACCATAAGATCATAATGATTTATCAGTAACCTAAAATAACCTAAATTTAGGAAAGCGAGGAATTGCTATGTTAAAATGAGTTTGTGTTCAGGGTTCACCCTAAAACATCTTGATCACGATCCAGTTAATTGTCAATAAGATGTACTTTTGCAGGTTTCACATGAGCCTATATTTTTTTGGAACAATTCAAGATAAATTCACAACTTTTCAAGGCTGTCAGGAGTCAAAATGAACATTGAAATAGTTTTTTAAAAATATAATAATGATCATTTCTCCTGTTCAAACAGAGATCCCTTCATAATGCACTTACAATGTAAGTGATGGAGGACAAAATCCACAGTCCTCTTTCTGTGCAAAAATGGATTTAAACATTTATCTGAAGCTAATATGAAGCTTCAGTGGTCCAAATGAGTCAAATCAAGTAGATATATTTCAACGTTACAGTGTTTTTAGTGCCAAAGTCTCTTTTTGTTACTATACTTCCACTCAGATCAACAGGGAAACACTAAGAGGGAATTTGATACTAAAAAAGACTGTAAATGTGTCAGATATTGGGTATGTATGACTAACTCAGACTGCTGAAGCTGAATATAAGCTTCACATCTACTTTTAAATTACTGTGTGTCTACCATCACCCCCATTTCCATTGAAAGCACATTTGAAGGAGATCTTTTAATAGTCAGTACACGAGGAATGATTACAGCGAGGAAAACCTATGTCTGTCATCATATGGACATCTGAAAAACTGCGGTCCTCCTCCTTTTGCAGCCAGCCTCGCACGGTTTTGGTTTACAGTCAGTCGGTGACTATTGGATATTTCCGACAGCACGTGAACGCCACCCATGTACAGTTCAGGGTATCATGGCGCAGAGGAGGCCAGACAGATCCGACGCATCAAAGTTTGATCTCAGCTCGGCTTGTAAGCTGTTATCTCGTCTAACTCTGTAATAAAACCATCACACCCGGAGAAGACTAACACTGGTAAGCTGACTAAAACTGTTTTTGAACGTCATTATTTTCTCCCCAAAAAAGAGAGGAGGATAGCTTTAACATGAGCAGCAAACGTGACATTGTGTACGATAGGAAATAGCTCTGAGCTCCGTGTGACAAAATTACACTTTTATGTCCTTAAACGGCGTTGAACGTGCGTGTTGTCATTATAATACCATAGTTTTATGTGTAAGCTTTAATATGTTATAAACAGCTGTCTTAGTAGTTGATTAGCTTGACAGAAGTTGCTAAAAAAAAAAACAGTTTTAACCATTACTATGCTTGTCGTGTCATTATCATAGTAATAAATCACATTATTGAGCTTTTTGTGATATTCATTTTTTACTTATTTTTTACTTATTTTTTTACTTCCCTTCCTTTTTACTTCCTTTTTTACTTACTTCCTTTTTTACTTCCTTCCTTCCTTATTTTTTACTTTCTTATTTCCCTTTTTACTTTTTTTACTTCCTTACTTCCTTTTTTTACTTCCTTTTTTGCTTCCTTTTTTACTCATTCATTCATGAATGAAAAATTTACTTCCCTTCCTGTTTTACTTTTTTACTTCCTTTTTAGTTCCTTTTTTACTTCTTTTTACTTCCCTTCCTTTTTTACTTCCTTTTTTACTTACTTCCTTTTTTACTTCTTTTTACTTCCTTACTTCCTTTTTTACTTCCTTTTTTACTTCCTTTTTTGCTTCCTTTTTTACTTCCTTTTTACTTCCCTTTCTTTTTCATTCATTCATGAATGAATTCATGAATTTTTTTACTTCCCTTCCTGTTTTACTTTTTTACTTCCTTTTTAGTTCCTTTTTTACTTCCTTTTTTACTTCTTTTTACTTACTTCCTTTTTTACTTACTTCCTTTTTTACTTCCTTACTTCCTTTTTTGCTTCCTTTTTTACTTCCTTTTTTACTTCTTTTTACTTACTTCCTTTTTTACTTCCTTCCTGTTTTACTTTTTTACTTCCTTTTTAGTTCCTTTTTTACTTCTTTTTACTTCCTTACTTCCTTTTTTACTTCCTTTTTTGCTTCCTTTTTTACTTCCTTTTTACTTCCCTTTCTTTTTCATTCATTCATGAATGAATTCATGAATTTTTTTACTTCCCTTCCTGTTTTACTTTTTTACTTCCTTTTTAGTTCCTTTTTTACTTCTTTTTACTTCCCTTCCTTTTTTTACTTCCTTTTTTACTTACTTCCTTTTTTACTTCCTTCCTTCCTTATTTTTTTACTTTCTTATTTCCCTTTTTACTTTTTTTACTTCCTTACTTCCTTTTTTACTTCCTTTTTTGCTTCCTTTTTTACTTCCTTTTTACTTCCCTTTCTTTTTCATGAATTTTTTTACTTCCCTTCCTGTTTTACTTTTTTACTTCCTTTTTAGTTCCTTTTTTACTTCTTTTTACTTCCCTTCCTTTTTTACTTCCTTTTTTACTTACTTCCTTTTTTACTTCTTTTTATTTCCCTTTCTTTTTCATTTTTTACTTATTTTTTACTTATTTTTTACTTATTTTTTTACTTCCCTTCCTTTTTTACTTCCTTTTTTACTTACTTCCTTTTTTACTTACTTCCTGTTTTACTTTTTTACTTCCTTTTTTAGTTCCTTTTTTACTTCTTTTTACTTCCTTACTTCCTTTTTTACTTCCTTTTTTTTACTTCCTTTTTACTTCCCTTTCTTTTTCATTCATTCATGAATGAATTCATGAATTTTTTTACTTCCCTTCCTGTTTTACTTTTTTTACTTCCTTTTTAGTTCCCTTTTTTACTTCCTTTTTACTTCCCTTCCTTTTTTACTTCCTTTTTTACTTACTTCCTTTTTTACTTCTTTACTTCCTTCATTACTTCCTTTATTGCTTCCTTTTTTACTTCCTTTTTTACTTCTTTTTACTTCCCTTCCTGATTTACTTTTTTACTTCCTTTTTACTTCCCTTTTTTACTTCCTTTTTTACTTCCTTTTTACTTCCCTTCCTTTTTTACTTCCCTTTTTACTTTTACTTCCTTTTTAGTTCCTTTTTTTACTTCTTTTTACTTCCTTACTTCCTTTTTTACTTCCTTTTTTGCTTCCTTTTTTACTTCCTTTTTACTTCCCTTTCTTTTTCATTCATTCATGAATGAATTCATGAATTTTTTTACTTCCCTTCCTGTTTTACTTTTTTACTTCCTTTTTAGTTCCTTTTTTACTTCTTTTTACTTCCCTTCCTTTTTTACTTCCTTTTTTACTTACTTCCTTTTTTACTTCCTTCCTTCCTTATTTTTTACTTTCTTATTTCCCCTTTTTACTTTTTTTACTTCCTTACTTCCTTTTTTACTTCCTTTTTTACTTCCTTTTTTACTTCCTTTTTACTTCCCTTTCTTTTTCATGAATTTTTTTACTTCCCTTCCTGTTTTACTTTTTTACTTCCTTTTTAGTTCCTTTTTTACTTCTTTTTACTTCCCTTCCTTTTTTACTTCCTTTTTTACTTACTTCCTTTTTTACTTCTTTTTATTTCCCCTTTCTTTTTCATTTTTTACTTATTTTTTACTTATTTTTTTACTTCCCTTCCTTTTTACTTCCTTTTTTACTTACTTCCTTTTTTACTTCCTTCCTGTTTTACTTTTTTACTTCCTTTTTAGTTCCTTTTTTACTTCTTTTTACTTCCTTACTTCCTTTTTTACTTCCTTTTTTTACTTCCTTTTTACTTCCCTTTCTTTTTCATTCATTCATGAATGAATTCATGAATTTTTTTACTTCCCTTCCTGTTTTACTTTTTTACTTCCTTTTTAGTTCCTTTTTTACTTCTTTTTACTTCCCTTCCTTTTTTACTTCCTTTTTTACTTACTTCCTTTTTTACTTCTTTTTATTTCCCTTTCTTTTTCATTTTTTACTTATTTTTTACTTATTTTTTTACTTCCCTTCCTTTTTTACTTCCTTTTTTACTTACTTCCTTTTTTACTTCCTTCCTGTTTTACTTTTTTACTTCCTTTTTAGTTCCTTTTTTACTTCTTTTTACTTCCTCTTACTTCCTTTTTTACTTCCTTTTTTTACTTCCTTTTTACTTCCCTTTCTTTTTCATTCATTCATGAATGAATTCATGAATTTTTTTACTTCCCTTCCTGTTTTACTTTTTTACTTCCTTTTTAGTTCCTTTTTTACTTCCTTTTTACTTCCCTTCCTTTTTTACTTCCTTTTTTACTTACTCCTTTTTTACTTCTTTACTTCCTTCATTACTTCCTTTATTGCTTCCTTTTTTACTTCCTTTTTTACTTCTTTTTACTTCCCTTCCTGTTTTACTTTTTTACTTCCTTTTTACTTCCTTTTTTACTTCCTTTTTACTTCCCTTCCTTTTTTACTTCCTTTTTTACTTACTTCCTTTTTTACTTCCTTCCTTCCTTATTTTTTACTTTCTTATTTCCCTTTTTACTTTTTTTACTTCCTTTTTTACTTCCTTTTTTGCTTCCTTTTTTACTTCCTTTTTACTTCCCTTTCTTTTTCATTCATTCATGAATGAATTCATGAATTTTTTTACTTCCCTTCCTGTTTTACTTTTTTACTTCCTTTTTAGTTCCTTTTTTACTTCTTTTTACTTCCCTTCCTTTTTTACTTCCTTTTTTACTTACTTCCTTTTTTACTTCTTTTTATTTCCCTTTCTTTTTCATTAATTCATGAATTTTTTTACTTCCCTTCCTGTTTTACTTTTTTACTTCCTTTTTAGTTCCTTTTTTACTTCCTTTTTACTTCCCTTCCTTTTTTACTTCCTTTTTTTACTTACTTCCTTTTTTACTTCCTTCCTTCCTTATTTTTTACTTTATTTCCCTTTTTACTTTTTTTACTTCCTTACTTCCTTTTTTACTTCCTTTTTTGCTTCCTTTTTTACTTCCTTTTTACTTCCCTTTCTTTTTCATTCATTCATGAATGAATTCATGAATTTTTTTACTTCCCTTCCTGTTTTACTTTTTTACTTCCTTTTTAGTTCCTTTTTTACTTCCTTTTTTACTTCTTTTTACTTACTTCCTTTTTTACTTACTTCCTTTTTTACTTCCTTACTTCCTTTTTTGCTTCCTTTATTGCTTCCTTTTTTACTTCCTTTTTTACTTCTTTTTACTTCCCTTCCTGTTTTACTTTTTTACTTCCTTTTTACTTCCTTTTTTACTTCCTTTTTACTTCCCTTCCTTTTTTACTTCCTTTTTTACTTACTTCCTTTTTTACTTCCTTCCTTCCTTATTTTTTACTTTCTTATTTCCCTTTTTACTTTTTTTACTTCCTTACTTCCTTTTTTACTTCCTTTTTTGCTTCCTTTTTTACTTGAATTCATGAATTTTTTTACTTCCCTTCCTGTTTTACTTTTTTTTCCTTTTTAGGTTCCTTTTTTACTTCCTTTTACTTCCCTTCCTTTTTTACTTCCTTTTTTACTTACTTCTTCCTTTTTACTTCTTTACTTCCTTCATTACTTCCTTTATTGCTTCCTTTTTTACTTCCTTTTTTACTTCTTTTTACTCCCTTCCTTCATTCACAGACAGAGTCCCATTATTATGCTTTTATGAGCGAGGTCGAGCGAGCCAAAAGCCGAAAAAATCTAATTCGTGGCGGACGTAATGTGTGGGAAACACTGGCCTAAAGATAGTTTTCCTGTTGGTACCTACTCGAGTGCTGGCACATTTGCAGAAGGATTTGAGGATGAACCTGGGAAACGCATTCCCAAGGCAGAGTGTACACTGGTGCTGGAGCAAGCCATGCTCGTGCTCAGTGGAGTGTTTTTGATGCTGAGGCCAAAGGTCCCAATGCTGAAGTTAGAGCCGAAGCCTCTTTGTCATCTCTCGGTGCTGAAGCCTTCGTCAAAGCTCTATGTCTTCTGCTATTAAATAATAGAGCGTGAACATAACCACCTTTTATCATATTGGGCAAAGTGCACAAATAAGACTACTTTTACAATTAATGATTGCAGTGCACAAACACTGAGAATAGACTTTAAAGTGAAGGAGGAGACATTCTGTGTTCAGACCTTCACAACTTTGAGCTTCATTGGGTGAAAAGCTCTGAAACCAAAAACTTATTTAATCAGAATGACTTGAAAGATGATTTCCACACTCAAACCCACACACTATATATATATTTTTCAAATTTTGTAAATGAATCATATGGGCTTAAATGGTTTCTCAATACAAATTAAGTTCATGCAAGACCCTCTTCCACCACTAGAGGGCCCCGTACTCTGAGAAATGATTACATTTTGCTGTTAGAATGTGTTTTTCCTCCATATAAAAGTGATTCTTCGTCATAAAAATCAATTGTGTTAATTACACCATAAGATCATAATGATTTATCAGTAACCTAAAATAACCTAAATTTAGGAAAGTGAGGAATTGCTATGTTAAAATGAGTTTGTGTTCAGGGTTCACCCTAAAACATCTTGATCACGATCCAGTTAATTGTCAATAAGATGTACTTTTGCAGGTTTCACATGAGCCTATATTTTTTTTGGAACAATTCAAGATAAATTCACAACTTTTCAAGGCTGTCAGGAGTCAAAATGAACATTGAAATAGTTTTTTAAAAATATAATAATGATCATTTCTCCTGTTCAAACAGAGATCCCTTCATAATGCACTTACAATGTAAGTGATGGAGGACAAAATCCACAGTCCTCTTTCTGTGCAAAAATGGATTTAAACATTTATCTGAAGCTAATATGAAGCTTCAGTGGTCCAAATGAGTCAAATCAAGTAGATATATTTCAACGTTACAGTGTTTTTAGTGCCAAAGTCTCTTTTTGTTACTATACTTCCACTCAGATCAACAGGGAAACACTAAGAGGGAATTTGATACTAAAAAGACTGTAAATGTGTCAGATATTGGGTATGTATGACTAACTCAGACTGCTGAAGCTGAATATAAGCTTCACATCTACTTTTAAATTACTGTGTGTCTACCATCACCCCCATTTCCATTGAAAGCACATTTGAAGGAGATCTTTTAATAGTCAGTACACGAGGAATGATTACAGCGAGGAAAACCTATGTCTGTCATCATATGGACATCTGAAAAACTGCGGTCCTCCTCCTTTTGCAGCCAGCCTCGCACGGTTTTGGTTTACAGTCAGTCGGTGACTATTGGATATTTCCGACAGCACGTGAACGCCACCCATGTACAGTTCAGGGTATCATGGCGCAGAGGAGGCCAGACAGATCCGACGCATCAAAGTTTGATCTCAGCTCGGCTTGTAAGCTGTTATCTCGTCTAACTCTGTAATAAAACCATCACACCCGGAGAAGACTAACACTGGTAAGCTGACTAAAACTGTTTTTGAACGTCATTATTTTCTCCCCAAAAAAGAGAGGAGGATAGCTTTAACATGAGCAGCAAACGTGACATTGTGTACGATAGGAAATAGCTCTGAGCTCCGTGTGACAAAATTACACTTTTATGTCCTTAAACGGCGTTGAACGTGCGTGTTGTCATTATAATAC
This sequence comes from Scomber colias, assembly GCA_021039105.1. NCBI lineage: Eukaryota > Metazoa > Chordata > Actinopteri > Scombriformes > Scombridae > Scomber > Scomber colias. Next base: position 8,289 of record JAJDFG010000366.1, read on the forward strand.
CATAGTTTTATGTGTAAGCTTTAATATGTTATAAACAGCTGTCTTAGTAGTTGATTAGCTTGACAGAAGTTGCTAAAAAAAAAAACAGTTTTAACCATACTATGCTTGTCGTGTCATTATCATAGTAATAAATCACATTATTGAGCTTTTTGTGATATTCATTTTTTACTTATTTTTTACTTATTTTTTTACTTCCCTTCCTTTTTACTTCCTTTTTTACTTACTTCCTTTTTTACTTCCTTCCTTCCTTATTTTTTACTTTCTTATTTCCCTTTTTACTTTTTTTACTTCCTTACTTCCTTTTTTACTTCCTTTTTTGCTTCCTTTTTTACTCATTCATTCATGAATGAAAAATTTACTTCCCTTCCTGTTTTACTTTTTTACTTCCTTTTTAGTTCCTTTTTTACTTCTTTTTACTTCCCTTCCTTTTTTACTTCCTTTTTTACTTACTTCCTTTTTTACTTCTTTTTACTTCCTTACTTCCTTTTTTACTTCCTTTTTTACTTCCTTTTTTGCTTCCTTTTTTACTTCCTTTTTACTTCCCTTTCTTTTTCATTCATTCATGAATGAATTCATGAATTTTTTTACTTCCCTTCCTGTTTTACTTTTTTACTTCCTTTTTAGTTCCTTTTTTACTTCCTTTTTTACTTCTTTTTACTTACTTCCTTTTTTACTTACTTCCTTTTTTACTTCCTTACTTCCTTTTTTGCTTCCTTTTTTACTTCCTTTTTTACTTCTTTTTACTTACTTCCTTTTTTACTTCCTTCCTGTTTTACTTTTTTACTTCCTTTTTAGTTCCTTTTTTACTTCTTTTTACTTCCTTACTTCCTTTTTTACTTCCTTTTTTGCTTCCTTTTTTACTTCCTTTTTACTTCCCTTTCTTTTTCATTCATTCATGAATGAATTCATGAATTTTTTTACTTCCCTTCCTGTTTTACTTTTTTACTTCCTTTTTAGTTCCTTTTTTACTTCCTTTTTAGTTCCTTTTTTACTTCCTTTTTTACTTCTTTTTACTTACTTCCTTTTTTACTTACTTCCTTTTTTACTTCCTTACTTCCTTTTTTGCTTCCTTTATTGCTTCCTTTTTTACTTCCTTTTTTACTTCTTTTTACTTCCCTTCCTGTTTTACTTTTTTACTTCCTTTTTACTTCCTTTTTTACTTCCTTTTTACTTCCCTTCCTTTTTTACTTCCTTTTTACTTACTTCCTTTTTTACTTCCTTCCTTCCTTATTTTTTACTTTCTTATTTCCCTTTTTACTTTTTTTACTTCCTTACTTCCTTTTTTACTTCCTTTTTTGCTTCCTTTTTTACTTGAATTCATGAATTTTTTTACTTCCCTTCCTGTTTTACTTTTTTACTTCCTTTTTAGTTCCTTTTTTACTTCCTTTTTACTTCCCTTCCTTTTTTACTTCCTTTTTTACTTACTTCCTTTTTTACTTCTTTACTTCCTTCATTACTTCCTTTATTGCTTCCTTTTTTACTTCCTTTTTTACTTCTTTTTACTCCCCTTCCTTCATTCACAGACAGAGTCCCATTATTATGCTTTTATGAGCGAGGTCGAGCGAGCCAAAAGCCGAAAAATCTATTCGTGGCGGACGTAATGTGTGGGAAACACTGGCCTAAAGATAGTTTTCCTGTTGGTACCTACTCGAGTGCTGGCACATTTGCAGAAGGATTTGAGGATGAACCTGGGAAACGCATTCCCAAGGCAGAGTGTACACTGGTGCTGGAGCAAGCCATGCTCGTGCTCAGTGGAGTGTTTTTGATGCTGAGGCCAAAGGTCCCAATGCAGAAGTTAGAGCCGAAGCCTCTTTGTCATCTCTCGGTGCTGAAGCCTTCGTCAAAGCTCTATGTCTTCTGCTATTAAATAATAGAGCGTGAACATAACCACCTTTTATCATATTGGGCAAAGTGCACAAATAAGACTACTTTTACAATTAATGATTGCAGTGCACAAAGACTGAGAATAGACTTTAAAGTGAAGGAGGAGACATTCTGTGTTCAGACCTTCACAACTTTGAGCTTCATTGGGTGAAAAGCTCTGAAACCAAAAACTTATTTAATCAGAATGACTTGAAAGATGATTTCCACACTCAAAACCCACACACTATATATATATTTTTCAAATTTTGTAAATGAATCATATGGGCTTAAATGGTTTCTCAATACAAATTAAGTTCATGCAAGACCCTCTTCCACCACTAGAGGGCCCCGTACTCTGAGAAATGATTACATTTTGCTGTTAGAATGTGTTTTTCCTCCATATAAAAGTGATTCTTCGTCATAAAAATCAATTGTGTTAATTACACCATAAGATCATAATGATTTATCAGTAACCTAAAATAACCTAAATTTAGGAAAGCGAGGAATTGCTATGTTAAAATGAGTTTGTGTTCAGGGTTCACCCTAAAACATCTTGATCACGATCCAGTTAATTGTCAATAAGATGTACTTTTGCAGGTTTCACATGAGCCTATATTTTTTTGGAACAATTCAAGATAAATTCACAACTTTTCAAGGCTGTCAGGAGTCAAAATGAACATTGAAATAGTTTTTTAAAAATATAATAATGATCATTTCTCCTGTTCAAACAGAGATCCCTTCATAATGCACTTACAATGTAAGTGATGGAGGACAAAATCCACAGTCCTCTTTCTGTGCAAAAATGGATTTAAACATTTATCTGAAGCTAATATGAAGCTTCAGTGGTCCAAATGAGTCAAATCAAGTAGATATATTTCAACGTTACAGTGTTTTTAGTGCCAAAGTCTCTTTTTGTTACTATACTTCCACTCAGATCAACAGGGAAACACTAAGAGGGAATTTGATACTAAAAAGACTGTAAATGTGTCAGATATTGGGTATGTATGACTAACTCAGACTGCTGAAGCTGAATATAAGCTTCACATCTACTTTTAAATTACTGTGTGTCTACCATCACCCCCATTTCCATTGAAAGCACATTTGAAGGAGATCTTTTAATAGTCAGTACACGAGGAATGATTACAGCGAGGAAAACCTATGTCTGTCATCATATGGACATCTGAAAAACTGCGGTCCTCCTCCTTTTGCAGCCAGCCTCGCACGGTTTTGGTTTACAGTCAGTCGGTGACTATTGGATATTTCCGACAGCACGTGAACGCCACCCATGTACAGTTCAGGGTATCATGGCGCAGAGGAGGCCAGACAGATCCGACGCATCAAAGTTTGATCTCAGCTCGGCTTGTAAGCTGTTATCTCGTCTAACTCTGTAATAAAACCATCACACCCGGAGAAGACTAACACTGGTAAGCTGACTAAAACTGTTTTTGAACGTCATTATTTTCTCCCCAAAAAAGAGAGGAGGATAGCTTTAACATGAGCAGCAAACGTGACATTGTGTACGATAGGAAATAGCTCTGAGCTCCGTGTGACAAAATTACACTTTTATGTCCTTAAACGGCGTTGAACGTGCGTGTTGTCATTATAATACCATAGTTTTATGTGTAAGCTTTAATATGTTATAAACAGCTGTCTTAGTAGTTGATTAGCTTGACAGAAGTTGCTAAAAAAAAAAACAGTTTTAACCATACTATGCTTGTCGTGTCATTATCATAGTAATAAATCACATTATTGAGCTTTTTGTGATATTCATTTTTTACTTATTTTTTACTTATTTTTTTACTTCCCTTCCTTTTTACTTCCTTTTTTACTTCCTTCCTTCCTTATTTTTTACTTTCTTATTTCCCTTTTTACTTTTTTTACTTCCTTACTTCCTTTTTTACTTCCTTTTTTGCTTCCTTTTTTACTCATTCATTCATGAATGAAAAATTTACTTCCCTTCCTGTTTTACTTTTTTACTTCCTTTTTAGTTCCTTTTTTACTTCTTTTTACTTCCCTTCCTTTTTTACTTCCTTTTTTACTTACTTCCTTTTTTACTTCTTTTTACTTCCTTACTTCCTTTTTTACTTCCTTTTTTACTTCCTTTTTTGCTTCCTTTTTTACTTCCTTTTTACTTCCCTTTCTTTTTCATTCATTCATGAATGAATTCATGAATTTTTTTACTTCCCTTCCTGTTTTACTTTTTTACTTCCTTTTTAGTTCCTTTTTTACTTCCTTTTTTACTTCTTTTTACTTACTTCCTTTTTTACTTACTTCCTTTTTTACTTCCTTACTTCCTTTTTTGCTTCCTTTTTTACTTCCTTTTTTACTTCTTTTTACTTACTTCCTTTTTTACTTCCTTCCTGTTTTACTTTTTTACTTCCTTTTTAGTTCCTTTTTTACTTCTTTTTACTTCCTTACTTCCTTTTTTACTTCCTTTTTTGCTTCCTTTTTTACTTCCTTTTTACTTCCCTTTCTTTTTCATTCATTCATGAATGAATTCATGAATTTTTTTACTTCCCTTCCTGTTTTACTTTTTTACTTCCTTTTTAGTTCCTTTTTTACTTCTTTTTACTTCCCTTCCTTTTTTACTTCCTTTTTTACTTACTTCCTTTTTTACTTCCTTCCTTCCTTATTTTTTACTTTCTTATTTCCCTTTTTACTTTTTTTACTTCCTTACTTCCTTTTTTACTTCCTTTTTTGCTTCCTTTTTTACTTCCTTTTTACTTCCCTTTCTTTTTCATGAATTTTTTTACTTCCCTTCCTGTTTTACTTTTTTACTTCCTTTTTAGTTCCTTTTTTACTTCTTTTTACTTCCCTTCCTTTTTTACTTCCTTTTTTACTTACTTCCTTTTTTACTTCTTTTTATTTCCCTTTCTTTTTCATTTTTTACTTATTTTTTACTTGTTTTTTTACTTCCCTTCCTTTTTTACTTCCTTTTTTACTTACTTCCTTTTTTACTTACTTCCTGTTTTACTTTTTTACTTCCTTTTTAGTTCCTTTTTTACTTCTTTTTACTTCCTTACTTCCTTTTTTACTTCCTTTTTTTTACTTCCTTTTTACTTCCCTTTCTTTTTCATTCATTCATGAATGAATTCATGAATTTTTTTACTTCCCTTCCTGTTTTACTTTTTTACTTCCTTTTTAGTTCCTTTTTTACTTCCTTTTTACTTCCCTTCCTTTTTTACTTCCTTTTTTACTTACTTCCTTTTTTACTTCTTTACTTCCTTCATTACTTCCTTTATTGCTTCCTTTTTTACTTCCTTTTTTACTTCTTTTTACTTCCCTTCCTGTTTTACTTTTTTACTTCCTTTTTACTTCCTTTTTTACTTCCTTTTTACTTCCCTTCCTTTTTTACTTCCCTTTTTACTTTTACTTCCTTTTTAGTTCCTTTTTTACTTCTTTTTACTTCCTTACTTCCTTTTTTACTTCCTTTTTTGCTTCCTTTTTTACTTCCTTTTTACTTCCCTTTCTTTTTCATTCATTCATGAATGAATTCATGAATTTTTTTACTTCCCTTCCTGTTTTACTTTTTTACTTCCTTTTTAGTTCCTTTTTTACTTCTTTTTACTTCCCTTCCTTTTTTACTTCCTTTTTTACTTACTTCCTTTTTTACTTCCTTCCTTCCTTATTTTTTACTTTCTTATTTCCCTTTTTACTTTTTTTACTTCCTTACTTCCTTTTTTACTTCCTTTTTTGCTTCCTTTTTTACTTCCTTTTTACTTCCCTTTCTTTTTCATGAATTTTTTTACTTCCCTTCCTGTTTTACTTTTTTACTTCCTTTTTAGTTCCTTTTTTACTTCTTTTTACTTCCCTTCCTTTTTTACTTCCTTTTTTACTTACTTCCTTTTTTACTTCTTTTTATTTCCCTTTCTTTTTCATTTTTTACTTATTTTTTTACTTCCCTTCCTTTTTTACTTCCTTTTTTACTTACTTCCTTTTTTACTTCCTTCCTGTTTTACTTTTTTACTTCCTTTTTAGTTCCTTTTTTACTTCTTTTTACTTCCTTACTTCCTTTTTTACTTCCTTTTTTTACTTCCTTTTTACTTCCCTTTCTTTTTCATTCATTCATGAATGAATTCATGAATTTTTTTACTTCCCTTCCTGTTTTACTTTTTTACTTCCTTTTTAGTTCCTTTTTTACTTCCTTTTTACTTCCCTTCCTTTTTTACTTCCTTTTTTACTTACTTCCTTTTTTACTTCTTTACTTCCTTCATTACTTCCTTTATTGCTTCCTTTTTTACTTCCTTTTTTACTTCCTTTTTTACTTCTTTTTACTTCCCTTCCTGTTTTACTTTTTTACTTCCTTTTTACTTCCTTTTTTACTTCCTTTTTACTTCCCTTCCTTTTTTACTTCCTTTTTTACTTACTTCCTTTTTTACTTCCTTCCTTCCTTATTTTTTACTTTCTTATTTCCCTTTTTACTTTTTTTACTTCCTTTTTTACTTCCTTTTTTGCTTCCTTTTTTACTTCCTTTTTACTTCCCTTTCTTTTTCATTCATTCATGAATGAATTCATGAATTTTTTTACTTCCCTTCCTGTTTTACTTTTTTACTTCCTTTTTAGTTCCTTTTTTACTTCTTTTTACTTCCCTTCCTTTTTTACTTCCTTTTTTACTTACTTCCTTTTTTACTTCCTTCCTTCCTTATTTTTTACTTTATTTCCCTTTTTACTTTTTTTACTTCCTTACTTCCTTTTTTACTTCTTTTTATTTCCCTTTCTTTTTCATTAATTCATGAATTTTTTTACTTCCCTTCCTGTTTTACTTTTTTACTTCCTTTTTAGTTCCTTTTTTACTTCCTTTTTACTTCCCTTCCTTTTTTACTTCCTTTTTTACTTACTTCCTTTTTTACTTCCTTCCTTCCTTATTTTTTACTTTATTTCCCTTTTTACTTTTTTTACTTCCTTACTTCCTTTTTTACTTCCTTTTTTGCTTCCTTTTTTACTTCCTTTTTACTTCCCTTTCTTTTTCATTCATTCATGAATGAATTCATGAATTTTTTTACTTCCCTTCCTGTTTTACTTTTTTACTTCCTTTTTAGTTCCTTTTTTACTTCCTTTTTTACTTCTTTTTACTTACTTCCTTTTTTACTTACTTCCTTTTTTACTTCCTTACTTCCTTTTTTGCTTCCTTTATTGCTTCCTTTTTTACTTCCTTTTTTACTTCTTTTTACTTCCCTTCCTGTTTTACTTTTTTACTTCCTTTTTACTTCCTTTTTTACTTCCTTTTTACTTCCCTTCCTTTTTTACTTCCTTTTTTACTTACTTCCTTTTTTACTTCCTTCCTTCCTTATTTTTTACTTTCTTATTTCCCTTTTTACTTTTTTTACTTCCTTACTTCCTTTTTTACTTCCTTTTTTGCTTCCTTTTTTACTTGAATTCATGAATTTTTTTACTTCCCTTCCTGTTTTACTTTTTTACTTCCTTTTTAGTTCCTTTTTTACTTCCTTTTTACTTCCCTTCCTTTTTTACTTCCTTTTTTACTTACTTCCTTTTTTACTTCTTTACTTCCTTCATTACTTCCTTTATTGCTTCCTTTTTTACTTCCTTTTTTACTTCTTTTTACTCCCCTTCCTTCATTCACAGACAGAGTCCCATTATTATGCTTTTATGAGCGAGGTCGAGCGAGCCAAAAGCCGAAAAATCTATTCGTGGCGGACGTAATGTGTGGGAAACACTGGCCTAAAGATAGTTTTCCTGTTGGTACCTACTCGAGTGCTGGCACATTTGCAGAAGGATTTGAGGATGAACCTGGGAAACGCATTCCCAAGGCAGAGTGTACACTGGTGCTGGAGCAAGCCATGCTCGTGCTCAGTGGAGTGTTTTTGATGCTGAGGCCAAAGGTCCCAATGCAGAAGTTAGAGCCGAAGCCTCTTTGTCATCTCTCGGTGCTGAAGCCTTCGTCAAAGCTCTATGTCTTCTGCTATTAAATAATAGAGCGTGAACATAACCACCTTTTATCATATTGGGCAAAGTGCACAAATAAGACTACTTTTACAATTAATGATTGCAGTGCACAAACACTGAGAATAGACTTTAAAGTGAAGGAGGAGACATTCTGTGTTCAGACCTTCACAACTTTGAGCTTCATTGGGTGAAAAGCTCTGAAACCAAAAACTTATTTAATCAGAATGACTTGAAAGATGATTTCCACACTCAAAACCCACACACTATATATATATTTTTCAAATTTTGTAAATGAATCATATGGGCTTAAATGGTTTCTCAATACAAATTAAGTTCATGCAAGACCCTCTTCCACCACTAGAGGGCCCCGTACTCTGAGAAATGATTACATTTTGCTGTTAGAATGTGTTTTTCCTCCATATAAAAGTGATTCTTCGTCATAAAAATCAATTGTGTTAATTACACCATAAGATCATAATGATTTATCAGTAACCTAAAATAACCTAAATTTAGGAAAGCGAGGAATTGCTATGTTAAAATGAGTTTGTGTTCAGGGTTCACCCTAAAACATCTTGATCACGATCCAGTTAATTGTCAATAAGATGTACTTTTGCAGGTTTCACATGAGCCTATATTTTTTTGGAACAATTCAAGATAAATTCACAACTTTTCAAGGCTGTCAGGAGTCAAAATGAACATTGAAATAGTTTTTTAAAAATATAATAATGATCATTTCTCCTGTTCAAACAGAGATCCCTTCATAATGCACTTACAATGTAAGTGATGGAGGACAAAATCCACAGTCCTCTTTCTGTGCAAAAATGGATTTAAACATTTATCTGAAGCTAATATGAAGCTTCAGTGGTCCAAATGAGTCAAATCAAGTAGATATATTTCAACGTTACAGTGTTTTTAGTGCCAAAGTCTCTTTTTGTTACTATACTTCCACTCAGATCAACAGGGAAACACTAAGAGGGAATTTGATACTAAAAAGACTGTAAATGTGTCAGATATTGGGTATGTATGACTAACTCAGACTGCTGAAGCTGAATATAAGCTTCACATCTACTTTTAAATTACTGTGTGTCTACCATCACCCCCATTTCCATTGAAAGCACATTTGAAGGAGATCTTTTAATAGTCAGTACACGAGGAATGATTACAGCGAGGAAAACCTATGTCTGTCATCATATGGACATCTGAAAAACTGCGGTCCTCCTCCTTTTGCAGCCAGCCTCGCACGGTTTTGGTTTACAGTCAGTCGGTGACTATTGGATATTTCCGACAGCACGTGAACGCCACCCATGTACAGTTCAGGGTATCATGGCGCAGAGGAGGCCAGACAGATCCGACGCATCAAAGTTTGATCTCAGCTCGGCTTGTAAGCTGTTATCTCGTCTAACTCTGTAATAAAACCATCACACCCGGAGAAGACTAACACTGGTAAGCTGACTAAAACTGTTTTTGAACGTCATTATTTTCTCCCCAAAAAAGAGAGGAGGATAGCTTTAACATGAGCAGCAAACGTGACATTGTGTACGATAGGAAATAGCTCTGAGCTCCGTGTGACAAAATTACACTTTTATGTCCTTAAACGGCGTTGAACGTGCGTGTTGTCATTATAATACCATAGTTTTATGTGTAAGCTTTAATATGTTATAAACAGCTGTCTTAGTAGTTGATTAGCTTGACAGAAGTTGCTAAAAAAAAAAACAGTTTTAACCATACTATGCTTGTCGTGTCATTATCATAGTAATAAATCACATTATTGAGCTTTTTGTGATATTCATTTTTTACTTATTTTTTACTTATTTTTTTACTTCCCTTCCTTTTTACTTCCTTTTTTACTTACTTCCTTTTTTACTTCCTTCCTTCCTTATTTTTTACTTTCTTATTTCCCTTTTTACTTTTTTTACTTCCTTACTTCCTTTTTTACTTCCTTTTTTGCTTCCTTTTTTACTCATTCATTCATGAATGAAAAATTTACTTCCCTTCCTGTTTTACTTTTTTACTTCCTTTTTAGTTCCTTTTTTACTTCTTTTTACTTCCCTTCCTTTTTTACTTCCTTTTTTACTTACTTCCTTTTTTACTTCTTTTTACTTCCTTACTTCCTTTTTTACTTCCTTTTTTACTTCCTTTTTTGCTTCCTTTTTTACTTCCTTTTTACTTCCCTTTCTTTTTCATTCATTCATGAATGAATTCATGAATTTTTTTACTTCCCTTCCTGTTTTACTTTTTTACTTCCTTTTTAGTTCCTTTTTTACTTCCTTTTTTACTTCTTTTTACTTACTTCCTTTTTTACTTACTTCCTTTTTTACTTCCTTACTTCCTTTTTTGCTTCCTTTTTTACTTCCTTTTTTACTTCTTTTTACTTACTTCCTTTTTTACTTCCTTCCTGTTTTACTTTTTTACTTCCTTTTTAGTTCCTTTTTTACTTCTTTTTACTTCCTTACTTCCTTTTTTACTTCCTTTTTTGCTTCCTTTTTTACTTCCTTTTTACTTCCCTTTCTTTTTCATTCATTCATGAATGAATTCATGAATTTTTTTACTTCCCTTCCTGTTTTACTTTTTTACTTCCTTTTTAGTTCCTTTTTTACTTCCTTTTTTACTTCTTTTTACTTACTTCCTTTTTTACTTACTTCCTTTTTTACTTCCTTACTTCCTTTTTTGCTTCCTTTATTGCTTCCTTTTTTACTTCCTTTTTTACTTCTTTTTACTTCCCTTCCTGTTTTACTTTTTTACTTCCTTTTTACTTCCTTTTTTACTTCCTTTTTACTTCCCTTCCTTTTTTACTTCCTTTTTTACTTACTTCCTTTTTTACTTCCTTCCTTCCTTATTTTTTACTTTCTTATTTCCCTTTTTACTTTTTTTACTTCCTTACTTCCTTTTTTACTTCCTTTTTTGCTTCCTTTTTTACTTGAATTCATGAATTTTTTTACTTCCCTTCCTGTTTTACTTTTTTACTTCCTTTTTAGTTCCTTTTTTACTTCCTTTTTACTTCCCTTCCTTTTTTACTTCCTTTTTTACTTACTTCCTTTTTTACTTCTTTACTTCCTTCATTACTTCCTTTATTGCTTCCTTTTTTACTTCCTTTTTTACTTCTTTTTACTCCCCTTCCTTCATTCACAGACAGAGTCCCATTATTATGCTTTTATGAGCGAGGTCGAGCGAGCCAAAAGCCGAAAAATCTATTCGTGGCGGACGTAATGTGTGGGAAACACTGGCCTAAAGATAGTTTTCCTGTTGGTACCTACTCGAGTGCTGGCACATTTGCAGAAGGATTTGAGGATGAACCTGGGAAACGCATTCCCAAGGCAGAGTGTACACTGGTGCTGGAGCAAGCCATGCTCGTGCTCAGTGGAGTGTTTTTGATGCTGAGGCCAAAGGTCCCAATGCAGAAGTTAGAGCCGAAGCCTCTTTGTCATCTCTCGGTGCTGAAGCCTTCGTCAAAGCTCTATGTCTTCTGCTATTAAATAATAGAGCGTGAACATAACCACCTTTTATCATATTGGGCAAAGTGCACAAATAAGACTACTTTTACAATTAATGATTGCAGTGCACAAACACTGAGAATAGACTTTAAAGTGAAGGAGGAGACATTCTGTGTTCAGACCTTCACAACTTTGAGCTTCATTGGGTGAAAAGCTCTGAAACCAAAAACTTATTTAATCAGAATGACTTGAAAGATGATTTCCACACTCAAAACCCACACACTATATATATATTTTTCAAATTTTGTAAATGAATCATATGGGCTTAAATGGTTTCTCAATACAAATTAAGTTCATGCAAGACCCTCTTCCACCACTAGAGGGCCCCGTACTCTGAGAAATGATTACATTTTGCTGTTAGAATGTGTTTTTCCTCCATATAAAAGTGATTCTTCGTCATAAAAATCAATTGTGTTAATTACACCATAAGATCATAATGATTTATCAGTAACCTAAAATAACCTAAATTTAGGAAAGCGAGGAATTGCTATGTTAAAATGAGTTTGTGTTCAGGGTTCACCCTAAAACATCTTGATCACGATCCAGTTAATTGTCAATAAGATGTACTTTTGCAGGTTTCACATGAGCCTATATTTTTTTGGAACAATTCAAGATAAATTCACAACTTTTCAAGGCTGTCAGGAGTCAAAATGAACATTGAAATAGTTTTTTAAAAATATAATAATGATCATTTCTCCTGTTCAAACAGAGATCCCTTCATAATGCACTTACAATGTAAGTGATGGAGGACAAAATCCACAGTCCTCTTTCTGTGCAAAAATGGATTTAAACATTTATCTGAAGCTAATATGAAGCTTCAGTGGTCCAAATGAGTCAAATCAAGTAGATATATTTCAACGTTACAGTGTTTTTAGTGCCAAAGTCTCTTTTTGTTACTATACTTCCACTCAGATCAACAGGGAAACACTAAGAGGGAATTTGATACTAAAAAGACTGTAAATGTGTCAGATATTGGGTATGTATGACTAACTCAGACTGCTGAAGCTGAATATAAGCTTCACATCTACTTTTAAATTACTGTGTGTCTACCATCACCCCCATTTCCATTGAAAGCACATTTGAAGGAGATCTTTTAATAGTCAGTACACGAGGAATGATTACAGCGAGGAAAACCTATGTCTGTCATCATATGGACATCTGAAAAACTGCGGTCCTCCTCCTTTTGCAGCCAGCCTCGCACGGTTTTGGTTTACAGTCAGTCGGTGACTATTGGATATTTCCGACAGCACGTGAACGCCACCCATGTACAGTTCAGGGTATCATGGCGCAGAGGAGGCCAGACAGATCCGACGCATCAAAGTTTGATCTCAGCTCGGCTTGTAAGCTGTTATCTCGTCTAACTCTGTAATAAAACCATCACACCCGGAGAAGACTAACACTGGTAAGCTGACTAAAACTGTTTTTGAACGTCATTATTTTCTCCCCAAAAAAGAGAGGAGGATAGCTTTAACATGAGCAGCAAACGTGACATTGTGTACGATAGGAAATAGCTCTGAGCTCCGTGTGACAAAATTACACTTTTATGTCCTTAAACGGCGTTGAACGTGCGTGTTGTCATTATAATACCATAGTTTTATGTGTAAGCTTTAATATGTTATAAACAGCTGTCTTAGTAGTTGATTAGCTTGACAGAAGTTGCTAAAAAAAAAACAGTTTTAACCATACTATGCTTGTCGTGTCATTATCATAGTAATAAATCACATTATTGAGCTTTTTGTGATATTCATTTTTTACTTATTTTTTACTTATTTTTTTACTTCCCTTCCTTTTTACTTCCTTTTTTACTTACTTCCTTTTTTACTTCCTTCCTTCCTTATTTTTTACTTTCTTATTTCCCTTTTTACTTTTTTTACTTCCTTACTTCCTTTTTTACTTCCTTTTTTGCTTCCTTTTTTACTCATTCATTCATGAATGAAAAATTTACTTCCCTTCCTGTTTTACTTTTTTACTTCCTTTTTAGTTCCTTTTTTACTTCTTTTTACTTCCCTTCCTTTTTTACTTCCTTTTTTACTTACTTCCTTTTTTACTTCTTTTTACTTCCTTACTTCCTTTTTTACTTCCTTTTTTACTTCCTTTTTTGCTTCCTTTTTTACTTCCTTTTTACTTCCCTTTCTTTTTCATTCATTCATGAATGAATTCATGAATTTTTTTACTTCCCTTCCTGTTTTACTTTTTTACTTCCTTTTTAGTTCCTTTTTTACTTCCTTTTTTACTTCTTTTTACTTACTTCCTTTTTTACTTACTTCCTTTTTTACTTCCTTACTTCCTTTTTTGCTTCCTTTATTGCTTCCTTTTTTACTTCCTTTTTTACTTCTTTTTACTTCCCTTCCTGTTTTACTTTTTTACTTCCTTTTTACTTCCTTTTTTACTTCCTTTTTACTTCCCTTCCTTTTTTACTTCCTTTTTTACTTACTTCCTTTTTTACTTCCTTCCTTCCTTATTTTTTACTTTCTTATTTCCCTTTTTACTTTTTTTACTTCCTTACTTCCTTTTTTACTTCCTTTTTTGCTTCCTTTTTTACTTGAATTCATGAATTTTTTTACTTCCCTTCCTGTTTTACTTTTTTACTTCCTTTTTAGTTCCTTTTTTACTGCCTTTTTACTTCCCTTCCTTTTTTACTTCCTTTTTTACTTACTTCCTTTTTTACTTCTTTACTTCCTTCATTACTTCCTTTATTGCTTCCTTTTTTACTTCCTTTTTTACTTCTTTTTACTCCCCTTCCTTCATTCACAGACAGAGTCCCATTATTATGCTTTTATGAGCGAGGTCGAGCGAGCCAAAAGCCGAAAAATCTATTCGTGGCGGACGTAATGTGTGGGAAACACTGGCCTAAAGATAGTTTTCCTGTTGGTACCTACTCGAGTGCTGGCACATTTGCAGAAGGATTTGAGGATGAACCTGGGAAACGCATTCCCAAGGCAGAGTGTACACTGGTGCTGGAGCAAGCCATGCTCGTGCTCAGTGGAGTGTTTTTGATGCTGAGGCCAAAGGTCCCAATGCAGAAGTTAGAGCCGAAGCCTCTTTGTCATCTCTCGGTGCTGAAGCCTTCGTCAAAGCTCTATGTCTTCTGCTATTAAATAATAGAGCGTGAACATAACCACCTTTTATCATATTGGGCAAAGTGCACAAATAAGACTACTTTTACAATTAATGATTGCAGTGCACAAACACTGAGAATAGACTTTAAAGTGAAGGAGGAGACATTCTGTGTTCAGACCTTCACAACTTTGAGCTTCATTGGGTGAAAAGCTCTGAAACCAAAAACTTATTTAATCAGAATGACTTGAAAGATGATTTCCACACTCAAAACCCACACACTATATATATATTTTTCAAATTTTGTAAATGAATCATATGGGCTTAAATGGTTTCTCAATACAAATTAAGTTCATGCAAGACCCTCTTCCACCACTAGAGGGCCCCGTACTCTGAGAAATGATTACATTTTGCTGTTAGAATGTGTTTTTCCTCCATATAAAAGTGATTCTTCGTCATAAAAATCAATTGTGTTAATTACACCATAAGATCATAATGATTTATCAGTAACCTAAAATAACCTAAATTTAGGAAAGCGAGGAATTGCTATGTTAAAATGAGTTTGTGTTCAGGGTTCACCCTAAAACATCTTGATCACGATCCAGTTAATTGTCAATAAGATGTACTTTTGCAGGTTTCACATGAGCCTATATTTTTTTGGAACAATTCAAGATAAATTCACAACTTTTCAAGGCTGTCAGGAGTCAAAATGAACATTGAAATAGTTTTTTAAAAATATAATAATGATCATTTCTCCTGTTCAAACAGAGATCCCTTCATAATGCACTTACAATGTAAGTGATGGAGGACAAAATCCACAGTCCTCTTTCTGTGCAAAAATGGATTTAAACATTTATCTGAAGCTAATATGAAGCTTCAGTGGTCCAAATGAGTCAAATCAAGTAGATATATTTCAACGTTACAGTGTTTTTAGTGCCAAAGTCTCTTTTTGTTACTATACTTCCACTCAGATCAACAGGGAAACACTAAGAGGGAATTTGATACTAAAAAGACTGTAAATGTGTCAGATATTGGGTATGTATGACTAACTCAGACTGCTGAAGCTGAATATAAGCTTCACATCTACTTTTAAATTACTGTGTGTCTACCATCACCCCCATTTCCATTGAAAGCACATTTGAAGGAGATCTTTTAATAGTCAGTACACGAGGAATGATTACAGCGAGGAAAACCTATGTCTGTCATCATATGGACATCTGAAAAACTGCGGTCCTCCTCCTTTTGCAGCCAGCCTCGCACGGTTTTGGTTTACAGTCAGTCGGTGACTATTGGATATTTCCGACAGCACGTGAACGCCACCCATGTACAGTTCAGGGTATCATGGCGCAGAGGAGGCCAGACAGATCCGACGCATCAAAGTTTGATCTCAGCTCGGCTTGTAAGCTGTTATCTCGTCTAACTCTGTAATAAAACCATCACACCCGGAGAAGACTAACACTGGTAAGCTGACTAAAACTGTTTTTGAACGTCATTATTTTCTCCCCAAAAAAGAGAGGAGGATAGCTTTAACATGAGCAGCAAACGTGACATTGTGTACGATAGGAAATAGCTCTGAGCTCCGTGTGACAAAATTACACTTTTATGTCCTTAAACGGCGTTGAACGTGCGTGTTGTCATTATAATACCATAGTTTTATGTGTAAGCTTTAATATGTTATAAACAGCTGTCTTAGTAGTTGATTAGCTTGACAGAAGTTGCTAAAAAAAAAAACAGTTTTAACCATACTATGCTTGTCGTGTCATTATCATAGTAATAAATCACATTATTGAGCTTTTTGTGATATTCATTTTTTACTTATTTTTTACTTATTTTTTTACTTCCCTTCCTTTTTACTTCCTTTTTTACTTACTTCCTTTTTTACTTCCTTCCTTCCTTATTTTTTACTTTCTTATTTCCCTTTTTACTTTTTTTACTTCCTTACTTCCTTTTTTACTTCCTTTTTTGCTTCCTTTTTTACTCATTCATTCATGAATGAAAAATTTACTTCCCTTCCTGTTTTACTTTTTTACTTCCTTTTTAGTTCCTTTTTTACTTCTTTTTACTTCCCTTCCTTTTTTACTTCCTTTTTTACTTACTTCCTTTTTTACTTCTTTTTATTTCCCTTTCTTTTTCATTTTTTACTTATTTTTTACTTATTTTTTTACTTCCCTTCCTTTTTTACTTCCTTTTTTACTTACTTCCTTTTTTACTTACTTCCTGTTTTACTTTTTTACTTCCTTTTTAGTTCCTTTTTTACTTCTTTTTACTTCCTTACTTCCTTTTTTACTTCCTTTTTTTTACTTCCTTTTTACTTCCCTTTCTTTTTCATTCATTCATGAATGAATTCATGAATTTTTTTACTTCCCTTCCTGTTTTACTTTTTTACTTCCTTTTTAGTTCCTTTTTTACTTCCTTTTTACTTCCCTTCCTTTTTTACTTCCTTTTTTACTTACTTCCTTTTTTACTTCTTTACTTCCTTCATTACTTCCTTTATTGCTTCCTTTTTTACTTCCTTTTTTACTTCTTTTTACTTCCCTTCCTGTTTTACTTTTTTACTTCCTTTTTACTTCCTTTTTTACTTCCTTTTTTACTTCCCTTTTTACTTTTACTTCCTTTTTAGTTCCTTTTTTACTTCTTTTTACTTCCTTACTTCCTTTTTTACTTCCTTTTTTGCTTCCTTTTTTACTTCCTTTTTACTTCCCTTTCTTTTTCATTCATTCATGAATGAATTCATGAATTTTTTTACTTCCCTTCCTGTTTTACTTTTTTACTTCCTTTTTAGTTCCTTTTTTACTTCTTTTTACTTCCCTTCCTTTTTTACTTACTTCCTTTTTTACTTCCTTCCTTCCTTATTTTTTACTTTCTTATTTCCCTTTTTACTTTTTTTACTTCCTTACTTCCTTTTTTACTTCCTTTTTTGCTTCCTTTTTTACTTCCTTTTTACTTCCCTTTCTTTTTCATGAATTTTTTTACTTCCCTTCCTGTTTTACTTTTTTACTTCCTTTTTAGTTCCTTTTTTACTTCCTTTTTTACTTCTTTTTACTTACTTCCTTTTTTACTTACTTCCTTTTTTACTTCCTTACTTCCTTTTTTGCTTCCTTTTTTACTTCCTTTTTTACTTCTTTTTACTTACTTCCTTTTTTACTTCCTTCCTGTTTTACTTTTTTACTTCCTTTTTAGTTCCTTTTTTACTTCTTTTTACTTCCTTACTTCCTTTTTTACTTCCTTTTTTGCTTCCTTTTTTACTTCCTTTTTACTTCCCTTTCTTTTTCATTCATTCATGAATGAATTCATGAATTTTTTTACTTCCCTTCCTGTTTTACTTTTTTACTTCCTTTTTAGTTCCTTTTTTACTTCCTTTTTTACTTCTTTTTACTTACTTCCTTTTTTACTTACTTCCTTTTTTACTTCCTTACTTCCTTTTTTGCTTCCTTTATTGCTTCCTTTTTTACTTCCTTTTTTACTTCTTTTTACTTCCCTTCCTGTTTTACTTTTTTACTTCCTTTTTACTTCCTTTTTTACTTCCTTTTTACTTCCCTTCCTTTTTTACTTCCTTTTTTACTTACTTCCTTTTTTACTTCCTTCCTTCCTTATTTTTTACTTTCTTATTTCCCTTTTTACTTTTTTTACTTCCTTACTTCCTTTTTTACTTCCTTTTTTGCTTCCTTTTTTACTTGAATTCATGAATTTTTTTACTTCCCTTCCTGTTTTACTTTTTTACTTCCTTTTTAGTTCCTTTTTTACTTCCTTTTTACTTCCCTTCCTTTTTTACTTCCTTTTTTACTTACTTCCTTTTTTACTTCTTTACTTCCTTCATTACTTCCTTTATTGCTTCCTTTTTTACTTCCTTACTTCCTTTTACTTCCCTTCCTGTTTTACTTCCTTTTTTACTTCCTTTTTTACTTCCTTACTTCCTTTTTTTTACTTCCCTTCCTGTTTTACTTTTTTACTTCCTTTTTAGTTCCTTTTTTACTTCCTTACTTCCTTTTTTTTTACTTCCCTTCCTGTTTTACTTCCTTTTTTACTTCCTTTTTACTTCCCTTCCTTTTTTACTTCCTTTTTTACTTACTTCCTTTTTTACTTCTTTACTTCCTTCATTACTTCCTTTATTGCTTCCTTTTTTACTTCCTTTTTACTTCCCTTCCTTTTTTACTTCCTTTTTTACTTTTACTTCCTTTTTTACTTCCTTTTTTACTTCCTTTTTTTACTTCCCTTTCTTTTTCATTCATTCATGAATGAATTCATGAATTTTTTTACTTCCCTTCCTGTTTTACTTTTTTACTTCCTTTTTAGTTCCTTTTTTACTTCCTTTTTACTTCCCTTCCTTTTTTACTTCCTTTTTTACTTACTTCCTTTTTTACTTCTTTACTTCCTTCATTACTTCCTTTATTGCTTCCTTTTTTACTTCCTTACTTCCTTTTACTTCCCTTCCTGTTTTACTTCCTTTTTTACTTCCTTTTTTACTTCCTTACTTCCTTTTTTTACTTCCCTTCCTGTTTTACTTTTTTACTTCCTTTTTAGTTCCTTTTTTACTTCCTTACTTCCTTTTTTACTTCCTTTTTAGTTCCTTTTTTACTTCCTTTTTACTTCCCTTCCTTTTTTACTTCCTTTTTTACTTACTTCCTTTTTTACTTCTTTACTTCCTTCATTACTTCCTTTATTGCTTCCTTTTTTACTTCCTTACTTCCTTTTACTTCCCTTCCTGTTTTACTTCCTTTTTTACTTCCTTTTTTACTTCCTTACTTCCTTTTTTTACTTCCCTTCCTGTTTTACTTTTTTACTTCCTTTTTAGTTCCTTTTTTACTTCCTTACTTCCTTTATTTTTTACTTCCCTTCCTGTTTTACTTCCTTTTTTACTTCCTGTTTTACTTCCTTTTTTACTTCCCTTCCTGTTTTACTTCCTTTTTAGTTCCTTTTTTACTTCTTTTTATTTCCCTTTCTTTTTCATTTTTTACTCATTTTTTACTTATCTTTTTTACTTCCCTTCCTTACTTCCTTTTTTACTTCCTTTTTTGCTTCCTTTTTTACTTCCTTTTTTACTTCCTTTTTACTTCCCTTCCTTTTTTACTTCCTTTTTTACTTACTTCCTTTTTTACTTCTTTACTTCCTTCATTACTTCCTTTATTGCTTCCTTTTTTACTTCCTTTTTTACTTCTTTTTACTTCCCTTCCTTTTTTACTACCTTACTTCAATCTTTACTTCCTTCCTTCCTTATTTTACTTCCCGTCCTGTTTTACTTTTTTACTTCCTTTTTAGTTCCTTTTTTACTTCTTTTTACTTCCTTTTTTACTTCCTTATTTTTTACTTTCTTATTTCCCTTTTTACTTTTTTTACTTCCTTACTTCCTTTTTTACTTCCTTTTTTGCTTCCTTTTTTACTTCCTTTTTACTTCCCTTTCTTTTTCATTCATTCATGAATGAATTCATGAATTTTTTTACTTCCCTTCCTGTTTTACTTTTTTACTTCCTTTTTTGCTTCCTTTTTTACTTCCTTTTTACTTCCCTTCCTTTTTTACTTCCTTTTTTACTTACTTCCTTTTTTACTTCTTTACTTCCTTCATTACTTCCTTTATTGCTTCCTTTTTTACTTCCTTTTTTACTTCTTTTTACTTCCCTTCCTTTTTTACTACCTTACTTCAATCTTTACTTCCTTCCTTCCTTATTTTACTTCCCGTCCTGTTTTACTTTTTTACTTCCTTTTTAGTTCCTTTTTTACTTCTTTTTACTTCCTTTTTTACTTCCTTACTTCCTTTTTTTTACTTCCCTTCCTGTTTTACTTCCTTTTTAGTTCCTTTTTTACTTCTTTTTATTTCCCTTTCTTTTTCATTTTTTACTTATTTTTTACTTATTTTTTTACTTCCCTTCCTTTTTTACTTCCTTTTTTACTTACTTCCTTTTTTACTTCCTTCCTTCCTTATTTTTTACTTTCTTATTTCCCTTTTTACTTTTTTTACTTCCTTACTTCCTTTTTTACTTCCTTTTTTGCTTCCTTTTTTGCTTCCTTTTTTACTTCCTTTTTTACTTCCTTTTTACTTCCCTTTCTTTTTCATTCATTCATGAATGAATTCATGAATTTTTTTACTTCCCTTCCTGTTTTACTTTTTTACTTCCTTTTTAGTTCCTTTTTTTACTTCTTTTTACTTCCCTTCCTTTTTTACTTCCTTTTTTACTTACTTCCTTTTTTACTTCTTTACTTCCTTCATTACTTCCTTTATTGCTTCCTTTTTTACTTCCTTTTTTACTTCTTTTTACTTCCCTTACTTCCTTTTTACAGGAAGTAAAAAAATCCGCCTCAGCCTGCTGATTTCAGCTTGGGTAGGAACGAAATGCATTTGTTAATTCAGGCTATTATGTAGTAGCTACGCATCGCTTACTGTGATAATGCTGGTTTGCATTAGATTACAGTTGTATTGTGGATCAGTAGAGGAGTTTGGTTTGGTGTGGATGGATTTTCTTGTTAGACAGGTCACTTTAGTTTGTAGTTTTAGATTCTTTATCCAATGCTCAATAGCAGCTGCAGTGTGTGTGTGTGTGTGTGTGTGTGTGTGTGTCGTTTTCTGATACTTTTTGTGTAATGAGCATGTATTTATATATGAAGTTTGTGTCAATGTTCACAAAGAAACAAATTAGTTTGAGCTGTATTTTATTAGTCTATGCTTAAATGTATTATTGCAGTGTATGAAACATATATTGATGTTTAAAGCAGTGTAACTTGTCACATATAAATTACTAAGAATCTTGTTTAGCTTATTGCATTAGAGTAAAGTGTAAATAAAATGTGTTACTTTTTCATTAATGCATTAAAACTATCATTTCAGATGCCTCGCAAGAAGTCCTTCCGTCGTTCCCAGGCAGCCAGGAGGAGGGTGGAGGACCAGCGCATCACCATGATGGGTCCTCAGCATGAGCCTTCCTGTGGCACCGTTGCACGTATGTAGCCAACTATTATTTTAATTAAGGTTTTCTTTGAATGTATGGAAAGTGTCAATTGTTTTGTTGTATATTGGAATGTTTGTGTATGTTTGAATATGTAATAATTATTATTGTTGTGTTTATCTAGGTCGTGGCAGTGGCTGGCGTCACAAGGTGAAGGAATGGCCGACTTCTCTGCTGACAGGCCGTCAGCACAAGTTGGTCATTCCAGCTGTGTCTCCTGGCAAGAAGGTATGATATTCATATTTCAAATTATCTGCTCTGAAAATCATTATAACATATTTTCTGACACTAAAAAACATTTTTGTGTGTTGTTTCAGTTGGTGCTTCTTGTCGGTGACTCGCATCTGCGAAGCCTCGCAGATGAGATCGTGCCAATGCCTGAGGGGTGCTTGTCCTTTGCTTTCTTGTCAGTGCCGGGGGCCTGTGCAGCTCAGTTGCGGACCGAGGTGCTGAACGCTACAGTTCCTCGGGTCCCTGACTTGGTCTGTGTCATGGCTCCCAGCAACAACTTGACAGCGAGCCGGACAGTGGACGAGGGCCGAGCCGACTTCGCCAGGTACCTGGAGAGTGTCTGCTCACGCTGGCCTAAGGTAAGCTATATTTTCTCAATCTAATGATTATTATTATTGCTGTTTTGATGTTTGCTTTTATAATAATGTTTATACTTTGAGTAGTCAGCTATAGGAGGGAGAGAGGCTGCTGCTGAAGGCAAGCTGCTTCAGCAGGGGTAGTTCCATGTGTCTGTGTTTTACATTTGTGCTGAGTTTACTAATCAATTTTTTGTTTTACACTGAGTACGTGCTGAACACTATAGTGGCTACTTGCAGAGAGTAAAGGAGCACTGGTACAAAAGGCTAAGCCAGTGCAATATAAAGCATCAGTAACTGAGAGCTGTGCATGTTTTTGTGTAGCTACAAAACATGTTACTTGAACTATGTTGACGGAATTTATATTAGCAGCAGCTTGTACCACAAATTCATGTGATTGTAAAAATACATTTACTTTTGTAATTACAATTTGATTGGATTTTATTTCTCTAGGTGATCGTCATGGATTTCGTGCCGCGGTTGGTGGTCGATGAGGAGCTCCAGGGCCACTTTTGTATCGCCTTCTGTCAAGTCGCTGCAAGCATGGGTATGTTTACAAAAGACAAAAAAATAGCCTTAATGAAAATTTTGTTGTGTTAAATGTAGGCATTTTATATGTGTATTTTTTTTTTTGTTGTAGGTGTCCCGTACATCCATCTTGCAGATGACTTCCCCACGCGGCGTGTGGACATGTGGTGCAGAGACGGCGTAAGTAGAATGTTGTGATATGTATGTTTTTGGATTTCAAATGAGTCTCAAATATGTGATTGTATATTCATTTAACATGTGTTTGTTTTTGCAGGTCCACTTGAGTGACGACTGCGGGATGCCTATCCTTGCTCAGTTGCTGTGGATGGCTGCCTACCACCAGCTGGCGACGCCGCCACCGGAGTCTCAGGTGCCCCGCACCACGTCCCCCAGGTCAGCGGTGCCGAGACGTCTTCCACAAGTGGTCGTCAAGGGGGAGATTGTCGCACGGCGTCAGTCAGACCCCTTCGACTGGGCGCTTGTGGAGGGGCGTGGGAAGGTAATGTTGTTGAAACTTCATGACAAAAATTAACATTAAATAACATTTGCCATAGTCATACTGTCTTTGTTAAATGGAAATATTTATCTTTACAGAGGAAGTGCTCCAGGGAGGATGAATCATGTGATGCAGCCCAACGTGGGATTCCCATTCTACGGGTTAGTGTATTTGTCTTATGCTTTAAAGTAATGGTTGATATTTTTAGTGATCATGTGTGTTCTATGCCAACATGACTTGTGAGTAATAGACTGTCTACATTTTTCTTTTTGTCTTGAAGGAGTGTTTCATCCCACTGAACCCAATCCGATTCAGCCCCGCTGTGATGGATGCGTTGGACAGGGCCGCTCCATCCACTCTGTCCAGCCCTGTGTGCACTGCGCCACCTGGCAAGAAGGTAATTTATATACAAAGTATACGTGTTGGTGAAAGCTTCATATTGTTTACTATAGTAATACATTGTAAATGAATTGTCATTTGTACATTAGATGTGAATTAATGTTTTCATATTCATGTTTTTCTTTTAGAAACCGCGCATGGACTGTCAGCCCAAAGCAGCCACTTCCAAGAGGAGACAGGCTCTGCAGCAGGTTAGTAGTAATTTAATGCAACATTTGATTATTTGTCATGACATTTTTGTTTGTATGATATGCTGAATGAAAGCATGGAAAAATATGTGGGTGTAGTTGGGGAATCATTTTTTTTGATCTCCTGTTCTAGGTGAAGACTGTTGTCAAGTCTGTTCCTGTGGAAGTGGTGGCGACGCATAGAGAGGTTCCTGTTTCCTGCGTCACAGGTATTATTCACTTTAGTAGTAATAATTGTATTTTCCTGATTAGCATTAACTGAAGTTATTGATGAACAGCACTTTGTGTTCCAAAACATGTGTGTTAACTATGTCACCTGTGTTCTCAGAGTCATCGCCCCCCAGCCCTGTGGACCTGGTCGTGACTCAGACAACTGCTCCCACTGCCTGTGTCACAGGTAGTATCCATCAGTTCTAATGCTTGTAATTAGCATTAACTTAAGTTATTGATGGACAGCACTTGTTTGAAAATATGTTTATTAACTATGTCACATGTGTTCTCAGAGTCATCGCCTTCCAGCATGATGGAGGAAGACTTCCCTAGATGCATCAATGGTAAGACAGATTTTGATTCTTCTTGTTCAGGTTCAGTGAGTTCTAACAGTGTTATTGATAAGAACCAACACTGTACACCTGCAGAGTTGCAATGGATTAGGGGGAGCTTTCATCAGGGCAATAAAAGATTTAAGTACCCAGGGCGTCAGTGTATGGCCATTGCTTTAGCAAGCTTGGCTAAACACACAGTCAAGAGTGTATTTTCGTGGCAATCATGTGTTTTGGATAAAGTTCTTCATCTAGGTGATGAGTTGTACACATTTTTGCGTGATAACAACAGGATCGGTGGTACGTCTGAGATCTTGTGTGTTCCTGAATTGCCAACCCAGTACGTTTTTAACAATCAGCAGTTTACATTTGACTATGGTAGTGACTATGTAAGTGGTGTGGTCAATGTAGTTGCTGGAGAATTTGTTGAGAATGGTTGTTACACCTCTCTCCTAGACGGATTGGAGAGGATGCTTGGTAAGTATAGCACGTGCTTACTGACCCTGGGTGGTACTACATGCGCACTTATTAGCCAGAACAATAGATATGCTCTTGTCGATTCGCACGCACGCAGCCGTGCTGGACTGGTCAGTGTTGAGGGCCTCAGTATAGTTGCATATTTTACTTGTGTTAGGGACGTGCACAAGTATGTATGCAATTTGGCCACCTCACTGAATGCAAGTCACAAAGCATTTGAGATAGCTGGTGTGCGTGTGTTTCACGTAGAGCTTGATGATGTTCCTGCTGATGATGCACAGGTTGTTGTTAGTGATGAAGCTCCTGATGATGATGTTGTAGCTGTTAGTGGGGATGGTCCTGTTAATGATACAGATGTTGTGTTTGTTAGTGGGGATGGTCCTACTGATGTAGTTGGTAGTGATGAATGTCTTGTTAATGATACAGATGTTGTGTTTGCTAGTGGGGATGGTTGTCTTGATGATGTTGTGGTTGGTAGTGTTGATGAACCAGATGTTGTGTTTGTTTGTCATGACATTTGCAAACGGCTGCAGTTTGATCCCCTCAGTAAGGAGGTTGCCCAGTCAGTTTGTAAACGAGTAAATGTAGAGTTTGACAGGGTTGATAAGGTAGTGTTTCCAGGAGTAGGTTTGTTAGGGTCTCCTTGTAAGAAGGAGAACATAGTGGCTGATGGGAACTGTTTCTTTAGGGCAGTGTCTGTAGCTGTGAGTGGAACACAGAAAAGTCATAGAAAGATTAGACTCGCTGTTGTGAAGCATCTTGAAAAGAATGCATCACAATACAATAGTCTTTTGAGAAGTGACTATTCTACAGTGGCAGATTATATCATAAAGTCAAAAATGCGTTATGTTGGCAGTTGGGCAACAGAGGTGGAGATTCAGGCAGCGGCAGATTGTTTAGGGGTAAATATTTTTACATTCTGTGATGGTAGATGGCTAGAATATAGCTGTAAGTTTAATGGTTTGTCTACACAGGGGATTTATTTGGAAAATGTTAATAGTAACCATTTTGAAACAGTTGTTTGTGTTTATGACCCGGAACTGCAGAGGTGCCATGGTTTGTGTAATGTCAGTAGTTTAGATTGTAAAGTTTATGACATGAGACAACGTCGTACTGTACAGAGTAGTACATTGGAAAGTCCACCCTGTAACACAGTTAAAACAGTTTGTGTAGATGGGAATACTAATAGTTGTTCAAAGTATTTGCGAAGTAAGAGGACATTACAAATAAAATTGAAATATCAGGATAATATACTGACTAGGGAGAAGATTAAGGAAAATTGTAAAAAGAAATATCATGATAATGTTTCGCATAGGGGAAAACTACTACAAAACCTTCAAAAGAAATATGGTGAAAATTTGTTACACAGGGAAATAGTTAAGAAGGAGATAAGAAGGAAATATCGTGAGGATGTGTTGTATCGCGGGAAATTGAAAGAAATCATGAAAAAAAAATATCATGAGGATGTGTTGTATAGGGAAGAGTTGAATAAATCGCATAAAAGAAGATATCAGGACAATTTGCAGCATAGAGAGGAAAAGAAGAAAATGAGTGCTCAAAAATATCACGACAATTTGTTGCATAGAGAGGAAAAGAAGAAAATGAGTGTTCAAAAATATCACGACAATTTGTTGCATAAGGACAAAGTTAAGAAAATGAGTGTTCAAAAATATCACAAAAATTTGTTGCATAAGGACAAAGTTAAGAAAATGAGTGTACAAAAATATCACGAAAATGTGTTGCATAGACAGAATGTGAAAGAAAGTAACAAATTAAGAAGGCAGCACATAAAACAGAAAATGAAGCACTTTGATTTTGTTATGGATCACTTTTTAGACAAAGTTAAGGATGGTCCTGATTTTGTATGTTGTGTTTGTCATAGATTGATGTTTAGACACCAGGTTTTGATCTGTAAAAAAGAAAATTACAGTAAAAACAAAGCATTAAGTGCATTAGCACATAAATGTATAACTGAGGACTACCTTCATAAGTGTAGTAAGGACTGTGTAGTGCCATGTCTATTGATACATAGAAGTCATTTGTGGATATGCTTCACGTGTAAATCAAAGTTGAATAAAGGTGTACTACCACCTGAGAGTTCAATTAATAATTTGAAACTTGATCCTATTCCAGTGGAGTTGGCGTGTTTGAATAGCTTAGAGCAACATTTAATTGCATTGCACATACCATTTATGAAGATGTTGGCTCTGCCTAAGGGAGGTCAGAATGGAGTGCATGGTCCAGTGACATGTGTTCCTGCTAACATTGTGCAGACAAGTCATTTGTTGCCCCGTTCAAATATGGAGGGATCTTTGTTACGCGTGAAGTTGAAGCGTAAATTAACATACAAAGGGCATTATGAGTATCAATTTGTGGATACTATGCGTCTTAGAAATGCTTTGAGGTATTTAAAAGAAAATAATGTGTTTTATAAAGACATTGATTTTAACGAAGACTGGATTAATGAGTTTGTGAAGGAAGAAGATGAAGAGGTTGTAAAGGAAAAGGCTGCTAGTCATGCAGAAGGTGACGCAGCATCTTCAGAAAATGTTGAAGATGAACTTTTACATGACAGACAACAACATTGTATGTTTCAAGACGCATGTTTTATGCCGGTAGATATAGGGCAGGAAACACTGGACCAGTACTTTGAGGGAATTTTGAATCTAGCGCCTGCAGAAGGTAACAATCCTGTCAAGTTGCTTTCTGATAAAGAAAATGAAGCCAAATGTTTTCCAGTGTTGTTTCCTCAGGGTCAAAGTGCGTATCATGATAGTAGGCCTACTCCTTTGACATTGTCACGCTACTTGAATAATAGGATTTTGAATGCTGATGGTAGGTTTGCGCGAAATGTTGAATACATCTTTTATGGCCAGTACCTGTCTGAGGTACAGCAGGTAATATCAAATGTGTCAATAGCCTTGCGAAAAGGAAAAGGTCAACCTTCTCAGAAGATACCTGGTCGTAATCTAAAGGATTTTGTGAATGATGAGCAAGCTATGAAGAAATTGTTGGAGTTTAATGATGGGTACCGATTCCTTAAACCGATTCGAGGTACACCATCTTTCTGGCAGGAAGCACAGCGTGGGTTGGTTGCTTGTGTAAGACAGTTAGGTCTGCCTACTTGGTTTTGTTCCTTCTCTTCTGCAGATTTACGTTGGCAAAATTTACTTGGTAGTATTCTTAAACAGGAAGGTAGGACACAGACAGCTGAGGACTTAGAATGGGCAGATCGGTGCAACCTTCTGCGTCGTAATCCGGTCACTGCAGCGCGAATGTTTGATTTCCGCTGGCATGTGTTTTTAAAGGAGGTCCTTATGTCCTCCTCTCAACCAATTGGCAAAATTATTGATTACTTTTATCGGGTAGAATTTCAACAGCGTGGTTCACCACATGTACATTGCTTGTTTTGGATTGAAAATGCACCTAAACTTGATGAAAACACTGACAAAGAAGTAGTTGACTTTATTGATAAATATGTTACGTGTGAGTTACCAACACAAGATGAGACATTATTGGAGATTGTCACATCTGTTCAACAACATTCAAAGCGTCACTCCAAGTCTTGTAAAAAGAATAAAAAGGTTTGTCGTTTCAATTTTCCAAGAGTACCTTCAAATCAAACATTTATTTCCCGTAGCCCAGCAACAGAAGATGCTAGGTGTAAATGTAAACCATTGGATCAATGTACATGTGGTAAACGAGTAGATAAAACAAAGGAACGTATGAAACGTGAGGATGCAGAAGAGATTGTGACCAAAATCAAGAATGCTGTGTTAGATGAACGCAATGCTAATGTGAGTTTTGAAGCTTTGTTGCACTCCTTAGGTATTAATCAGACTATTTTTGAGGAGGCTTATAATTGCATAGCTAAAAAGACCACCATAGTGTTGAAAAGACAGGTTAATGAAGTGTGGGTTAACCAGTATAACAAACCGTCACTGAAATGTTGGAATGCAAATTTAGATATACAGTATATTCTTGACCCTTATGCCTGTATAGTCTATATTATATCTTACATTTCTAAGGATGAGAGACAGCTTGGTTTGTTGTTGGGTAATGCCCAAAAGGAAGCATCAAAGGAAGAGAATGTTAGTGCTAAAGACGCATTGAGAAGTTTGGGAGGTGTGTATTTACACAACCGAGATGTGTGTGCACAGGAGGCTGTGTATAGGTTGAGTGGTATGCATTTGAAAGAATGCTCAAGGAAGGTTGTGTTTGTGCCCACTGGAGACAATATAGTTAGGATGAGTTTGCCTATTAGTGTGTTGAGGCGAAAAGCTGATTCTCTTGATTGCACAACTGAAAACATTTGGATGACTGGTATAATTGATCGCTACAAGAACAGGCCAAATGATAGTACATTTGAGGACATGTGTATTGCATTATTTGCATCGGAGTATCGCATTTTAAGTAAAAATGAACACTGCAACCATCGTATTCAGTTAAACAATAATTGTGGATTTGTTGTCAAAAGAACACTTTCACAACCGGCAGTCATTCGATATGCGCGTTTTTCTCAAACTAAAACGCCTGAATTATTTCATCAAAGTATCCTGCAGTTGTTCTTTCCATACCGCACAGATAAGCAGTTAAAGACTCATAAAACTTACGCACAGTTCTATGAAAATGGTATTGTTAGGTTAAGTGATGGCTTGCAGCATCTAGTGAAGGACATTGTAGATCGCAATAGAAGCCAGTTTGAAATCAATGCTGATGAGATCGATGCAATTCAGGAAAGGATTGGGGAAGAGGGTGTGGTTGAAGATGCGTGGGGTGAGTTGTGTTCCGAGCAGGAGGTAGAGCGTTTAGAGTGTGTACAGGAACAGGAAGAGAGAAAGAGAGAGCAGATAGTAGAGGATGATGATGCTGTCAATATTCCAGACTTGGCTGTGAGTAGGGAGAAGGTAATGCATATAGAAAAGAGGAGTAATATTATGTGTAGGACTGATGGCTTGGCTCTTATTAGGTCATTAAATGACACTCAGCAGTGTGTTTTTTATCAGGTTAGGCAGTGGTGTTTAGAAAGAGCTAGAGGGAAGAATCCAGAACCTTTTCATGTTTTTGTTACAGGTGGTGCAGGGACAGGAAAGAGCCATTTAATTAAAGCCATTCAGTATGAGGCAATGAGGTTATTGTCAACAGTCTGTCGTCAACCTGACAATATTTGTGTCTTGTTAACAGCTCCTACAGGGATTGCTGCGTACAATTTGAACGCAACAACCATTCATAGCACATTTAGCATTGGCAAAGATGTTCGCCTTCCCTACGTACCTTTGGGTGAGGAAAAGGTGAACTCTTTGCGTGCTAAATATAGTGATCTTCAAATTTTGATAATTGATGAAATATCAATGGTTGATCACAGACTGTTAACGTACATTCATTGTAGGTTAAGACAGATCAAACAGACAGGTGATGTTGCTCCGTTTGGGAATGTGTGTGTTATCGCTGTTGGAGATTTTTTCCAGTTGCCTCCAGTTAGAGGGAAGCCTCTTTATGAAGAGGAACTTGGAGTCAACCTTTGGTCTAGCCATTTTAAGGTGGTAGAGTTGACAGAAATAGTTAGGCAAAAAGATGGTGAGTTTGCAGCGTTGTTAAATAGAGTCAGAACTCGATCGAAAGAAACTGCAATGTCAGCTAGTGATATTGGAATATTGAAGCGTTGTGAAACCGGTAAAGTCAGCTCAGCTTTACACATTTTTCCAACTAATAGGCAAGTAAATGAGCACAACCGTAGCCAGTTAATGGACAGATGTCCTGATTTTGATGAAATTAATGCTCAGGACCATGAACTTGATAAAAAAACAGGTAAATTAGTGTTGAGACATGGCTCTTACACTAATACCTATAACACATGCTTACCTGAACAGTTGCTGTTAGGTAAGGGTGCACGTGTTATGTTGATTAAAAACATAGATGTTTTGGATGGGCTTGTGAATGGTGTTTGTGGTGTTGTGACAGACATAGTGTATTTAAAGAATAAAGACTTTCCTCACACAATAAATGTTAAGTTTGATGATGGTAATGTAGGTGCACAGAGGAGAAAACATACTGCAAGTAGCTGTGTAGATGGATCCATAGCTATAAAGCCAGAGGAGGAAAAAATATCAAAAAAAGGTGGTTTCCGTCGTCAGTTTCCTTTTAGGCTTGCATGGGCGTGTACTGTACATAAGGTACAGGGTCTCACTGTTGATAGTGCAGTCGTGTCTCTTAAAAAAGTGTTTTGTGCAGGACAGGCGTATGTGGCCTTAAGTCGTGTTAGAAGTTTGTCAGGGTTGGTGATTCAAGATTTTGATGATAAAGCACTTTATTGTAAGAATAATATAAAGGATGCAATGCAGAGTATGCCCCAATATGTTATGGAAAATAACATCAATCATAAATTGGATACAGATACATTCAATGTTTTTTTGATGAATGTACAAAATCTAACTAAACATGTATCAGACTTGGCTTCATGTACACAGCATTTGCAGCTTAACTGCATTGCTGTGACAGAAACATGGCTACCTGCTGCATCTACAGAAGCAGTAAACATTGAGGGCTTCACTTTTCACAGTAGTCCTCGAAGTTTATCTTATAACAGTGACCATCCAGCACTGATTGCACTGCAAGAACAACAACATGGTGGTGTTGGCTTGTACAGTGCACACAATTTGGCATCTAATATTATCCAAATGCCACCATTCAATTTAGAATGTATAGTTTATAATTGGCTACAATATAACCTATTACTAGCAGTAATTTATCGGCCACCATCATATCCAATGTGTCTGTTTAAAGAACACTTACATAAATTACTTGATTGGCTACATCCTAAAAGTAACAATATAGCAGTCATGGGAGATTTTAATGACGATCTCTTGAAATCATCAAATATCTGCAAACTTCTAAAAGACCAAGGATTTGACCAGTTGGTAACGCAGGCAACAACAGAGAAAGGGACTTTGATAGATCATGTTTATGTTCAAACATCAGATTATGAAGTTGAGTGCAAGGTTGTGCCTGCGTATTTTAGTGATCACGAGGCAATTGTTTGCAGTTTTAAATATAAACATGTGTAAAGAGGAAGAGCTGTCACAGTAAGTTTCATAACTTGTGGTATTGCATAAGTGTTTGTTTGTCTTTTATATGTGGTAATTAATGCAAATCAATTTACAATTTAAGGAAATCATGAATTATATGAAATTTACAAAAGTCAATCATGAACATGTATAATATGAAATGAAGTTCATTTTTGCATTAAATTATGTTTGCATGTTTTCATTCATGTTGTAGGTTATGTATGTGTATGTATAATGTTTTGTTATGTTTGTGAAAAAATAAATACAAAATAATATATAAATAATACAAACAAAGGTTTATTTTTCCTACATTACAACAGCAAACATGTATTGCTAAATACTAGGCCCACTAAACCATGTATTCAAAACTGCACTACTTGTGTAATTTTCCACATTTGGTGAGGACACTATTTAGTAAAATTCTATAATTTGCCGTTGTAATTTAGGTTTTGCTTTACCTTTCATGTTCCCCCAAAAAGCAAAAGGCACTGGTAATGGTACTCCTGGTTTATACTGGGATGGGGTTCAATTCCCTGCAGTGCCCTGCTGATTGGTTAGATATATACATGAAAAGCTATATATTTCTAATTATTATATATATATACATGGACATATATATATATATATATATATGTCCATGTCTTTTTTACACAATAGGGTATGATGTGGACAACACGACCTGTACATTTCATATAAATCACATAATTTTTGTTATATGATGCAGACTTCCTGTGTCCACTAGGTCATACTATATATAACACAATATTAACTCATAGATGTGTTCAGGGCACAACCTTCTAAATGCGTGATCAATTTGGTGTAGATGGGACAAAGTCTATAGGAGTTATAAGGAATTCCTGCTTTATGGCAACGCATCAAAATTGTCCACACAGCCACGCCCAACAGGAAGATGTCATGAAAACATTCTAATAACTGGTCTTATGTCTCAGCTGAGTCAATTTCAGGTGGAAATACTTAAGATTATTGGAGTAATTAGTGAAAGACTGAAGCAAGTGACTTCCTGTTGCCAGTAGGTGGCGCTATGACTGTCACTAAATATGAGACTGTACATGTGTTCAGAGCAGGACCCTGAACAAGCATCTGAAATTTGGAAAAGCTCAGACCATGTGGAGTCAAGTTATGAGGGTTTGAAATTTCATGGCGAGACATCGAAATTCGTCATGTCACCATGGCAACCAGGAATGACGGACGAAAAAGCTTTTGATAACTTTTCATCTCCAATGTCTCAAGATGATTCTGTGTGAATTTGAAGTGGATGGGATGAAATCCCTAGGACTAGTTAGTTCAAATATGAGGCCTCGAAATGACCAAAAAATGCACCAAAATTGCGCATTTATCCCAAGATAGCCGACTTCCTGTTGGACTTAGGGTATGGGTCCAAATGGCGTTTTTATGCGTGTGGAGATGATACATAAACCTACCGAATTTCATTCTTCTATGTCAACCGGGAAGGCTGAGGTTCAATTTCAGACCGGAACGCTGAACAAGCATATTAAATTTGGTAAAGCTCAGACCATGTGGAGTCAAGTTATGAGGGTTTGAAATTTCATGGCGAAGGATCGAAATTCGCCGCGTCACCACGGCAACCAGGAATGACGGGGGAAAAAGCTTTTGATAACTTGTCATCTCCAATGTCTCAAGATGACTCTGTGTGAATTTGAAGTGGATGGGAAGAAAACTGTAGGAGTAGTGCGTTCAAATATGATGCCACAATTTGCATTAAAATCAATATTTATATTCAAAATGGCCGACTTCCTGTTGGTGTTAGGGTATGTGTCCAAGAGACTTTTTGGTGCGTCTTGACATGATGAATATGTGTACCAAGTTTCGTTTCTCTATGTCAATCTGTCACGAGGGGCTCGCTTTTATTGATTTTGTAGGGGGCGCTAGAGAGCCATTTTGGCACGCCCATTTGTGCAAACCATAAAATATCAAATTTTTCGCCAGGTCTGGCTTGTATGCCAACTTTGGTGACTTTTAAGGCACGTTTAGGGGGGCAAAAAGGCCGTTACTTTGTCAGAAGAAAAATAAAGAGAATTAAAACTGCAAGCAGTGATGAACGGGCCCTCGCGCCCCCATGCACCGCCTTGTACGCGCATGCCGGTGCATGCTGCAGTCGCACGGCAGACACAGCGGGCACGTAGACGTCTTGGCACCGGGGCTCGTAATTAACACTGTGTGATGGGGCTAAGTCACATTGCATGTGTCCACTAGGTGGCGCTAGAGATCACCCACCAATTATATGTCATGTTGCAGTGTATGATGTGGAGAACACATCCTGTAAATTTCATATAAATCGGATAATGTTTGTCATATGAGGCTTACTTCCTGTGTCCAGTAGGTGGTGCTGTGTATTTGACACAGTATTGATGCATAGATGTGTTCAGGGCGGGACCCTCTCCATGCATGATGAATTTGGTGTAGACAGGACAATGTCTGCAGGAGTTATAAGGACTTCCTGCCTCATGGCGAAGCATCGAAATTGTCCGCACAGCCACGCCCAACAGGAAGAAGTCATAAAAAAGATTTTGATAACTGGCGTTATGTCTTAGCTGAGTCAATTTCAGATGTAAATACTTA
The DNA here is from genome assembly GCA_021039105.1 of Scomber colias. NCBI lineage: Eukaryota > Metazoa > Chordata > Actinopteri > Scombriformes > Scombridae > Scomber > Scomber colias. Next base: position 42,421 of record JAJDFG010000366.1, read on the forward strand.
AGATTATGAGAGTAATTAGTGAAAGAATGAAGCAAGTGACTTCCTGTTGCCAGTAGGTGGCGCTATGACTGTCACTAAATATGAGACTGTACATGTGTTCAGACCGGGACGCTGAACAAGCATATTAAATTTGGAAAAGCTCAGACCATGTGGAGTCAAGTTATGAGGGTTTGAAATTTCATGGCGAAGGATCGAAATTCGCCGCGTCACCACGGCAACCAGGAATGACGGGGGAAAAAGCTTTTGAGAAATTTTCATCTCCAATGTCTCAAGATGATCCTGTGTGAATTTGAAATGGATGGGAAGAAAACTGTAGGAGTAGTGCGTTCAAATATGATGCCACAATTTGCATAAAATCAATATTTAGATTCAAAATGGCCGACTTCCTGTTGGAGTTAGGGTATGTGTCCAAGAGACTTTTTGGTACGTCTTGACATGTTGAACATGTGTACCAAGTTTCGTTTCTCTATGTCAATCTGTCACGAGGGGCTCGCTTTTATTGATTTTGTAGGGGGCGCTAGAGAGCCATTTTGCCTCGCCCATTTATGCAAACCATAAAATATCAAATTTTTCGCCGGGTCTGACTTGCATGCAAACTTTGGTGAGTTTCAGGGCACGTTTAGTGGGGGAAAAAGGCAGTTACTTTGTCAGAAGAAAAATAAAGAGAATAATAATAATAATAATAATCATGGCAAAAACAATAGGGCTTCGCGCTGGTCAGCGCTCGGGCCCTAATTAAAACTGCAAGCAGTGATGAACGGGCCCTCGCGCCCCCATGCACCGCCTTGTACGCGCATGTCGGTGTATGCTGCAGTCACATGGCCGACACAGTGGGCACGTAGACGTCTTGGCACCGGGGCTCGTAATGAACACTGTGTGATGGGGCTAAGTCACATTGCATGTGTCCACTAGGTGGCGCTAGAGATCACCCACCAATAACATGTCATGTTGCAGTGTATGATGTGGAGAACACATCCTGTAAATTTCATGGAAATCGGATAATGTTTGTGATATGAGGCTGACTTCCTGTGTCCAGTAGGTGGCGCTGTGTATTTGACAGAGTATTGATGCGTAGATGTGTTCAGGGCGGGACCCTCTACATGCATGATGAATTTGGTGTAGATCAGACAATATCTGTAGGAGTAATAAGGACTTCCTGCCTAATGGCGAAGCATCGAAATTGTCCGCACAGCCACGCCCAACAGGAAGAAGTCATAAAAAAGCTTTTGATAACTTGTCATCTCCAATGTCTCAAGCTGACTCTGTGTGAATTTGAAGTGGATGGGATGAAATCTCTAGGAGTAGTTCGTTCAAATATGAGGCGTGGAAATGACTAAAACACTCACCAAAATTGAGCATTTTTACCAAGATGGCCGACTTCCTGTTGGACTTAGGGTATGGTTCCAAATGGCGTTTTTGTGCGTCTGGAGATGATACATAAACCTACCGAATTTCATTCTTCTATGTCAATCGGGAAGTCTGAGGTTCAATTTTGAAATATTCAAGGGGGCGCTATTGAGCCATTTAGTCACGGCCATCCCATTGAAGTATATAGGATGTTAAATGACCCCACTCCAGACGTGTGTGTTGAGTTTCTTTACCGTGGAGGCATCCTTTGCCCCTGAAAAGTGTAATCGTATTTCATGGCGTTGAATGCGTTGTCATGGCAACAGTATTTGATGATGGGTCACGAGTTGCAGAATGTAGCATCACCAAGGTCTTATGTCTCAGCTGAGTCAATTTCAGGTGTAAATACTTAAGATTATGGGAGTAATTAGTGAAAGAATGAAGCAAGTGACTTCCTGTTGCCAGTAGGGGGCGCTATGACTGTCACTAAATATGAGACTGCACATGTGTTCAGACTGGGACACTGAACAAGCATATTAAATTTGGAAAAGCTCAGACCATGTGGAGTCAAGTTATGAGGGTTTGAAATTTCATGGCGAAGGATCGAAATTCGCCGCGTCACCACGGCAACCAGGAATGATGAGGGAAAAAGCTTTTGATAACTTTTCATCTCCAATATCTCAAGATGATCCTGTGTGAATTTGAAGTGGATGGGATGAAGATTATGGGAGTAATTAGTGAAAGAATGAAGCAAGTGACTTCCTGTTGCCAGTAGGTGGCGCTATGACTGTCACTAAATATGAGACTGTACATGTGTTCAGACCAGGACACTGAACAAGCATGTGAAATTTGGTAAAGCTCAGACCATGTGAAGTCAAGTTATGAGGGTTTGAATTTTCATGGCGAAGGATCGAAATTCGCCGCGTCACCACGGCAACCAGGAATGACGGGGGAAAAAGCTTTTGATAACTTTTTATCTCCAATGTCTCAAGATGACTCTGTGTGAATTTGAAGTGGATGGGAAGAAAACTGTAGGAGTAGTGCCTTCAAATATGATGCCACAATTTGCATTAAAATCAATATTTTGATTCAAAATGGCCGACTTCCTGTTGGTGTTAGGGTATGTGTCCAAGAGACTTTTTGGTGCGTCTTGACATGATGAACATGTGTACCAAGTTTCGTTTCTCTATGTCAATCTGTCACGAGGGGCTCGCTTTTATTGATTTTGTAGGGGGCGCTAGAGAGCCATTTTGGCACACCCATTTGTGCAAACCATAAAATATCGAAATTTTCGCCAGGTCTGGCTTGCGTGCAAACTTTGGTGAGTTTCGAGGCACGTTCAGGGGGGCAAAAAGGCCGTCGTCGGGAGAGAAAAAAAATAATAATAATAATAATCATGGCAAAAACAATAGGGCTTCGCGCTGGTCAGCGCTCGGGCCCTAATTAAAACTGCAAGCAGTGATGAACGGGCCCTCGCGCCCCCATGCACCGCCCCCTACTCGCATGTAGGTGCGTGCTGCAGTCACACGGCAGACACAGCGGGCACGTAGACATCTTGGCACCTGGGCTTGTAATGAATGTTGTGTGATGGGGCTAAGTCACATTGCATGTGTCCACTAGGTGGCGCTAGAGATCACCCACCAATTATATGTCATGCTGCAGTGTGTGATGTGGAGAACACATCCTGTAAATTTCATATAAATCGGATAATGTTTGTCATATGAGGCTTACTTCCTGTGTCCAGTAGGTGGCGCTGTGTATTTGACACAGTATTGATGCATAGATGTGTTCAGGGCGGGACCCTCTACATGCATGATGAATTTGGTGTAGACAGGACAATGTCTGTAGGAGTTATAAGGACTTCCTGCCTCATGGCGAGGCATCGAAATTGTCCGCACAGCCACGCCCAACAGGAAGAAGTCATAAAAAAGATTTTGATAACTGGCGTTATGTCTTAGCTGAGTCAATTTCAGGTGTAAATACTTAAGATTATGAGAGTAATTAGTGAAAGAATGAAGCAAGTGACTTCCTGTTGCCAGTAGGTGGCGCTATGACTGTCACTAAATATGAGACTGTACATGTGTTCAGACGAGGACACTGAACAAGCATATTAAATTTGGAAAAGCTCAGACTATGTGGAGTCAAGTTATGAGGGTTTGAAATTTCATGGCGGGACATCGAAATTCGCCATGTCACCATGGCAACCAGGAATGACGGACGAAAAAGCTTTTGATAAATTTTCATCTCCAATGTCTCAAGATGATTTTGTGTGAATTTGAAGAGGATGGGATGAAATCCCTAGGACTAGTTTGTTCAAGTATGATGCGTGGAAATGACCAAAACACTCACCAAAATTGAGCATTTTTCCCAAGATGGCCGACTTCCTGTTGGACTTAGGGTATGGGTCTAAATGGTGTTTTTGTGCGTCTGGAGATGATACATAAACCTACCGAATTTCATTCTTTTATGTCAATCGGGAAGGCTGAGGTTCAATTTTGAAATATTCAAGGGGGCGCTATTGAGCCGTTTAGCCACGCCCATCCCATTGAAGTATATAGGACGTTTAATGAACCCACTCCAGACGTGTGTGTTGAGTTTCGATACCGTGGAGGCATCCTTTGCCTCTGAAAACTGTAATCGTATTTTCATGGCGTTGAATGCGTTGTCATGGCAACAGTATTTGATGATGGGTCATGAGTTGCAGAATATAGCATCACCAAGGTCTTATGTCTCAGCTGAGTCAATTTCAGGTGGAAATACTTAAGATTATGGGAATAATTAATGAACAAATGACGCAAGTGACTTCCTGTTGCCAGTAGGTGGCGCTATGACTGTCACTAAATATGAGACTGTACATGTGTTCAGACCAGGACGCTGAACAAGCATCTGAAATTTGGAAAAGCTCAGACCATGTGGAGTCAAGTTATGAGGGTTTGAAATTTCATGGCGAAGCATCGAAATTCGCCGCGTCACCACGGCAACCAGGAATGACGGGGGAAAAAGCTTTTGATAACTTTTCATCTCCAATGTCTCAAGATGACTCTGTGTGAATTTGAAGTGGATGGGATGAAAACTCTAGGAGTAGTTTGTTCAAATATGATGCCACAATTTGCATTAAAATCAATATTTTGATTCAAAATGGCCCGACTTCCTGTTGGAGTGACGTCATGGAACCCATAGACTTTTTTGTGCGTCTTGACATGATGAACATGTGTACCGAGTTTCGTTTCTCTATGTCAATCTGTCGCGAGGGGCTCGATGTTCTTGATTTTGCAGGTGGCGCTAGAGAGCCATTTTGCCACGCCCATTTGTGCAGACCATAAAATATCAAAATTTTCGCCGGGTCTGGCTTGCGTGCAAACTTTGGTGACTTTTCGAGCACGTTCAGGGGGTCAAAAAGGCCGTTGTTGTGGGAGAAGAAAAATAATAATTAAAACTGCAAGCAGTGATGAACGGGCCCTCGCGCCCCCACGTATGTCGGGCTGCGTCTCGGTCGGAGAATGTAGCATCACCAAGGTCTTATGTCTCAGCTGAGTTAATTTCAGGTATAAATACTTATGATTATGGGAGTAATCAGTAAAAGACTGAAGCAAGTGACTTCCTGTTGCCAGTAGGTAGCGCTATGACTGTCACTAAACATGAGACTGTACATGTGTTCAGACCAGGACGCTGAACAAGCATATTAAATTTGGAAAAGCTCAGACCATGTGGAATCAAGTTAAGAGGTTTTGAAATTTCATGGCGAAGCATCGAAATTCGCCGCGTCACCACGGCAACCAGGAATGGCGGGGGAAAAAGCTTTTGATAACTTTTCAGCTCCAATGTCTCAAGATGATTCTGTGTGAATTTGAAGTTGATGGGATGATAACCCTAGGACTAGTTCGTTCAAATATGAGGCCTGGAAATGACCAAAAAACTCATCAAAATATAGCATTTATCCCAAGATGGCAGACTTCCTGTTGGACTTAGGGTATGGGTCCAAATGGCGTTTTTGTGCGTCTGGAGATGATACATAAACCTACCGAATTTCATTGTTCTATGTCAATCGGGAAGGCTGAGGTTCAATTTTGAAATATTCAAGGGGGCGCTATTGAGCCGTTTAGTCACGCCCATCCCATTGAAGTATATAGGATGTTAAATGACCCCACTCCAGACGTGTGTGTTGAGTTTCGTTACCGTGGAGGCATCCTTTGCCCCTGAAAACTGTAATCGTATTTTCATGGCGTTGAATGTGTTGTCATGGCAACAGTATTTGATGATGGGTCATGAGTTGCAGAATGTAGCATCACCAAGGTCTTATGTCTCAGCTGAGTCAATTTCAGGTGGAAATACTTAAGATTATGGGAGTAATTAATGAAAGAATGAAGCAAGTGACTTCCTGTTGCCAGTAGGTGGCGCTATGACTGTCACTAAATATGAGACTGTACATGTGTTCAGACCGGGACGCTGAACAAGCATATTAAATTTGGAAAAGCTCAAACCATTTGGAGTCAAGTTATGAGGATTTGAAATTTCATGGCGAAGCATCGAAATTCGCCACGTCACCATGGCAACCAGGAATGACGGGGGGAAAAAGCTTTTGATAACTTTTCATCTCCAATGTCTCAAGATGACTCTGTGTGAATTTGAAGTGGATAGGATGAAAACTCTAGGACTAGTTGGTTAAAGTACGAGGAGTGGAAAACGCCAAAATCGCACATATTTTTAAAAATGGCCGACTTCCTGTTGGAGTGACGTCATGGGCCCCACTGACTTTTTTGTGCGTCTGGACATGATACATATATATACCAAATTTCGTTCATGTACGTCAATCTCTCACATTTTTATATTCAATAGGGGGCGCTATTGAGCCATTTTGCCACGTCCATTTCTGCAAACCATAAAATATCAAAATTTTCGCCGGGTCTGGCTTGCGTGCAAACTTTGGTGACTTTTCGAGCACGTTTAGGGGGGCAAAAAGGCCGTCATTGTGCAAGAAAAAGAAAAATAATCTTGACAGATACAATAGGGCTTCGCGCTGGTCAGCGCTCGGGCCCTAATAATCTTGACAGATACAATAGGGCTTCGCGCTGGTCAGCGCTCGGGCCCTAATAATCATGGCAAAAACAATAGGGCTTCGCGCTGGTCAGCGCTCGGGCCCTAATTAAAACTGCAAGCAGTGATGAACGGGCCCTCGCGCCCCCATGCACCGCCTTGTACGCGCATGTCGGTGCGTGCTGCAGTCACATGGCAGACACAGCGGGCACGTAGACGTCTTGGCACCCGGGCTTGTAATGAACATTGTGTGATGGGGCTAAATCACATTGCATGTGTCCACTAGGTGGCGCTAGAGATCACCCACCAATTACATGTCATGTTGCAGTGTATGATGTGGAGAACACATCCTGTAAATTTCATGGAAATCGGATAATGTTTGTCATATGAGGCTGACTTCCTGTGTCCAGTAGGTGGCGCTGTGTATTTGACACAGTATTGATGCATAGATGTGTTCAGGGCGGGACCCTCTACATGCATGATGAATTTGGTGTAGATCAGACAATGTCTGTAGGAGTTATAAGGACTTCCTGCCTAATGGCGAAGCATCGAAATTGTCTGCACAGCCACGCCCAACAGGAAGAAGTCATAAAAAAGATGTTGATAACTGGTGTTATGTCTTAGCTGAGTCAATTGCAGGTGTAAATACTTAAGATTATGGGAGTAATTAATGAACAAATGACGCAAGTGACTTCCTGTTGCCAGTAGGGGGCGCTATGACTGTCACTAAATATGAGACTGTACATGTGTTCTGACCAGGACACTGAACAAGCATTTGAATTTTGGAAAAGCTCAGACCATGTGGAGTCAAGTTATGAGGGTTTGAATTTTCATGGCGAAGGATCGAAATTCGCCGCGTCACCACGGCAACCAGGAATGACGTGGGAAAAAGCTTTTGATAACTTGTCATCTCCAATGTCTCAAGATGATCCTGTGTGAATTTGAAGTGGATGGGATGAAGATTATGGGAGTAATTAGTGAAAGAATGAAGCAAGTGACTTCCTGTTGCCAGTAGGGGGCGCTATGACTGTCACTAAATATGAGACTGTACATGTGTTCAGACCAGGACGCTGAACAAGCATCTGAAATTTGGAAAAGCTCAGACAATGTGGAGTCAAGTTATGAGGGTTTGAAATTTCATGGCGAAGCATCGAAACTCGCCGCGTCACCACGGCAACCAGGAATGACGGGGGAAAAACCTTTTGATAGCTTTTCATCTCCAATGTCTCAAGATGACTCTGTGTGAATTTGAAGTGGATGGGAAGAAAACTCTAGGAGTAGTGCATTCAAATATGATGCCACAATTTGCATTAAAATCAATATTTTGATTCAAAATGGCTGACTTCCTGTTGGTGTTAGGGTATGTGTCCAAGAGACTTTTTGGTGCGTCTTGACATATTGAACATGTGTACCAAGTTTCGTTTCTCTATGTCAATCTGTCACGAGGGGCTCGCTTTTATTGATTTTGTAGGTGGCGCTAGAGAGCCATTTTGTCACGCCCATTTGTGCAAACCATAAAATATCGAAATTTTCGCCGGGTCTGGCTGGCGTGCAAACTTTGGTGATTTTCGGGGCACGTTCAGGGGGGCAAAAAGGCCGTCGTCGTGCAAGAAAAAGAAAAATAATAATAATTAAAACTGCAAGCAGTGATGAACGGGCCCTCGCGCCCCCATGCACCGCCCCGTACTCGCATGTCGGTGCGTGCTGCAGTCACACGGCAGACACAGCGGGCACGTAGACGTCTTGGCACCTGGGCTCGTAATGAATGTTGTGTGATGGGGCTAAGTCACATTGCATGTGTCCACTAGGTGGCGCTAGAGATCGCCCACCAATTATATGTCATGTTGCAGTGTGTGATGTGGAGAACACATCCTGTAAATTTCATGTAAATAGGATAATGTTTGTCATATGAGGCTGACTTCCTGTGTCCAGTAGGTGGCGCTGTGTATTTGACACAGTATTGATGCATAGATGTGTTCAGGGCGGGACCCTCTCCATGCATGATGAATTTGGTGTAGACAGGACAATGTCTGTAGGAGTTATAAGGACTTCCTGCCTCATGGCGAAGCATCGAAATTGTCCGCACAGCCACGCCCAACAGGAAGAAGTCATAAAAAAGATTTTGATGACTGGCGTTATGTCTTAGCTGAGTCAATTTCAGGTGTAAATACTTAAGATTATGGGAGTAATTAGTGAAAGAATGAAGCAAGTGACTTCCTGTTGCCAATAGGTGGCGCTATGACTGTCACTAAATATGAGACTGTACATGTGTTCAGACTGGGACACTGAACAAGCATATTAAATTTGGAAAAGCTAAGACCATGTGGAGTCAATTTATGAGGGTTTGAAATTTCATGGCGAGACATCGAATTTCGCCGTGTCACCATGGCAACCAGGAATGATGGACGAAAAAGCTTTTGATAACTTTTCATCTCCAATGTCTCAAGATGATTGTGTGTGAATTTGAAGTAGATGGGATGAAATCCCTAGGACTAGTTCGTTCAAGTATGATGCGTGGAAATGACCAAAACACTCACCAAAATTGAGCATTTTTCCCAAGATGGCCGACTTCCTGTTGGACTTAGGGTATTGGTCCAAATGGCGTTTTTGTGCGCCTGGAGATGATACATAAACCTACCGAGTTTCATTCTTCTATGTCAATCGGGAAGGCGGAGGGTCAATTTTGAAATATTCAAGGGGGCGCTATTGAGCCGTTTAGTCCTGCCCATCCCATTGAAGTATATAGGATGTTTAATGAACCCACTCCAGACGTGTGTGTTGAGTTTTGTTACCGTGGAGGCATCCTTTGCCCCTAAAAAATGTAATCGTATTATCATGGCGTTGAATTGGTTGTCATGGCAACGGTATTTGATGATGGGCCATGAGTTGCAGAATGTAGCATCACCAAGGTCTTATGTCTCAGCTGAGTCAATTTCAGGTGTAAATACTTAAGATTATGGGAGTAATTAGTGAATGAATGAAGCAAGTCACTTCCTGTCGCCACTAGGTGGCGCTATGACTGTCACTACATATGAGACTGTACATGTGTTCAGACCAGGACACTGAACAAGCATATTAAATTTGGAAAAGCTCAGACCATGTGGAGTCAAGTTATGAGGGTTTGAAATTTCATGGCGAAGCATCGAAATTCGCCGCATCACCACGGCAACCAGGAATGACGGGGGGAAAAGATTTTGATAACTTTTCATCTCCAATGTCTCAAGATGACTCTGTGTGAATTTGAAGTGGATGGGATGAAATCTCTAGGACTAGTTCGCTCAAATATGATGCCAAATTCGGCATTAAAATCAATAATTTGATTCAAAATGGCCGACTTCCTGTTGGTGTTAGAGTATGGGTCCAAGAGACTTTTTGGTGCGTCTTGACATGGTGAACATGTGTACCGAATTTCGTTTCTCTATGTCAATCTGTCACGAGGGGCTCGCTTTTATTGATTTTGTAGGGGGCGCTAGAGAGCCATTTTAGCACGCCCGTTTATGCAAACCATAAAATATCAAATTTTTCGCCAGGTCTGGCTTGCATGCAAACTTTGGTGACTTTTAAGGCACGTTCAGGGGGGCAAAAAGGCCGTTACTTTGTCAGAAGAAAAATAAAGGGGAATTAAAACTGCAAGCAGTGATGAACGGGCCCTCGCGCCCCATGCACCGCCTTGTACGCGCATGTCGGTGCATACTGCAGTCACATGGCAGACACAGCGGGCACGTAGAAGTCTTGGCACCGGGGCTTGTAATGAACACTGTGTGATGGGGCTAAGTCACATTGCATGTGTCCACTAGGTGGCGCTAGAGATCACCCACCAATTACATGTCATGTTGCAGTGTGTGATGTGGAGAACACACCCTGTAAATTTCATGTAAATCGGATAATGTTTGTCATATGAGGCTGACTTCCTGTGTCCAGTAGGTAGCGCTGTGTATTTGACACAGTATTGATGCATAGATGTGTTCAGGGCGGGACCCTCTACATGCATGATGAATTTGGTGTAGACAGGACAATGTCTGTAGGAGTTATAAGGACTTCCTGCCTAATGGCGAAGCATCGAAATTGTCTGCACAGCCACGCCCAACAGGAAGAAGTCATAAAAAAGCTTTTGATAACTGGTGTTATGTCTCAGCTGAGTTAATTTCAGGTATAAATACTTAAGATTATGGGAGTAATTAGTGAACGACTGAAGCAAGTGACTTCCTGTTGCCAGTAGGTGGCGCTATGACTGTCACTAAATATGAGACTGTACATGTGTTCAGACCAGGACGCTGAACAAGCATATTAAGTTTGGAAAAGCTCAGACCATGTGGAGTCAAGTTATGAGGGTTTGAAATGTCATGGCGAGACATCGAAATTCGCCATGTCACCATGGCAACCAGGAATGACGGACGAAAAAGCTTTTGATAACTTTTCATCTCCAATGTCTCAAGATGACTCTGTGTGAATTTGAAGAGGATGGGATGAAATCCCTAGGACTAGTTCGTTCAAGTATGATGCGTGGAAATGACCAAAACACTCACCAAAATTGAGCATTGAGCCAAGATGGCCGACTTCCTGTTGGACTTAGGGTATGGCTCTAAATGGCGTTTTTGTGCGTCTGGAGATGATACATAAACCTACCGAATTTCATTCTTCTATGTCAATCGGGAAGGCTGGGGTTCAATTTTGAAATATTCAAGGGGGCGCTATTGAGCCGTTTAGCCACGCCCATCCCATTGAAGTATATAGGATGTTAAATGACCCCACTCCAGACGTGTGTGTTGAGTTTCGTTACCGTGAAGGCATCCTTTGCCTCTGAAAACTGTAATCGTATTTTCATGGCGTTGAATGCGTTGTCATGGCAACAGTATTTGATGATGGGTCATGAGTTGCAGAATGTAGCATCACCAAGGTCTTATGTCTCAGCTGAGTGAATTTCAGGTGGAAATACTTAAGATTATGGGAGTAATTAATGAACAAATGACGCAAGTGACTTCCTGTTGCCAGTAGGTGGCGCTATGACTGTCACTAAATATGAGACTGTACATGTGTTCAGACCAGGACGCTGAACAAGCATATTAAGTTTGGAAAAGCTCAGACCATGTGGAGTCCAGTTATGAGGGTTTGAAATGTCATGGCGAGACATCGAAATTCGCCATGTCACCATGGCAACCAGGAATGACGGACGAAAAAGCTTTTGATAACTTTTCATCTCCAATGTCTCAAGATGACTCTGTGTGAATTTGAAGAGGATGGGATGAAATCCCTAGGACTAGTTCGTTCAAGTATGATGCGTGGAAATGACCAAAACACTCACCAAAATTGAGCATTGAGCCAAGATGGCCGACTTCCTGTTGGACTTAGGGTATGGCTCTAAATGGCGTTTTTGTGCGTCTGGAGATGATACATAAACCTACCGAATTTCATTCTTCTATGTCAATCGGGAAGGCTGGGGTTCAATTTTGAAATATTCAAGGGGGCGCTATTGAGCCGTTTAGCCACGCCCATCCCATTGAAGTATATAGGATGTTAAATGACCCCACTCCAGACGTGTGTGTTGAGTTTCGTTACCGTGAAGGCATCCTTTGCCTCTGAAAACTGTAATCGTATTTTCATGGCGTTGAATGCGTTGTCATGGCAACAGTATTTGATGATGGGTCATGAGTTGCAGAATGTAGCATCACCAAGGTCTTATGTCTCAGCTGAGTGAATTTCAGGTGGAAATACTTAAGATTATGGGAGTAATTAATGAACAAATGACGCAAGTGACTTCCTGTTGCCAGTAGGTGGCGCTATGACTGTCACTAAATATGAGACTGTACATGTGTTCAGACCGGGACACTGAACAAGCATCTCAAATTTGGGAAAGCTCAGACCATGTGGAGTCAAGTTATGAGGGTTTGAAATTTCATGGCGAAGCATCGAAATTCGCCGCGTCACCACGGCAACCAGGAATGACGGACAAAAAAGCTTTTGATAACTTTTCTTCTCCAATGTCTCAAGATGACTCTGTGTGAATTTCAAGTGGATGGGATGAAATCTCTAGGACAAGTTCGCTCAAATATGATGCCAGATTCAGCATTAAAATCAATATTTCGATTCAAAATGGCCGACTTCCTGTTGGTGTTAGAGTATGTGTCCAAGAGACTTTTTGGTGCGTCTTGACATGATGAACATGTGTACCAAGTTTCGTTTCTCTATGTCAATCTGTGGCGAGGGGCTCGATTTTCTTGATTTTGTAGGGGGCGCTAGAGAGCCATTATGGCACGCCCATTTATGTAGACCAATAAATATCAAATTTTTCGCCGGGTCTGGCTTGCGTGCAAACTTTGGTGACTTTTAAGGCACGTTCAGGGGGTCAAAAAGGCCGTCACTTTGTCAGAAGAAAAAAAAAATGAATAATAATCATGGCAAAAACAATAGGGCTTCGCGCTGGTCAGCGCTCGGGCCCTAATTAAAACTGCAAGCAGTGATGAACGGGCCCTCGCGCTCCCATGCACCGCCCCGTACTCGCATGTCGGTGCGTGCTGCAGTCACACGGCAGACACAGCGGGCACGTAGACGTCTTGGCACCCGGGCTTGTAATGAATGTTGTGTGATGGGGCTAAGTCACATTGCATGTGTCCACTAGGTGGCGCTAGAGATGACCCACCAATTTTAGTCATGTTGCAGTGTGTGATGTGGAGAACACATCCTGTAAATTTCATGTAAATCGGATGATGTTTGTCATATGAGGCTGACTTCCTGTGTCCAGTAGGTGGCGCTGTGTATTTGACGCAGTATTGATGCATAGATGTGTTCAGGGCGGGACCCTCTACATGTGTGATGAATTTGGTGTAGACGGGACAATGTCTGTAGGAGTTATAAGGACTTCCTGCTTCATGGCGAAGCATCGAAATTGTTTGCACAGCCACGCCCAACAGGAAGAAGTCATAAAAAAGCTTTTGATAACTTGTCATCTCCAATGTCTCAAGCTGACTATGTGTGAATGTGAAGTGGATGGGATGAAATCTCTAGGACTAGTTTGTTCAAATATGAGGCGTGGAAATGACCAAAAAAATCACCAAAATATAGCATGTTTCCCAAGATGGCCAACTTCCTGTTGGACTTAGGGTATGGGTCCATACATAAACCTACCGAGTTTCATTCTTCTATGTCAATCGGGAAGGCTGAGGTTCAATTTTGAAATATCCAAGGGGGCGCTATTGAGCCGTTTAGTCACGCCCATCCCATTGAAGTATATAGGATGTTTAATGAACCCACTACAGACGTGTGTGTTGAGTTTCGTTACCGTGGAGGCATCCTGTGCCCCTGAAAACTGTAATCGTATTTTCATGGCGTTGAATGCGTTGTCATGGCAACGGTATTTGATGATGGGTCATGAGTTTCAGAATGTAGCATCACCAAGGTCTTATGTCTCAGCTGAGTCAATTTCAGGTGTAAATCTTAAGATTATGGGAGTAATCAGTGAAAGACTGAAGCAAGTGACTTCCTGTTGCCAGTAGGTGGCGCTATGACTGTCACTAAATATGAGACTGTACATGTGTTCAGACCAGGACACTGAACAAGCATATTAAATTTGGAAAAGCTGAGACCATGTGGAGTCAAGTTATGAGGGTTTTAAATTTCATGGCGAAGCATCGAAATTCGCCGCATCACCACGGCAACCAGGAATGATGGACGAAAAAGCTTTTGATAACTTTTCATCTCCAATATCTCAAGATGACTCTGTGTGAATTTGAAGTGGATGGGATGAAATCTCTAGGACTAGTTCGCTCAAATATGATGCCACAATCTGCATTAAAATCAATATTTTGATTCAAAATGGCCGACTTCCTGTTGGTGTTAGTGTATGTGTCCAAGAGACTTTTTGGTGCGTCTTGACATGATGAATATGTGTACCAAGTTTCGTTGCTCTATGTCAATCTGTGGCGAGGGGCTCGATTTTATTGATTTTGCAGGGGGCGCTAGAGAGCCATTTTGCCTCGCCCATTTATGCAAACCATAAAATATCAAATTTTTCGCCGGGTCTGACTTGCATGCAAACTTTGGTGAGTATCGGGGCACGCTCAGGGGGGCAAAAAGGCAGTTACTTTGTCAGAAGAAAAATAAAGGGGAATAATAATCATGGCAAAAACAATAGGGCTTCGCGCTGGTCAGCGCTCGGGCCCTAATAATCATGGCAAAAACAATAGGGCTTTGCGCTGGTCAGCGCTCGGGCCCTAATTAAAACTGCAAGCAGTGATGAACGGGCCCTCGCGCCCCCACGCACCGCCTTGTACGCGCATGTCGGTGCATGCTGCAGTCACATGGCAGACACAGCGGGCACGTAGACGTCTTGGCACCTGGGCTTGTAATGAACACTGTGTGATGGGGCTAAGTCACATTGCATGTGTCCACTAGGTGGGGCTAGAGATCACCCACCAATTACATGTCATGTTGCAGTGTATGATGTAGAGAACACATCCTCTAAATTTCATGTAAATCGGATAATGTTTGTCATATGAGGCTGACTTCCTGTGTCCACTAGGTGGCGCTATGGAGCTGACACAGTATTGATGCATAGATGTGTTCAGGGCGGGACCCTCTACATGCATGATGAATTTGGTGTAGACAGGACAATGTCTGTAGGAGTTATAAGGACTTCCTGCCTCATGGCGAAGCATCGAAATTGTCCGCACAGCCACGCCCAACAGGAATGAGTCATAAAAAAGCTTTTGATAACTGGTGTTATGTCTTGGCTGAGTCAATTTCAGGCGTAAATACTTAAGATTATGGGAGTAATTAGTGAAAGAATGACGCAAGTGACTTCCTGTTGCCAGTAGGTGGCGCTATGACTGTCACTAAATATGAGACTGTACATGTGTTCAGACCAGGACGCTGAACAAGCATATTAAATTTGGAAAAGCTCAGACTATTTGGAGTCAATTTATGAGGGTTTTAAATTTCATGGCGAAGCATCGAAATTCGCCGCGTCACCATGGCAACCAGGAAAGACGGGCAAAAAACCTTTTGATAACTTTTCATCTCCAATGTCTCAAGATGATTCTGTGTGAATTTGAAGTGGATGGGATGAAATCTCTAGGACTAGTTCGTTCAAGTATGATGCGTGGGAATGACCAAAAAACGCACCAAAATTGAGCATGTTTCCCAAGATGGCCGACTTCCTGTTGGACTTAGGGTATGGGTCCAAATGGCGTTTTTGTGCGTCTGGAGATGGTACATTATCCTACCGAGTTTCATTCGTGTATGTCAATAGGGAAGGCTGAGGTTCAATTTTGAAATATTCAAGGGGGCGCTGTTGAGCCGTTTAGCCACGCCCATCCCATTGAAGTATATAGGAAGTTTAATGAAACCACTCCAGACGTGTGTGTTGAGTTTCGTTACCGTGGAGGCATCCTTTGCCCCTGAAAACTGTAATCGTATTTTCATGGCGTTGAATGTGTTGTCATGGCAACGGTATTTGATGATGGGTCATGAGTTGCAGAATGTAGCATCACCAAGGTCTTATGTCTCAGCTGAGTGAATTTCAGGTATAAATACTTAAGATTATGGGAGTAATTACTGAACGAATGAAGCAAGTGACTTCCTGTCGCCACTAGGTGGCGCTATGACTGTCACTAAATATGAGACTGTACATGTGTTCAGACCGGGACGCTGAACAAGCATATTAAATTTGGAAAAGCTCAGACCATGTGGAGTCAAGTTATGAGGGTTTGAAATTTCATGGCGAAGCATCGAAATTCGCCGCGTCACCACGGCAACCAGGAATGACGTGCCAAAAAGCTTTTGATAACTTTTCATCTCCAATGTCTCAAGATGACTCTGTGTGAATTTGAAGTGGATGGGATGAAATCTCTAGGACTAGTTCGCTCAAATATGATGCCAAATTTGGCATTCAAATCAATAATTTGATTCAAAATGGCCGACTTCCTGTTGGTGTTAGGGTATGTGTCCAAGAGACTTTTTGGTGCGTCTTGGCATGATGAACATGTGTACCGAATTTCGTTTCTCTATGTCAATCTGTCTCGAGGGGCTCGATTTTCTTGATTTTGCAGGGGGCGCTAGAGAGCCATTTTAGCACGCCCGTTTATGCAAACCATAAAATATCAAAATTTTCGCCACGTCTGGCTTGCGTGCAAACTTTGGTGACTTTTAAGGCACGTTCAGGGGGGCAAAAAGGCCGTTGTTGTGAGAGAAGAAAAAAAAGAATAATCATGGCAAAAACAATAGGGCTTCGCGCTGGTCAGCGCTCGGGCCCTAATTAAAACTGCAAGCAGTGATGAACGGGCCCTCGCGCCCCCATGCACCGCCTCGTACGCGCATGCCGGTGTGTGCTGCAGTCACACGGCAGACACAGCGGGCACGTAGACGTCTTGTTACCCGGTCTTGTAATGAATGTTGTGTGATGGGGCTAAGTCACATTGCATGTGTCCACTAGGTGGCGCTAGAGATGACCCACCAATGACATGTCATGTTGCAGTGTGTGATGTGGAGAACACATCCTGTAAATGTCATGTAAATCGGATAATGTTTGTCATATGAGGCTGACTTCCTGTGTCCAGTAGGTGGCGCTGTGTATATGAAGCAGTATTGATGCATAGATGTGTTCAGGGTGAGACCCTCTACATGTATGATGAATTTGGTGTAGGTGGGACAATGTCTTTAGGAGTTATAAGGACTTCCTGCTTTATGGCGAAGCATCGAAATTGTTTGCACAGCCACGCCCAACAGGAAGAAGTCATCAAAAAGCTTTTGATAACTGGTGTTATGTCTTAGCTGAGTCAATTTCAGGTGCAAATACTTAAGATTATGGGAGTAATTAGTGAAAGAATGAAGCAAGTCACTTCCTGTTGCCACCAGGTGGCGCTATGACTGTCACTAAATATGAGACTGTACATGTGTTCAGACTAGGACCCTGAACAAGCATGTGAAATTTGGTAAAGCTCAGACCATGTGGAGTCAAGTTATGAGGGTTTGAAATTTCATGGCGAAGGATCGAAATTCGCCGCGTCACCACGGCAACCAGGAATGACGGGGGAAAAAGCTTTTGATAACTTTTCATCTCCAATGTCTCAAGATAACTCTATGTGAATTTGAAGTGGATGTGAAGAAAACTTTAGTAGTAGTGCCTTCAAATATGATGCCACAATTTGCATTAAAATCAATATTTAGATTCAAAATGGCCGACTTCCTGTTGGTGTTAGGGTATGTGTCCAAGAGACTTTTTGGTGCGTCTTGACATGTTGAACATGTGTACCAAGTTTCGTTTCTCTATGTCAATCTGTCACTAGGGGCTCGCTTTTATTGATTTTGTAGGGGGCGCTAGAGAGCCATTTTGCCACGCTCATTTGTGCAAACCATAAAATATCGAAATTTTCGCCGGGTCTGGCTTGCGTGCAAACTTTGTTGAGTTTCGGCGCACGTTCAGGGGGGCAAAAAGGCCGTCGTCGTGCAAGAAAAAGAAAAATAATAATTAAAACTGCAAGCAGTGATGAACGGGCCCTCGCGCCCCCACGCATGTCGGGCTGCGGCTCGGTCGGAGAATGTATAATCACCAAGGTCTTATGGTTCAGCTGTGTCAATTTCAGGTGTAAATACTTATGATTTTGGGAGTAATTAGTGAAAGAATGAAGCAAGTCACTTCCTGTTGCCAGTAGGTGGCGCTATGACTGTCACGAAATATGAGACTGTACATGTGTTCAGACCAGGACGCTGAACAAGCATATTAAATTTGGGAAAGCTCAGACCATGTTGAGTCAAGTTATGAGGGTTTGAAATTTGATGGCGAAGCATCGAAATTCGCCGCGTCACCACGGCAACCAGGAATGACAGGAGAAAAAGCTTTTGATAACTTTTCATCTCCAATGTCCGAAGATGACTCTGTGTGAATTTGAAGTGGATGGGATGAAATCTCTAGGACTAGTTCGCTCAAATATGATGCCACAATCGGCATGAAAATCAATACTTTGATTCAAAATGGCCGACTTCCTGTTGGAGTGACGTCATGGACACCTGACGTTTTTTGTGCGTCTTGACATGATGAACATGTGTACCAAGTTTCGTTTCTCTATGTCAATCTGTGGCGAGGGGATGGATGTTTTTCATTTCTCAAGGGGGCGCTACAGAGCCATTTTGCCACGCCCATTTACAAAAAACATAAAATATCAAATTTTTCGCCAGGTCTGGCTTGCTTTGGTGAATTTGAAAAAGCTCAGACCATGTGGAGTCAAGTTATGAGGGTTTGAAATTTCATGGCGAGACATCGAAATTCGCCGCGTCACCACGGCAACCAGGAATGACAAGCGAAAAAGCTTTTGATAACTTTTCATCTCCAATGTGTCAAGATGATTCTCTGTGAATTTGAAGTGGATGGGATGAAATCCCTAGGACTAGTTCGCTCAAATATGTGGCCTTGAAATCATCAAAAAATTGACCAAAATTGAGCATTTTTCCAAGATGGCCGACTTCCTGTTGGACTTAGGGTATAGGTCCAAATGGCGTTTTTGTGCGTCTGGAGATGATACATAAACCTACCGAATTTCATTCTTCTATGTCAATGGGGAAGTCTGAGGTTCAATTTTGAAATATTCAAGGGGGCGCTATTGAGCCATTTAGTCACGCCCATCCCAATGAAGTACATAGGATGTTAAATGAACCCACTCCAGACGTGTGTGTTGAGTTTCGTTACCGTGGAGGCATCCTTTGCCTCTGAAAACTGTAATCGTATTTTCATGGCGTTGAATGCGTTGTCATGGCAACAGTATTTGATGATTGGTCATGAGTTGCAGAATGTAGCATCACCAAGGTCTTATGTCTCAGCTGAGTAAATTTGAGGTGGAAATACTTAAGATTATGGGAGTAATTAATGAACAAATGACGCAAGTGACTTCCTGTTGCCAGTAGGTGGCGCTATGACTGTCACTAAATATGAGACTGTACATGTGTTCAGACCGGGATGCTGAACAAGCATCTGAAATTTGGTAAAGCTCAGACCATGTGGAGTCAAGTTATGAGGGTTTGAAATTTCATGGCGAAGGATCGAAATTCGCCGCGTCACCACGGCAACCAGGAATGACCGGCGAAAAAGCTTTTGATAACTTTTCATCTCCAATATCTCAAGATGACTCTGTGTGAATTTGAAGTGGATGAGATGAAATCTCTAGGACTAGTTCGTTAAAGTACGAGGAGTGGAAAACGCCAAAATCGCACATATTTTTCAAAATGGCCGACTTCCTGTTGGAGTGACGTCATGGGCCCCACTGACTTTTTTGTGCGTCTGGACATGATACATATATATACCAAATTTCGTTCATGTACGTCAATCTCTCACATTTTTATATTCAATAGGGGGCGCTAGAGAGCCATTTTGCCACGCCCATTTCTGCAAACCATAAAATATCAAAATTTTCGCCGGGTCTGGCTTGCGTGCAAACTTTGGTGACTTTTAAGGCACGTTCAGGGGGGCAAAAAGGGCGTTGTTTTGGGAGAAGAAGAAGAATAATAATCATGGCAAAAACAATAGGGCTTCGCGCTGGTCAGCGCTCGGGCCCTAATAATAATAATCTTGACAGATACAATAGGGCTTCGCGCTGGTCAGCGCTCGGGCCCTAATTAAAACTGCAAGCAGTGATGAACGGGCCCTCGCGCCCCCACGCATGTCGGGCTGCGGCTCGGTCGGAGAATGTAGCATCACCAAGGTCTTATGTCTCAGCTGTGTCAATTTCAGGTGTAAATACTTATGATTATGGGAGTAATTAGTGAAAGAATGAAGCAAGTGACTTCCTGTTGCCAGTAGGTGGCGCTATGACTGTCAGTAAATATGAGACTGTACATGTGTTCAGACCAGGACGCTGAACAAGCATATTAAATTTGGTAAAGCTCAGACCATGTTGAGTCAAGTTATGAGGGTTTGAAATTTCATGGCGAAGCATCGAAATTCGCCGCGTCACCACGGCAACCAGGAATGACGGGCGAAAAAGCTTTTGATAACTTTTCATCTCCAATGTCTCAAGATGACTCTGTGTGAATTTGAAGTGGATGGGATGGAATCTGTAGGACTAGTGCGTTCAAATATGAGGCCTGGAAATGACCAAAAAAATCACCAAAATATAGCATTTTTCCCAAGATGGCCGACTTCCTGTTGGACTTAGGGTATGGGTCCAAATGGCGTTTTTGTGCGTCTGGAGATGATACATAAACCTACCGAATTTCATTCTTCTATGTCAATGGGGAAGTCTGAGGTTCAATTTTGAAATATTCAAGGGGGCGCTATTGAGCCATTTAGTCACGGCCATCCCATTGAAGTATATAGGATGTTAAATGACCCCACTCCAGACGTGTGTGTTGAGTTTCGTTACCGTGGAGGCATCCTTTGCCCCTGAAAAGTGTAATCGTATGTCATGGCGTTGAATGCGTTGTCATGGCAACAGTATTTGATGATGGGTCACGAGTTGCAGAATGTAGCATCACCAAGGTCTTATGTCTCAGCTGAGTCAATTTCAGGTGTAAATACTTAAGATTATGGGAGTAATTAGTGAAAGAATGAAGCAAGTGACTTCCTGTTGCCAGTAGGGGGCGCTATGACTGTCACAAAATATGAGACTGCACATGCGTTGAGACTGGGACGCTGAACGAGCAAAGTAAATTTGGAAAAGCTCAGACCATGTGGAGTCAAGTTATGAGGGTTTGAATTTTCATGGCGAAGGATCGAAATTCGCCGCGTCACCACGGCAACCAGGAATGACGAGGGAAAAAACTTTTGATAACTTGTCATCTCCAATGTCTCAAGATGATCCTGTGTGAATTTGAAGTGGATGGAATGAAGATTATGGGAGTAATTAGTGAAAGAATGAAGCAAGTGACTTCCTGTTGCCAGTAGGGGGCGCTATGACTGTCACTAAATATGAGACTGTACATGTGTTCAGACCAGGACGCTGAACAAGCATATGAATTTTGGAAAAGCTCAGACCATGTGGAGTCAAGTTATGAGGGTTTGAAATTTCATGGCGAAGCATCGAAATTCGCCGCGTCACCACGGCAACCAGGAATGACGTGGGAAAAAGCTTTTGATAACTTTTCATCTCCACTGTCTCAAGATGACTCTGTGTGAATTTGAAGTGGATGGGAAGAAAACTGTAAGAGTAGTGCGTTCAAATATGATGCCACAATTTGCATTAAAATCAATATTTTCATTCAAAATGGCCGACTTCCTGTTGGTGTTAGGGTGTAGCGGATTATGTATATCTTAAAGATATTGAAAATAGCTCTCGTAATAAGGGGCACCACCTTCGTATGAAGGAAAAGATTTTCTTAATTGGTTGTTTGATTAGCCAATTAATAAATCAATAAATCATAATAATTAATAAATCAATACATTTCTGAATCAGTCAAATATCTAAAGTTCGTGGCTCTACGGTTCAATAGATCCCCTGTATCACTTCAAAGAATAGACATACACAATTGATTGAGTTTTATGGGTTTTATTAACTACACACTACTAACCAATGATGTATAAATAAATGTGATGGTACAATACAATATGAATTCAAGAGGTTACTCGATATAGCAACATGAATGAAAGATGATGGTGAATGATGAACTTAAATGAAAGATATGTAATTATGTGGAAGCTAAGAAACTTAGTCTATAAGTTTTACTGAGCCTTAATTTTAAAGGAAATTTGAATTACTCGATCTGACATCAACCCTTGATTAATGCAATATTTGGATCCTACTTTCATCCGTGGAGGGTCTCAGCTGTCCGTCCTGCAGAACCACGCGTAACGCACACCAAGTGGAAGACCTCAGACAGCGTCGCAGATTCGGGCGGGGTTCGATGTCCGGGTCGGCTGGCCTGGCCTTTTCGTCAGACTGCCTTGTTCCGGTCGTTGTCCGCTGGCAGACTTTGTTCCTCTCGGTTATGATGAGTCGTAGGGTTGACAGACGTTTGTCTGCTCAAAAGGTTCTCTCGGGTTGATGAAAGATGGAGGAAGGGTCTAATTTAACTAGCTCTCTTTCTGGAGAGATCTCAGCGTCAAAATCATCAAAAATGTCAAAAACAGGCTGAATGCAAAACTTAATGACGTGTTCACTTGAAGGGCCTTTTTCTAGACGTTGCTGGTGAAAGTTACAAGATTACAAAACTTAAGAAAACTTAGATGAAGGATAACTAAAGATTAAGCTAAGAAGAAAAGAAAAGATGGACAGAGCAAGACCGCTGGTTCGGGTCATGCTGGGTCCGGTTCAGGTCATGCTAAGACCAAGAAGGGAAGAGGACAAGAGGGCAAGAGAGAGAGTTCATGGGTGCAGCTGGTTTTTGTCCCTGGGGAGGGTTTTTGTGTCAGCCAATCAGATTCATCACAGCTACTCTGAGGATCTAATTTCCAGCTTTTACCATGTAACTTTTCATCATCATCATTCATTCAGTATTTAATCCTGATTATAAAATGCATACTATAATCTATTAACACAGAACACAGGATGGATTATTCTGTTATTAATATGACATCAGCTTGATTCATCAAGCTGCCATTCATTAAAACCTGAAGAGGATTAATATTATCAAACATAACACATAGTTATTCTACTTATTCCATGATAGATAATTGATTATCACCAAAATGTAAGCATAACATCAGTGTAACACTTTCTTACATTAAACAAACATTTTCATACCAAAATTTAGTAAGTAAGTAAATTAAAGTAAGTAAGAAAGTATAATCACAGTTCTCCAAATACACATTTATCTATGATCGCTGTAATAGCTGTTACAGTGGAGGTTTAGGTAATTGATAATGATATAAGTAATTGGTATTGTTTAAACCATACTTTTCACTAAGATGTTCTTATTTAAGTATTTAACACTCATTTTCTCACTTTCATGCTCTGTGTGGTTTCAGGAGACACAGAGGGGGGGAGCTCAGGAATTTAGTTTACGACCGTTATCTGTGTGGCTCTTCTCTGATGACGTGGGTAGTCAGAAGACCCCCACTCCGGGCCTGGGTTAAACCTTATGACCGGAAGAATGGGAAGAGGGGACAAACTGGCTCATTCTTACAAAGTGAATTATCCCTTAACGGTCCCTCTGTAATTAGCTCAAAGCCTTGATTCTGTCCCATGGAATGTTAATGGATCTTTGTTTGTCCAAGAGAGAGACCCTGTTTGTCTCTATCAGACCTGCTTCAATTTCCTCATCTGAGGGTCAAAGGTGACTCTGACCAGAGGATGTTCTGCAGTACTGATGTCGTATTCACTACATATCCCCCACTTGATACAAATCTCGCCTTCGATGGGGAGCTTTGAATCACCAAGTTGAGGACATCCAAGGCGGCGAAGCAGGTGGCACATGATGACATTGCTATAAACAGGGTTGATGTCTTGGCAAATTCAATTATTCAAAACTGTATAAATACAGAGAGGTACCTGGGTATCTAGTGGTTAGACATTAAGGTGAGAAAATGAAAAATAATAATAACAATAAATCACTCAAGCTACAATGATTAACTTTATCAATAATAATCAATAGTTGCTAAGTAGCTTGAGGGTAGCTAAACTCTAGTGTCATTTGAAAGTGTTGTAATGGTTTAGTACTCAATAGGGAGAAATGAGGTAAAAGATACACACTATATACACTTACACTAGTCAACATAAGACCCATCATATCACAGCATATCAGACAGTAACATTGCAACCAGTTGTGTGTGAGCATGATCAACCTGTAGTACAACATTAAAATATTCTACTGTGCCCAGAGCCTTGAGCAACATCTCACTCGGGGTGTTAAATACCAAGATTGTGCCTTACACATTTCTGGATGGTTTCTGATTATGATTTCTGCTTGATTATTTGTTCTCGGATCCCAGAGATTTTAATCTGTAACTCATTCATACGCTGTCCGATGGCGTAAATGTTTATGGCGTTGACTATGGTAAATTTTAAACTAAAAGAGGACAATACACAGTTGAGGCTGTGGTTAGCATAGCCCCAATTAGCGGTTTCTCTTTTGTAAGTGGTTGTTTAACCTGCTGAGGTGAGCTCATAATTTGAACTGATTTGAATATTCACCCCCACTTGTACTCAATGGCAGAGTAATTGTAAGTGGTGAACTTAACTTAAGGTGGAGGTGTCACTTGGTTTCTAAGTGTCCTGAGTTTCAGACTTGTGGTCAGTTGATTTTAAGTTGCTATCAAAGGTTTCTGAAATTTTGAGGAGACTGTGATACAGGACAATTTATTTCCACCCCCCTGTTAGTGATTTGCACCTCAGGGTGTTTATGGACTTTATGATTTAACTAGGATGTGTTGTTTTCCAGCAAATCCCATAGGGTTTTTGTCTAGTTTTATTTGGTTAGGGCTGACCCATTTGAAAGTTGGTTCTTTCTGAGCATGTTTTGCTGTTCTCAGGCCAGTCTTTACAATGGGTTGAGCCATGGTGTAGTTAAACACTTTGTCCCCCACTTGGAGTTTGTCATGGGGTGCTCTTTGGTAATAGTAGGCGTTTTGTTTCTGTGCGCTTTTGTTTCTGTGTTTTTGCGCGAAAGCAAAGGTAGCCTGAAGGTGTTTAGTATGTGCTATCGCAACATTAGATTTGCCTGGTTGATAGGGCAGGTGTTGCGGACGAGTGGTTCGTCTGTCTGTCATTGTTTGACAGGGGGAGAGCCGCATTGTTTTGTGCGTAGTTGCTCTGTAACCTATGTTTGTTGGTTGAGACTGATAGGGGATTAAACAGTCTTTGCTGTTGTCTGCTATGTCTTTTTCCACATGTGGACAGTAGGTGGCTTCTTTCAGTGCACTGTCTGTGACTGTGGCACCTCTGTGGCTCACTTCGGTTAAGTCATGGGCATGCCTGCGCAGTACCCCCCTGTGCTTTCGAGGGACCACTGCCGAAGGGGAAGTGAGTGGGTCGGAAGCATCGATCAGGTTGCCCTTGACCTGTGAGACCAGGCCAGGAATGGAACGCGGGGGCGTGGCAGACATGGCAGGTAAGGACTGAAGGGGAAAAGAAGACGCAGTTACTACATCCAGTGGACACCGATTGACGGCAAGGATCGAAGGGGTGGGTGGGTGGGAAAGAAAGTCTGTGTCATGTGGGAAAGAACTGGGCAGGGGCTGGCGGACCTGTGTCCAAATCTTCAGCCCTTTAAAGTCTATCAGAGGCTCAAATCGATCAAGGAAGTCTTTGCCAATGAGGAAAGGAATGTTGTTGAGAGGTGACAGGTACACTGGGTGTACAACACTCATTGGTCCAATGGTTATCTTTATCCAAGCTAATTCTGTCAAAGTAGTACTCGCGACAGAATACGGTTGGACCTTCAGAACACAAGTCCGAAGCTTCAAGTCATTGTTTGACTCGTGCATGATGGACTGCAATTTTGTGAAAAGTGCTGATGACATCAAAGTGATATCAGCTGCAGAGTCCAGGAGTGCTTCATGTTCAAGGACATTTTCAAGTGTCAAGGATATGTAATGTTTTCGGCTGACTCCTTTCTCTGTCAAGTGACCCAGAAATTGTGTAGCTGGTGGGTCAGTAAGGATAATTGTCGCATCCTTGTGAGGAGGCGAAGCTTTTGGGTCTGACTGTACTGCCAACACTGCAGTGGGGGAAAGGGATTTTTCACCCCCCTGATGTGGTTGGTCAGGTTTATCAGTCATAGCTTTTCGAGCCAAGTTCTGGGCTGGCTTAAGTTCAGGTTCCTTGAGGTTCAAGCACAGCTCTTCAACCACCTCGTGGGGCTGGTTGGAGGCGTGGTCAAGAGGAGTTGGATCAAGTTTCACAGAATCAATGACAAAGATGTCAGATTTTTGAAGTTCTTCTTCCTTTTCTTTCGGTACTTTGCGAAGTATACGTCGTAACATTTCAAGTTCTTCGTGACTGAGGTCTGGGGTTTCAGACTCACCTGTCACGTGGGAGTTTTTCTGTGAGAGAGTTTGTGAGTCATCGTCTCGTCTGGCATCTCTTTTAGATGACTCACGACGAGATGGGTATGGGGGTCGTCTATCACATGGATAGCGGTTCTGAAACTTGTAATGTTCTTCTTTCCTGTCCTCGCTGTCTTCACGATTTTCCCTGTTGTTAGGTGAAAACCTGTTTTGGCGGGATTTCACAGGGTAACCGTTCATGGTCTTTGAGTAACCTTGCATTGTATTAGGCCAGAATGGTCTTGTGTGTCCACGACCTTTGTGGGTTCGTGGGGAACTCGACTGGCTAGATGATTTGGCCAACTGATAAGGTCGGGAGGCAGGCGCTGCCGAATTGTGTCCTATATAATTATAAGCCCCTTCTAGTTCCATGGGCAAGGACTCTGAGTCAGTGGCTAAGATGACAGGATTAGATTGTTTGATCTGAGATTGCTTTTGTTTAGCAAATCCCAAGGAAGCAAGTTCACGCAGTTGTTGGATGGTTGACGTGCGTGGATTTGCCATGATTCCAAGATGGCGACTGGTCCCAGGATGGAGGTTTTGGATGAAGAGGGTTTTGAAGTTCAAGTCTTCCTCCATCCCAGGCTCATTCCTGGAACCAAAGTAGGCCTGAAGGAGGCGATAGTAGTACTGTCGAGGACATTCTTGCCTCCCCTGTTTGACAGTCATGGCGACGATTAAGCCAGATCGTGAGATCGGGTCTGAGAACTCCTTCTCTAGGGCCTGTCTAAGCAGGGCATAATCCTTCCTGACGTGGTCAGGCTGTCGCTCGAGGAACCTGTTGACAATGGTATTGGAAGTCACTTTGATGAGATATATACGATGGTTCGAAGTTGCGTTGGGAAAGTCTCGCAAGTAGAACTCGATATCTTTCAAGTACATGGTGATGTCATAGAAATCACCAGGAGTGGGTTCGAAACGCGGTATGGTACGTGCCATCTTGTCAAGGTCCCGATCTGAGAGACTGTGTGCACCATAGGTGTCTAATGGCAGGTGCGCTGGTGGAGGAGGAGTCATTTTGGCTGGGTCGAAAGAATTTTGGCTAGCCCAGAAGGGAGCCGGCATATGTGGTGAGAAAGCTGGCGGCGACCCACCTCCACGTCTGCTCTCCTGGAAAGAGTCGTCGAACATGTTTCGTTGTGTTCGATCTATCTCAAGGGAATATTGTAGCTCTCTTTTAGCTGAAATGAGCTCACTCTGAGTGATCTCCTGTTGTTTGCGAGCTTCTTTAGCGCTGTCCCTAGCTTCAGCTAATTGTTGTTTTAGCTGTTGATTTTGTTTTTCTCCGGCTTCCAGGTGGGTAGCGTAAACTTGGTTTCGTAACTTTAAGTTATCAATTTCATCCACTGCGCGTTCAAGGTGGGTGTGGACCTCGTCTCGGGTCTTACTTACCTCACCCAGCTGTTCTTGTAACTCAACTTTTGCTTTGTTAAGTTCAATGCATTGAGCTATTAGCTCTTTTTCAGCTTGAGCTGCGGATTGTTTGGACACCTCCAGGTGGTGTTTGAGAAATTCATTCTCTTGTTGTAACTGCTTAACTTGTTGCGCACGCGTTGTCAGATCGGCTCTGGTTCGTTCAATCAATTCATAGGCATTTTTGAGTCGTGCGGCTTCTACAAAAGCTAAGCTACCTAACATTTTAGTTAGTGCTTTATCTTTCAGTGGCTTAGACATGGACTTTGACATAAGGTCAGTCATTATTGACTCAACTTCAAAGGGGTTGGTGTGCTGGATATGTGTTGCATAGCCAGGCAGCCAACTCTCAGTTATGTCTGCTAATGTAGTCTCCAAATTCTCAAGGGGGTCCTCATAACTTGAGATTTCAGGTACAGTTGAAGAAGTCATGTCTAAATTTCGAGAGTTGGACATGACAGTGACTTGGTTAAGAAATCTGATGTTCAGGGAAGAATCTTAATTAAATTCTAAATTAATTTGTGTTAAATACACAGATTGAAGTTAAGATCTGTATATTACCTAAGTTGTTTGTAAACAACTATAGATAGGCTTGTATATGTTTGCTGTAAAGCAGAAACAAAGAAGGATTATTATTATGATTGTTAAAGTTATTCAGTTTAATAAGTAATCCTTTGAAATTACTTTGGATAAAGGGTTTAAATTTTTCTGTTGTTTGTTTTACAGTAAATTTAAAATAGTAAGCTTTGCTCCTGTTAAATTAATGTGATATTAAAGTATGGAAGCAAGCAAATAGACTATGTGTAGTCATTTATTGAATTTATTTGTTTATTTGTTTTATGAAATAAATCAATCAACTTAAAGTGATGTGAGGATGGGAGGGCACATATGGATATATGTGTACTGAAATTCAAAGTCACTTTAAGAGTTCTTTAAAAGTACAGTTTAATTCAAAATGTAAAACAATGTTATCTGTTAGGACTAGTTTGTACTAGTTTGCTGTGATGTTTACAAGTGTTATTAATCTTAAACAGATTTCACACAAATTTATTTCAATGGCAAAAGGTAATGCCAAAATTAGTAATTAATTAATCTGTTAATTAATTATTATCTTTAAACCAGATTTGAATAGATTGGTTAAAGTTCACACAGCTTCTTTACTTTTACATGGACAAAGATTTGCATCAAAAAGGTATTCAAACACAGTTGACCAAATCAGCCATTAGGGGGCGATAGGGATTTTATTCTCTCGAATTTGTGGAGCAGCGGAAGAGGAAGACGGAGGAAGAGTCGTCAGAGCTGACGATCTTAGCACCGCCCACTGAAGGACCTCCGTTGCTAAGCTAAAGGCTATTCACTTTGATTCAGGACACAGAAAGAGCTTCACTCTCTAAAAATAACCTTTTTGGCCTTCTGAACAATAGACCACGAGGCTCGGCGGCCTCGTGTACTTTACTCTGTCTCTGAGCAGAGTGTTGGACGGCTCTCTGCACCGTCTTAAAGCACAGTTTTAAACTTTCACCTCAGCAGCTTCAACAAACCGAAGTTACGTTAGCAACCGTTATTATTCACAGAAGTCTCTTCTGGTATTTTAGCAGCTAGCCCTTATGAAGCACTAGTTAAAATAAGGAGATATTCTCAGAGCTGGTTCAGCATTTAGCTGATAATGCTCAACAGGTCCGTTTAAGCAGCTATTTTATTTCTTTACGGTTCAAACCACAGCAGCTATGGACAGATCAGAGACGGGCTTCTTTTACATCCGTCTCTGGACAAAATGCAAACTAGCAATTTAACACACTAGTGAAGGTAGAGGGTATTTTCACAGCATTAGCGTCAGCATTTAGCTGCTACTATCAACACACGTCCTCTCTGGGGCGTAAAACAAATGGCTCAAACACTTGTATTTACTCATGGATCAACACGGGCTTTTCCCCGATGTAACACAGCGCGGTGTCGGGACACACCGAGCAGAAATAAACCTCTTGGCCAAACTACAACGGGCAGCTCCGGTTGTTAGCAGGCTAGTTAGCTAAGCTAACCGACAAACGCAGAGGTTTTGAGGCAGGTTGAATTCTCTGGGACACGCAGATAAATTTACCAACAACTCAGAGCGGATTAACGGACTACTGGAACACGCAGATAGCCGTTATCCACCAAAGGCCTATTATTAATAAGCGTGTATTACGCTATATGCATGCAGACTTTGAAAACAACAACATTAGTAGGCTGCAGACGCTACATCTATTGTTTTAAAGTCGATTTATGCGCTTCCTGCACTCTGTCGCCACCGCAGGACGAGGGGTGACTTACGGCTAAGCGAATTAATTTTTTTCAGCTTCACAATTCAAATGCTTAGTTTAAATCATGAGTTTACAGGCTTAAAGATTTAAAGATGCTCACACACAAACCAGCAACAAGCAGAAAGTCAGCAACAGCAGAGATATGCCATGAGTGTTAATTCAATCGTCATGTTTTTCTTTGAAGTGAATACAGTGATATTAAAAACCGGCTTCACGCTGGGGCATCAAAATATGTAGCGGATTATGTATATCTTAAAGATATTGAAAATAGCTCTCGTAATAAGGGGCACCACCTTCGTATGAAGGAAAAGATTTTCTTAATTGGTTGTTTGATTAGCCAATTAATAAATCAATAAATCATAATAATTAATAAATCAATACATTTCTGAATCAGTCAAATATCTAAAGTTCGTGGCTCTACGGTTCAATAGATCCCCTGTATCACTTCAAAGAATAGACATACACAATTGATTGAGTTTTATGGGTTTTATTAACTACACACTACTAACCAATGATGTATAAATAAATGTGATGGTACAATACAATATGAATTCAAGAGGTTACTCGATATAGCAACATGAATGAAAGATGATGGTGAATGATGAACTTAAATGAAAGATATGTAATTATGTGGAAGCTAAGAAACTTAGTCTATAAGTTTTACTGAGCCTTAATTTTAAAGGAAATTTGAATTACTCGATCTGACATCAACCCTTGATTAATGCAATATTTGGATCCTACTTTCATCCGTGGAGGGTCTCAGCTGTCCGTCCTGCAGAACCACGCGTAACGCACACCAAGTGGAAGACCTCAGACAGCGTCGCAGATTCGGGCGGGGTTCGATGTCCGGGTCGGCTGGCCTGGCCTTTTCGTCAGACTGCCTTGTTCCGGTCGTTGTCCGCTGGCAGACTTTGTTCCTCTCGGTTATGATGAGTCGTAGGGTTGACAGACGTTTGTCTGCTCAAAAGGTTCTCTCGGGTTGATGAAAGATGGAGGAAGGGTCTAATTTAACTAGCTCTCTTTCTGGAGAGATCTCAGCGTCAAAATCATCAAAAATGTCAAAAACAGGCTGAATGCAAAACTTAATGACGTGTTCACTTGAAGGGCCTTTTTCTAGACGTTGCTGGTGAAAGTTACAAGATTACAAAACTTAAGAAAACTTAGATGAAGGATAACTAAAGATTAAGCTAAGAAGAAAAGAAAAGATGGACAGAGCAAGACCGCTGGTTCGGGTCATGCTGGGTCCGGTTCAGGTCATGCTAAGACCAAGAAGGGAAGAGGACAAGAGGGCAAGAGAGAGAGTTCATGGGTGCAGCTGGTTTTTGTCCCTGGGGAGGGTTTTTGTGTCAGCCAATCAGATTCATCACAGCTACTCTGAGGATCTAATTTCCAGCTTTTACCATGTAACTTTTCATCATCATCATTCATTCAGTATTTAATCCTGATTATAAAATGCATACTATAATCTATTAACACAGAACACAGGATGGATTATTCTGTTATTAATATGACATCAGCTTGATTCATCAAGCTGCCATTCATTAAAACCTGAAGAGGATTAATATTATCAAACATAACACATAGTTATTCTACTTATTCCATGATAGATAATTGATTATCACCAAAATGTAAGCATAACATCAGTGTAACACTTTCTTACATTAAACAAACATTTTCATACCAAAATTTAGTAAGTAAGTAAATTAAAGTAAGTAAGAAAGTATAATCACAGTTCTCCAAATACACATTTATCTATGATCGCTGTAATAGCTGTTACAGTGGAGGTTTAGGTAATTGATAATGATATAAGTAATTGGTATTGTTTAAACCATACTTTTCACTAAGATGTTCTTATTTAAGTATTTAACACTCATTTTCTCACTTTCATGCTCTGTGTGGTTTCAGGAGACACAGAGGGGGGGAGCTCAGGAATTTAGTTTACGACCGTTATCTGTGTGGCTCTTCTCTGATGACGTGGGTAGTCAGAAGACCCCCACTCCGGGCCTGGGTTAAACCTTATGACCGGAAGAATGGGAAGAGGGGACAAACTGGCTCATTCTTACAAAGTGAATTATCCCTTAACGGTCCCTCTGTAATTAGCTCAAAGCCTTGATTCTGTCCCATGGAATGTTAATGGATCTTTGTTTGTCCAAGAGAGAGACCCTGTTTGTCTCTATCAGACCTGCTTCAATTTCCTCATCTGAGGGTCAAAGGTGACTCTGACCAGAGGATGTTCTGCAGTACTGATGTCGTATTCACTACAAGGGTATGTGTCCAAGAGACTTTTTGGTGCGTCTTGACATGATGAACATGTGTACCAAGTTTCGTTGCTCTATGTCAATCTGTGGCAAGGGGCTCGATTTTCTTGATTTTGCAGGTGGCGCTAGAGAGCCATTTTAGCACGCCCGTTTATGCAAACCATAAAATATAAAAATTTTCGCCGGGTCTGCCTTGCGTGGAAACTTTGGTGACTTTTCATGCACGTTCAGGGGGGCAAAAAGGCCGTTACTTTGTCAGAAGAAAAATAAAGGGGAAGAATAATAATAACCATGGCAAAAACAATAGGGCTTCGCGCTGGTCAGCGCTCGGGCCCTAATAATAATCATGGCAAAAACAATAGGGCTTCGCGCTGGTCAGCGCTCGGGCCCTAATAATGCCACTATCAGCACCACTGCCATAGATGCAACATCAGCATAAATAAGTTGTAGCTACTTTTGGCTTTTGTATTTTGTTCATCAAAGAGTTCATCAAAGGTTATTATTTTTCAGGACTGAGGAGTAAAAGGTTCCACTTTATAGGTGGAAAGTAGCACATTTGTTATATAACTATGTTTTATATGTAATGTTGCTTAGTACGTCTACTCTTCTACTATAGTTACTGGTTACTTTGCAAATCAATATAAGCAGCTTTTAAATTAGATTTTAAAATATTATATTTTGTCTTCTGTTTCTATCTTCCTTTATTTCAAAATGTCCGTTAATGTTTTTTATAGTACAGCATCTTGTAACTCCTGTTTTGAAAGGAGCTTTAAAAAGAATGGAAGGAGGAAGATGTTTGTTTGTTTGTTTTTTGCTCATTTCGAGGATAAAGGCTAAATTTCAACATTAGTGCCAGGCATACAAAAAATAAATCAGAAGTGGTTATTTTGTTAAGCAATTCACATTGAAATGTTGAGAATCAAGACAAATTGCTGTTCATACTAACACACCTACGGTAAATTTAGAGTCACCAATTAACCTAACTTGCATGTTTTTGCTCTTATAAATGATAAGAAAAACTTAATATTTCAAGAGTCGAACTTGTGAGAATAGATCAAATACTGGTGTTATAGGACATATGGTTGCCTCTACAAAATGCCTGGTGTAGATGAACTGGTGAAATTGTACTTCAGAATTGGTTTTACTAACAAGCAGTTAGTTAGAATTACATGTAAGGGCGTTACCTAATTTCATTACAAAATGTACATAATTGTAATCCGTTACATTACTGTAACAAAATGCGTAATTAAATTAGGCTACAGTTGCTTTTGGAAATTTCCATGATTACAATTTTAGTTACATTTGAAAAATCGCAGCAAAAGCTCGGATTTATCAAATAGTTTTTTTCATATATGATGCTGTTTTTGGTCATGTGCCATTCAGTCAGACTCAGCAACAGAAGAATGCGTTTCTGTGTTGGAAATACAAACACAGACATCCCATCTCCCACATATTGATAGTGGCTCCCTGACGGCTGCAAATAAAACACAATCTCCTGGAATCTGGAGTGAGTGAGCACACTAGAGAGTGTCTGCGTGTGTGTGTATTTGTGTGACTATAAATGCAGCGTGCCTGAGAGCAAAGCGTCCTTATACCGACACCAAGTGTAACCCACCCCCCACCCCCCGGAACGAAACTCTCTTCAATTAGTTTTTGCAGGTTGGGATGTCTGCAAACACCACTTCATACAGAAAGCAGACAAGGGCCCTAACATTGTAGTACAATGCAAAGAGTGTTTGCCAGCGGTGAAGGTAAACAGTAACACTATCAGGTCTTAAAATGTGAAAATGGTTAACAGTCGAGAGCATTCATTCAAAATTAAGAAAAGTAATCAAAATGTAATCACATGCAATTAGTTACATTACTTTGAGAAAGTAATTGAAATAGTTACACTACTATTACATTTTCAACAGGGTAACTTGTAATTGTAACCAACTACATTTCCAAAGTAATCTTCACAACACTGCTAACAAGGAAACTCTTTCTCTTTCAGCACACAAACACAGTATGGTAATTATTATTAGGACTTTGAAGAGATTGTGCCCACAATTGTTTCTGTTCAGGAGGAGAAACCACACAAACTTTGAAGAGGTGGCCCCATTTGTGCAAACTGAAGTAGATGGTAATGGAAAGGTGCAAGGTTGTTAATGGTTACACCTGCATGCAATACAGAGAGGATATCTTGTATCACAAGATACGATAACCCTTGGTTCACATTGGATACCTCTACTTTAGCAGTGTGCGTGCTTCACTGAACTACTGTGGCTCACATCCCAGACTTTTGGAAAGTCAGCTTAGTGAGTTAAATAACTTTTAAACAATTTTTAATCTTTATCTCAACACTCCTTTTTAATATCAAATCAATCTGGATTTTGACCCTGGCATAGTACTGTAGCAGGTACATTGAAAGTGATGTGGTTGCAGATGACAGTTTTCTCTATACAACAGCCCAGCAGACCAGATGTGCCTGCCAAATTTGGTGAGTTTTTGAGCAAGTTTAGGGTGGTCAAATTGAAGCTCAAAGAGGTGGTAGACGAATAAAACGATACAAATACAATAGGGTCCTTGCTTCCAGGAAAGCAACTCTGGAGTCCTGGCCCTTTTGCCTTTCGGCTCAGTCCCTAAAAATAGCTGTGACTAATATCCAATACCAATACCACAATTCTTAAAGGGCTTTACAGAGCAGATATCATCTACCGTTACACGTCTGTGTGTGTGTGTGTGTGTGTGTGTGTGTGTATAAAATCAAAACTGAAAGTATAAAAATAGTACAAAAGGGGATAGGGCTGAACTTTAGTTACGCAGATGAAACTTTCACCACTACAGTGAGCAACAGGAGGATCCCACAGAAATCCTGATTTTAGACAGGCACCATAATTCATGTCTGGAAACAAACACACGGGAAGGGAGGACAGTTTGGTATTTATCCAGCCTCAGTAGATGAAGTCCAGCAATCACGTTGACTTCATTCCTCATAATCTGCTATAAACCAAGCAATTTATTTCAGGTAAGAACTGTCATTGTTTTTTTCAAACAAAAAGAACTTTACACACACCTTAAAGTTTTAAATAGTGCAGAATTTATCAGTAATTTCAGCTTTTTGTGGCTCAACAGTCATTTATCAGCTCAAAATTTGAAGGATCACTACTCTACTGTTTTTGTCACATCTCAGTATCAGGACAGAATAGTTAAATATTAGTTGTATCTTTGACTTTGTTTTAATGTTGCAAGTCTGACTGAAAGATGATGATGGAAGAACTTTTTAAAGTTCAATAACACAATTACGAATCTTATAAGATAGATAGATAGATAGCGACAGAAGTTTGCTGCTGAATATCACAGTCCATTATTGACAGCAGCTTGCTCAGGTTATTAAAAAAATAATTTACAATAGATCTACACAATGTATTTACATCACTACAGTTATTTTCATCTCATTTTCACTCCACCTGAGACCTTTCTTTTTCTTTCAGACTGAACTATTGATACTGAAGATGCCAGGTAGGCAGCACCTTCATGCTTTATAAACCATGTGAATAGTCTGTGTTCATATTATGTGCACAATGTTTACTATAAAAAAGTCTACATGTTAACAGAGTAATTATGATTTTGGCATGTTTCATGGGATTTTCATAAACTTTAAAAGAAAAAAATCTCAATCTCACCTACAAAGCAATGACAATGTTTCTCTTTTCTTTTCTCTCTATCATACACAGACGTTGAGGGTAAGTACATGAAAATAGCTTTTTGGCAGCTCAAAATACTTATTACTTAATATTTATTTTTATCCCATGAGTTATGACTCATGAGTTTTATTAATTTTAAAAGAAAAAATAACTCACCTGCATAAGCAAATGACAATGTTTCCCTTTTCTTCTCTCTCTTTCAATCCCATAAGCTGAACGTAAGTACATGAATTACCTTTTTAAATAGTTACATTTTTACTATATAGTACTATATTTTAAGAAAAAGTTGTAATATGAGAATTAAGTCCAAATTCCAAAAAATGTCATTGGATCTCAAGAAAACAATTTTAAGGTTAATGAGAAAAATTATATGAAAATGTATGGAAACAAAAATAAAAAAGTTGCAATGATAATAAATAAAAAAGATGATGAATAAGAGGAGAGACAGGTATTTTGTTCCACATGTTGAATTATACTTTAACATAAATATGAAAATACGTCAGTACAGTTTCAGTCATACATAAAAGATGAAAACCAAAATGAGAGAACATAATCAGATGTATTTTGTTACATCATCAAATTTCTTTCAGTTCCCCTAACTTCGAATTACTTTTTTGGGGCTGCTTTGCTTTCTACTTGAAGGCTACGGACCAATATTAAATGTTTCCGTAACCTTGTGTTTCATTAAATAAGGAAACACAAAATTTCTAATGAACTGTTAATGTGTGTTTTGCATAAATTGTGGTTTGAATGAATGTGATAGTGTTTTCAGTCCAAAATGGCGGCAGAGCGACTATGGCACCATCTAGTGGCGGTTGTTAAAAAATCATCAGTGTTTCATACTTTTTGCCGGCAGTACGTCACATCTCCGACAACTAGTCGATATCAGAGCCATAAAGCAGAGAAGGATCAATAAGTGTGCAGGTCTAACTTACTGCCAAAAGAGTAATTGTGCTGTTATTGTGAAAGTAAGGAAGATATATGAATTACATATATTTCTTAATAGTTGATATTGAATAATAATGAACGTATTTATTAATTCAAATTTGAATCAATTGGGGCTCCAAACCTATGTGCATTTTAGCACACAAAAAAGATACCAAATCTATTTCAGTCTATGAATGAATAGATAATATAAATGTATTATTTATTTAACATGCTGTGAAACATAACTTCTTTGTGGTGGATTAAGAGACTGAAAATGCACATTAAAACACCTAAAATGCACGTTTGTATGTGGTTTGCTTTTGAATGACAAGGCCGATATGTGATGGTTGAGATACAAAAAGTGCTCTGTATGAAATACTTAAAATAATTGAAGGCACGTTTGAATTTGTTACAATATGTCGTTATTACAATGTTAACAAAATGATTGATACCAAACTTATAATTTGATAACTTTCACAAAATGTTATAACTTATTACGTTGTGCACAGTTTTACAGTCATAAAGTGGAATATTTTATTATAATATTTTAGTAAGTAGTTTGAGCTTTTTCTCAAAATATTACTTGACTATAATGTAGGTAATCCTCTTTGTTCCAAAATATTATGATATTCTTGAAACGTCCACGCCAAGCAATAATTTATCATGTTTACATTTTCTTATCATCCCTAATGCAGTGTCTCTTTGTCTGCAGTCCGTGGTGAATTGGAGGGGCGCCGTGTTTTATCCAAGAAGTTGTTTAAGCGGCCTGGTAACGCTTCTGCTACAGGTCCCTATGCAGATGCTGGGGCATATGCAGAGGGAGGATTTGACAGTGATGACGATGAGCCCCTTCCCAAGGCCGGAGCATATGCTGGTGCAGGCCTGGGCCGTGCTGGTGCAGAATGGAGCATTTTTGAAGTTGAGGCCAAAGCGCCTAACGCCAGTGCTGGAGCCGGCTTAATGCCAAAGCCTTCGCCAGAGTAGAGTTGGGCAGTGCTTCAGCCGCTGCTGGTCCACTGAAGGCTAAAGTCGCTCTAGCAGCAGACACCGGTGCCCATCTTAGTCTGACTCAAGTAGAGGGGAAGTTGCTGGGCACTGGTGTCTCCTTTGGTCGTAAAACAGGTTTTTCTGTCTTTGGCACTGGGCTTGAACTTGAGTTGTGGAAGTGAGGCATCATGCATACCTCCATATATCCATATATATATGGAGGTATATCTTTCCAGTGTTTATATGTCCCATGTCGAGTGTTTTTAAAATAATAATTAATTATCTTTGCTTATGTAACTGATTATCTGTTCCAAATGTACGACCACCTTCCTCAGTATGGCCTTACTGCATTTAAGCAGAAAAGAAGACAAAATAAAATGATGTGTCATAAAATCCCATCTTGATCCTGTTTTTCATCAACATGTTTTCTGTAACAGCCATTCATGTTTTTATATTCAGTACACCTTTCTATATAGTGTTTGTTTGTGACAGGGTCCACCATTCCCATGTTCGATAGAAATAACGCACAAGGGATTTAGAGGAAATAATCCATTGTTACTGTCCACTTTCCTGCAGCCATGTCAGAGCTGCTTTCATTTACTGCTAAACCAAACATTTCCTGCTGCCACATATACACTGCACACAACAACACAGTGTGTATGAACCATACCATAATGCCCTCATGTCTGTGTGTACACTAATTATTAATTACAAATACATAACCACCTTCCTCAGTGTGGCCTTACTGCAACCAAAGAGGACCGAACTCAAACATTTTCTTGTCCGGTTTTCCTCACATTTATTCTCGTTGTGTACGTTGTGGCAGGTGATGTATGTGATGTTTCTTGGTGGCATTGTTGATTTTTTTTTTTAATTAAAAAATATCTTTTTATGTTAATAAGAGAAAAAGAAAATGAATTAAATATATTAAACCTGTGATGGTGCAAGTCATTAGGATTCATCATCTGCCTCTATGAATGTTTGTACAATACTTTTTTTTTTCCAATTCATCCAATAGTTAAGGACATATTTTAGTCTGGCTCAAAGTTGTGGATCCCTATAGTGTGCATAAAAACAAATCATTCTTCATCAATATTCTTCTGAAATCCAACGTAAATAGACTTATTGGCTCATTGTAAGATATAACACTTTGGTTTCTTAGCAACTTCTGTGTAAGGGATTAACACATACTCCAGTAACAAAAAACACAAGTTTAATAAGCCACAGTTCATACATCTTATCTATACTGCTTATACTGCTTTAGCTTACATCTTTGTCATCAGAGTCTAACTTTTTCCCGAGACACACAGCTGACCTGGTGACAAACAGAGAGGACAGCGAACCAAAGATAACAGATTTTTTAGCTTTATTTTATTGGAAGGTATTAACACCTGACACACTGAGGAAGCTAGGTGACCAAAACAGTGCTAGTTGGACTTTTTATTTTCATATTTTGTTAATGAGTGCAAAGATCATTAGACTGAGGAGTAAAAGGTTACAATTTCCAAAGGTACTGTAGAAAGAAGAATTTCCTAAAGTACTGTTACATCACCATTTCTTGTATTTAATTTTGCTTTATAGGGAAATGTTTTACTTTTTACTACACCACACTTGACTGCTATAGTTTTGACGGTATATTTTTAAGTGTCAGCTGTACTTAATTAGCAAATGTAAGCAGTATATTTGGTCAAGATCAGCATGCTAACAGGCTAACATGATCATTTAGCTCAATGTCCCTGAGTACAGCATCACAGAGCTGCTGGCATCGTTATAGACTCTCTTTGAAATAAATCTCACTAGCCCAATTTTTATCATTTAATTTAATGTGTTACTCATGTAAATTCCTAACAGACTAACTCTTTAGTTAGTCATAATGCCAATAGATCGTCTGAATCTTTGAATGTGGTGAGGAAACGCCCAAAAAAACCCTTTTCTGTGTCCTCACATTGAGGATGATGATTTTGAGCTTTAGGTCAAAGGGCCCAACGTAGGGTTCGGAGTCTCCAGGTCATCTGATGGTACCAGAGTCATGGCCAAAGCAGAGGCGATCAGTGTTTCTAGCTCTGCTGGTCAGTTGAAGACTACAGTTGGTCTGGCAGCAGACACTGGCTTGGACGTTAGCAAGACCCAGTCAGAGGCGAAGGTGCTCAGCACAGGCATCTCCTTTGGTCGTAAAATGGGGTTTTCTCTGTTTGGCTCTGGGGTTGAATTTGAGTTGTAGAAGTAAGGCTTCATGGATGCAACTCTCTTGCTTTTTCTTCTGCCTTCTATTCCAACAATGAAACCTTTGTAATAATATTTTAAATTTGCTGCATTATGAATGAAACACAACATTTTAAGCCTCCACTGAGATATATTTCTTTTCTCCTGTATTTATGAATGTCTATTTTCTGTGTCTACTGCTTTCAAATGGAGAGTGAACATATTCATATCTTAAAACCACATTTACCAGATTGTATCATATTGAGTAATGTAAAGTAAATAAGACTTTCTTGTACTTTTAATTGTCAGAGGCCAAACCATGATCGTTCCGACCCAAACTCAAATAATGTTTATTTCTTATTGTCTGAATGAAGTACTCAAAAACAAAGTAACAAACAAAAGAGGATGGAGATCCCAGCCAAAATAAACAAAAGATGGGGAGGTCATTCCTTTAAAAAAAAAAAAGAGAGAGAGAGAGAAGACAGGTGGAGGTGGAGGGACAGCGCCAGAGAGCAAGAGACCAAGCAGCAGCAAGCACAGCGCAACACCGCCCCCTGCAGGGCCAAATGTAACATGCATGATTTTCAGCGAGAGCAGTAAAACTTTGAGGAGAAATGCAGACTCTGCTTTGATGAGAGCTCGTTAATAGAAGATCAGCATCCTGATAATGCCTTCACATAAAGAACTAGACACTATTTGCTGCTATATGCATGTAAATCTGTTCTCATCAGCTCTTTTTCAATGATCTTTGGGGGACACCAGATATTACAAAGACTTTTAACTATTAGCCATGGAAACAAAAACAATATGGTATCCAGCTGCAACATGACTCCACACATCACTGATGATCACTTCTTATAGTTAGTATTGCCAAATACACTTATTGGCTCTAATATTTAAATTATGTGGATTTCACACACACACACACACACACACACACACACACACACACACACACACACACACACACACACATACCTGTATATACATATGGGTGTAACAATAGAGGATGTCTGCTGTACAGACAGTAAAGTAGAGGACTGAACAAACATCTTCCTAAATATATAAAAGCAATACCAGGTAAGGGCCAATGGAGATAAAAAGGTCACCTATGTTTTGTGAATTACAGTAACCTCTCTGTGCTAATGAATGTAAGAGAAGCCTGAGACAGCGACTTCAGTGAGAGGATCAGTGGTGAGGCATGACTCAGTGATGAAGAAACTGTGAAAATGATAAGACAAGCTACAACAAACATGTGCTTTTTATGCTTTTTTGGCTACTTGGGCCTTTGAAGCTGCTTGGTAGTGCACACAGGTGAACACTAGACTGAATGGTTTGATAAAGACTCAGTGGACAGTCTTCTATGACAGTAAAACATTTTAAATAAATCAGATTAGTAGTTATTATTTTGTAGGTTAAAGCTTTCAGGATTATCTAAGATTTCATTGTGTGAAGCTGGATTGATGTCACATAATTAATATGATTGGATTCATATGTTATGGATGGGTTTTAAGAGTGTTTGACTCTTTATAGAATAAATAATGAATGTGTTCTTTTATGAATCTCCACTACTCTAAAAATAAAAACCTTTAGCCAGGTCTCTGTATGAAACTACAATGCAACTACTCAAAGCATATTGAGATTGTTTAGTTTGAGTCTAGTTGTCTTTATCTGCTGCTCATGAACCCATCACTCCCAGTACTTTATACAGTTCCAGTCAAAGTTTGGACATCTTCTCAATGGAAAGGTGTGTCTAAACCTTTGACTGGTACTGTATGCTAGTCTTCTCTCATTCTTTTCCCACTTCGGCACTATTTCTTCATAGTACATTTGTATTCCAGCTACTCTGAATTCTTGTGCTTTAGACCTTCTGCCTGTTTGTGACTCTCTCTATTAATAAAAAACAGTAGACATAGATGTACATAAAAACTGGACAAAATACATCTTGGTTTGAAATGTCAAGCTTTAATATCTACATTTACCACAGCTTAAATTCAAACCCAGTGCCAAACAGAGAAACTCCCATTGTACGACCAAAGGAGACACCAGTGCCCAGCACCTTCGCCTCTATTTGAGTGGGGCTAACGTTGACGCCCGTATCTGCTGCCAGACCGACTGTAGCCTTCACCGGACCAGCTGAGGCTGAGACACTGCCCACCTCTGCTCTGACCATTGACGTTTCCACACTGGCATTGGGTCCTTTGGCATCTGCAAACAAAGAGCGACTGCATTTAATTTCAGGGATGACAACAGAAGGATGTAACCAGGAAAAACTGATTATTTAATGTGGAGATTATTATTATCTTTTATTGTTTAGAAATAATTTTAAAATATGGCATGCTATGACTCTCCTGTTCATACGGACTATTAAAAGATCTTTCAAATCCACTGTGTGTCCACACAGTCATTTAAAAGTTGATGTGAAGCATGAGGCTTCAGCCGTCTCAGTTAGTCATATCAGGTATATCAGTCATATCACATAATTACAGCAAGAAAAAACTATTTCAGCATAGTTGGTTTAAAAATAAATTTTTTTCTTATAAATCCTTATTCTTGTGATCAAAAAACCTATTTTGTCTATACTATTAAGTAATGTATGAAACTATCTACAACTTCTGGATTTGCGAGAAACAGAAGAAAAGGGAAACCTCATCATTTACTGATGTAGGCAAGTTATTGATCGTGAACAGTATGCACATGTGAACATACAATATGCACATGGTTTATAAAGCATGAAGGTACTTTAACACTCAACATAATTTGTAGACATTTTTGTTTCATCTTCCTCCAAATAAGATCTGGATGCTCTTTGTTTCGCATTTAGTCCCTGAAGTGAGACATTTACTAAGTTAATGGTAAAGATTAAATGCCTCCTGGGACATCTTCAATATACTATATTTATTAGAGGAGAATATGCAGCAGGACATTATTCTTCTAGATGGAGTTTGCTTACCCATCTTCAATCCTGATAGTTCAATCTGAAAGAAAAGGAAATTTATATAATAAACAGCATACCTATGATGATTAAATAAAAAAAACTCATCATTGATCTATTTTCAACATTAAAACAAATGACAAGATACCATTAATATTTTACTATTCTGTC
The DNA here is from genome assembly GCA_021039105.1 of Scomber colias. Taxonomy (NCBI): domain Eukaryota; kingdom Metazoa; phylum Chordata; class Actinopteri; order Scombriformes; family Scombridae; genus Scomber; species Scomber colias. The sequence continues at coordinate 85,584 of JAJDFG010000366.1, forward strand.
CTGATACTGAGATGTGACATAAACAGAGTAGTGATCCTTTAAACTTAGAGCTGATAACTGAATGTTGAGCCTCAAAAAGTTCATTTACTGATAAATTCTGCACCATTTAATACTTAAAGACACACATTGAGTATGGTGGGAAATACATACTAACACATATAAAGTTCTGTTTGCATGAAAAACAAATGATTGAGGACTTACCTGAATGAAGTTGCTCGGTTGGTAATAGATGTTATATGAGGGATGAAGCCGATGTGATTGCTGGAGTTCATCTGCTGAGGCTTTATAAATACTATCTGTCCACCCTCCCTGTGCGTGTGTGTGTGTGTGTGTGTGTGTGTGTGTGTGAAATTCAAAACTGAAAGTATAAAACTAACAAAAGAAGGTGGATCCCAGGTGCCATAATTCATGTGGGGGAAACACACACACTCTGGGACGGCTGTTCCTCCCTTCAGGTTTTCTACTATTAAAATAAAATAAAAACTGAAAGTATGAAACTAGTGGCAGAGAAACATTAAAGGATTAAAAACACTGCTCTTGGGTAAAAGATTCTCATTAAATATGAGAGCATAACCATTCATACCATTTGTCTCTGTTCTATTTTTTTTAAATTTTACTCTATTTTAAATGTTTATATGTTATTTAATCCATTTTAGTTGTTTTCCATACTTCGGCCATTCAGCTGTATCTGTTTCATGATTGTCAGACCTTCCTTTCAGCAAGTGAAAGCACCAACAGGAACAATTTGCAGATCACTCAGCACTTTCAAATGTATTAAAGCTAAAAAAAAAAAAAAAACTTCAACAACAAACTGTGTGGATTTGTGTTTAATCATGATGAATTTTAATGTTCTGCGTCTTCAAGTCTTCATAGGATGGGTGCATTTAAAAACAGCACCACTTCCATGAATTAGGAAATGACTGTCAATAACTTGACATGTAATTTGGCAGTAGATACTACAATAGGAAGACCATGTAAAACCAGCAGAGTGATCCTTTAATGTGTGATGTGTTAGCTGATCTGTTGGTTTCCTCAGTATCATAGTAACACTGCATGAGATTATTCCTCATAGTGTGTCCTCTTTCAAAGTTTGTGTGTGTGTGAAGCAATCTTTAAATGTATTAGTTAGTGCCACGGGGTTCTAGCTCCAAGGCAACTATTAATCTTCTCCATACTTTTTAATATTATTATTCTTCCGCCGTTTTTCGGCGCGTAACTCCTCCCGCAGCTTTGAGAAAACCCCAACAATATATACATCAAAACGTGCGGCTCGATCGGGGGATGGGTGCTATGACTTTTGGTGTTGAAATTCCAATTTTTCCCAAAGTTATTCCCAAAAAACCGGGACATTTCTCCATTGAAAATGAATGGGAATTTTTTTTAAAAACACAAAATTTCACCTTTTTTCAGAGTCACCTAGCTCTCCCATACGTGCACGTAGAAACATGATTTAAACTTTTAAACGGAGGAAAACTTGTGCTCTCTTCAAAACACTAAACTGTTTTTCCATAACATGTAAACATTTCAAACTATGAGCTGTCAAACGAGGAGTGGAAATCACTTTTTCGTCAAAGTTAGAGTGGAAGCGGCAGTTAGCTAGAGTGTGAGAAGCAGTAAAACATAACCTTAATTTTTATTTTTAACTCGAGCTCACGGCCAAACTGTAAAAAGGAGACAAATCATTTTTTGTCAAAATGTAGACATAGGTGTTGGGATTCATAAAATGTGACTTTGACAGGCGGGGTCTGCACAAAATTTAAACGGGGGGGGCCGAGACCGGCGGCAATATCTGTCTCGCTCCCCATTAATCCTAATGTAATCGTCTTTTTTTTTAAAAAAAATCTCACTCTGTGTTCACACTGAGCTTACTTGCTCATTTTAAGGAATATCTGAATGAAATAAACACTGTCAGAATCTGCAGGCTTCTGTGTCTCTCACGGTGTTTTCGGTTTTTGGACAGGAGTTACGGTTTTCTCACAGTTTGCAATTGTTAGGGACCTTGTCAGAAGCCTAATTCTTTAGAATTTTGAGACATTTTTCAAGGCAGATCCTGAAATCGCCGTAGCAACCGCAGGGCCTTAGCTGACCTTGGCAACCTGTTGCTGGGCAGAATCTGACCTACTTTTTTGTGATTGGCTAAACTGATCTACCTTTTTGTGATTGGCTAATTCTACCTGTCCGTCTGTTTTGCCAGTTAACTGAGGTAGAGGCTGAGCTAGTATTGATACTCTCTCTATAAATACACATATGAATTATATTGACAGTCTTACTGCTCAAATGCAGGCTGGTGTGTGTGTGTGTGTGTGTGTATGTGTGTGTGTGAGTACACACTGTGTTGTAGTGCTTAGTGTTAGTGCATGTTGCTACTGCCTTGTGCTCTGTGCTGCTCTCTGCTTACATCTACTGTTTACACTTGATACTGACTAGTAAGATGTACTTAATACTGCCACAGTAAAAGTTACTTAGTGTTATATGATCAGGGTGACTTTTGAACACTGGAAATAAATCGTGTACTCGTCCCGGCAGCAGCCCCGTGGCACTCAAAATTTCCCTGGAATCTTCTAGTTAGTGCCACGGGGTTCTAGCTCCGAGGCCTTCCACTCCAGAAGCTGGAGAGGAAGGCCTCGGGGCGAAGCCCCGAGGCAACTATTAATCTTCTCCATACTTAATATTATTATTATTCTTCCGCCGTTTTTCGGCGCGTAACTCCTCCCGCAGCTTTGAGAAAACCCCGACAATATATACATCAAAACGTGCGGCTCGATCGGGGGAGGGGTGCTATGACTTTTGGTGTTGAAATTCCAAAGTTTCCCAAAGTTATTCCCAAAAAACCGGGAGATTTCTCCATTGGAAATGAATGGGAATTTTTTGAAAACCCCCAAAAATTTCACCTTTTTTCACCTTTTTTCAGAGTCACGTAGCTCGCTCATACGTGCACGTAGAAACGTGATTAAAACTTCAAAACGGATGAAAACTTGTCCTCTCTGGAAAAATACCAAACTGTTTTGACATAAAATGTAAACTTTTCAAACTATGAGCAGTCAAACGAGGAGTGGAAATCACTTTTTCGTCAAAGTTAGAGTGGAAGCGGCAGTTAGCTAGAGTGTGAGAAGCAGTAAACCATAACCTTAATTTTTATTTTTAACTCGAGCTCACGGCCAAACCGTGAAAAGGAGACAAATAATTTTTTGTCAAAATGTAGACATAGGTGTCTGGATTCATAAAATGTGACTTTGACCGGCGGGATCTGCACAAAATTTAAACGGGGGGGCCGAGACCGGCGGCAATACCAGTCTCGCTCCCCATTAAACCTAATGTAATCGTCGTCTTATTTCAAAAGAATCTCACTCTGTGTTCGCACTGAGCTTACTCGCTCATTTTAAGGAATATCTGAATAAAATAAACACTGTCAGAATCTGCCGGCTTCTGTGTCTCTCACGGTGTTTTCGGTTTTTGGACAGGAGTTACGGTTTTCTCACAGTTTGCAATTGTTCGGGACCTTGTCAGAAGCCAAATCCTTTAGAATTTTGACACATTTTTCAAGGCAGATCCTGAAATCGCCGTAGCAACCGCAGGGCCTTAGCTGACCTTGGCAACCTGTTGCTGGGCAGAATCTGACCTACTTTTTTGTGATTGGCTAAACTGATCTACCTTTTTGTGATTGGCTAATTCTACCTGTCTGTCTGTTTTACCAGTTAACTGAGCTAGTATTGATACTCTCTCTATATATATACATATGAATTATATTGACAGTCTTACTGCTCAAATGCAGGCTGGTGTGTGTGTGTGTGTGTGTGTGTGTGTGTGTACACACTGTGTTGTAGTGCTTAGAGTTAGTGCATGTTGCTACTGCCTTGTGCTCTGTGTGCTACTCTCTGCTTACATCTACTGTTACACTTGATACTGACCAGTAAGATGTACTTAATACTGCCACAGTAAAAGTTACTTAGTGTTATATGATCAGGGTGACTTTTGAACACGGGAAATAAATCGCATACTCGTCCCGGCAGTAGCCCCGTGGCACTCAAAATTTCCCTGGAATTTTCTAGTTAGTGCCACGGGGTTCTAGCTCCGAGGCCTTCCACTCCAGAATCTGGAGAGGAAGGCCTCGGGGCGAAGCCCCGAGGCAACTATTAATCTTCTCCATACTTATTATTCTTATTCTTCCGCCGTTTTTCGGCGCGTAACTCCTCCCACAGCTTTGAGAAAACCCCGACAATATATACATCAAAACGTGCGTCTCGATCGGGGGATGGGTGCTATGACTTTTGGTGTTGAAATTCCAAAGTTTCCCAAAGTTATTCCCAAAAAACCGGGAATATTTCTCCATTGGAAATGAATGGGAATTTTTTGAAAATCCTCCAAAATTTCACCTTTTTTTTACCTTTTTTCAGAGTCACGTAGCTCGCTCATACGTGCACGTAGAAACGTGATTAAAACTTTAAAACGGAGGAAAACTTGTCCTCTCTGGAAAAATACCAACAGTTTTTACATAACATGTAAACTTTTCAAACTATGAGCAGTCAAATGAGGAGTGGAAATCACTTTTTCTTCAAAGTTAGAGTGGAAGCGGCAGTTAGCCAGAGTGAGAGAAGCAGTAAAGCATATCCTTAATTTTTATTTTTAACTCGAGCTCACGGCCAAACTGTAAAAAGGAGACAAATAATTTTTGGTCAAAATGTAGACATAGGTGTTGGGATTCATAAAATGTGACTTTGACAGGCGGGGTCCACACAAAATTTAAACAGGGGGGCCGAGACTGGCAGCAATACCTGTCTCACTCCCCACTCACTCTAATGTAATCGTCTTCTTTTTTCAAATGAATCTCACTCTGTGTTCGCACTGAGCTTACTCGCTCATTTTAAGGAATATCTGAATAAAATAAACACTGTCAGAATCTGCCGGCTTCTGTGTCTCTCACGGTGTTTTCGGTTTTTGGACAGGAGTTACGGTTTTCTCACAGTTTGCAATTGTTGGGGACCTTGTCAGAAGCCAAATCCTTTAGAATGTTGAGACATTTTTCAAGGCAGATCCTGAAATCGCCGTAGCAACCGCAGGGCCTTAGCTGACCTTGGCAGCCTGTTGCTGGGCAGAATCTGACCTACTTTTTTGTGATTGGCTGAACTGACCTACCTTTTTGTGATTGGCTAATTCTACCTGTCTGTCTGTTTTACCAGTATCTATCTATCTATCTATCTATCTATCTATCTATCTATGTATCTATCTATCTATCTATCTATCTATCTATCTATCTATCTGTCTGTCTATCTATCTATCTATCTATCTATCTATCTATCTATCTATCTATCTATCTGTTGATGTATCTATCTATCTATCTGTCTATCTATCTATCTATCTATCTATCTATCTATCTATCTATCTTATCTATCGATGTATCTATCTATCTTATCTATCTATCTATCTATCTATCTATCTATCTGTTGATGTATCTATCTATCTATCTATCTATCTATCTATCTATGTATCGAACTATCTATCTATCTATCTATCTATCTATCTATCTATCTATCTATCTATCTATGTATCTATCTATCTATCTATCTATCTATCTATCTATCTATCTGTCTGTCTATCTATCTATCTATCTATCTATCTATCTGTTGATGTATCTATCTATCTATCTGTCTATCTATCTATCTATCTATCTATCTATCTATCTATCTATCTATCTATCTCATCTATCGATGTATCTATCTATCTATCTATCTATCTATCTATCTGTCTATCTATCTATCTTATCTATCGATGTATCTATCTATCTGTCTAGCTGTCTATCTATCTTTCTATCCATCTATCTATCTATTTATTGATGTATCTATCTATCTGTTGATGTATCTATCTATCTGTCTATCCATCTATCTATCTATCTATCTATCTATCTATCTATCTATCTATCTATCTATCTATCTATCTATCTATCTATCTATCTATGTATCTATCTATCTATCTATCTATCTATCTATCTGTCTGTCTATCTATCTATCTATCTATCTATCTATCTATCTATCTATCTATCTATCTATCTATGTATCTATCTATCTATCTATCTATCTATCTATCTATCTATCTATCTATCTGTCTGTCTATCTATCTATCTATCTATCTATCTATCGTCCCGGCAGTAGCCCCGTGGCACTCAAAATTTCCCTGGAATTTTCTAGTGTTTACTTTACAATTCTCTTTTGCCAAATTTCGGCGCGTAACTCCTCCCGCAGCTTTGAGAAAACCCCGACAATATATACATCAAAACGTGCGGCTCGATCGGGGGAGGGGTGCTATGACTTTTGGTGTTGAAATTCCAATTTTTCCCAAAGTTATTCCCAAAACAAAACAGGCATGATTCTCCATTGGAAATGAATGGGAATTTCTTTTTGAACACAAAATTTCATCTTTTTTCAGAATCACCTAGCTCTCTCATACTTACAAATAGAAATGTGGTTCAAACTTTAAAACAAAGGAAAACTTGTGCTCTCTTCACAACACTAAACTGTTTTTACATAACATGTAAACTTTTCAAACTACGAGCTGTCAAACGAGGAGTGGAAATCACGTTTTCTTCAATGTTAGAGTGGAAGCGTCAGTTATTGACAGTCTTACTGCTCAAATGCAGGCCAGGCAGGTGTGTGTGTGTGTGTGTGTGTCTTTGTCTGTGTGTGAGTGTTTGCACACACTGTGTTGTGTGCTATCACAGAGTATATGTGAAGTGTAAAGTGCTGTAGTGTAGTGCTTAGAGTTAGTGCATGTTGCTACTGCCTTGTGCTCTGTGTGCTACTCTCTGCTTACATCTACTGTTACACTTGATACTGACTAGTAAGATGTACTTAATACTGCCACAGTAAAAGTTACTTAGTGTTATATGATCAGGGTGACTTTTGAACACTGGAAATAAATCGTGTACTCGTCCCGGCAGTAGCCCCGTGGCACTCAAAATTTCCCTGGAATTTTCTAGTGTTTACTTTACAATTCTCTTCCGCCGTATTTCGGCGCGTAACTCCTCCCACAGTTTTGAGAAAACCCCGACAATATATACATCAAAACGTGCGGCTCGATCGGGGGATGGGTGCTATGACTTTTGGTGTTGAAATTCCTATTTTTCCCAAAGTTATTCCCAAAACAAAACAGGCATAATTCTCCATTGGAAATGAATGGGAATTTCTTTTTGAACACAAAATTTCATCTTTTTTCAGAATCACTTAGCTCCCTCATACGTGTACATAGAAACGTCATTCAAACTTTAAAACGAAGGAAAACTTGTGCTCTCTTCACAACACTAAACTGTTTTAACATAACATGTAAACTTTTCAAACTATGAGCAGTCAAACGAGGAGTGGAAATCACTTTTTCTTCAAAGTTAGAGTGGAAGCATCAGTTATTGACACTCTTACTGCTCAAATGCAGGCCAGGCAGGTGTGTGTGTGTGTGTGTGTGTGTCTTTGTCTGTGTGTTTTGTACACACTGTGTAGTGTGCTAACTTTATATGTGAAGCATAAAGTGCTGTAGTGTAGTGCTTAGAGTTAGTGCATGTTGCTACTGCCTTGTGCTCTGTGTGCTACTCTCTGCTTACATCTACTGTTACACTTGATACTGACTAGTAAGATGTACTTAATACTGCCACAGTAAAAGTTACTTAGTGTTATATGATCAGGGTGACTTTTGAACACTGGAAATAAATCGTGTACTCGTCCCGGCAGTAGCCCCGTGGCACTCAAAATTTCCCTGGAATTTTCTAGTGTTTACTTTACAATTCTCTTTTGCCAAATTTCGGCGCGTAACTCCTCCCGCAGCTTTGAGAAAACCCCAACAATATATACATCAAAACGTGCGTCTCGATCGGGGGAGGGGTGCTATGACTTTTGGTGTTGAAATTCCAATTTTTCCCAAAGTTATTCCCAAAACAAAACAGGCATAATCATCCATTGGAAATGAATGGGAATTTCTTTTTCAACACAAAATTTCATCTTTTTTCAGAATCACTTAGCTCTCTCATACTTGCACATAGAAATATGATTCAAACTTTAAAACGAAGGAAAACTTGTGCTCTCTTCACAACACTAAACTGTTTTAACATAACATGTAAACTTTTCAAACTATGAGCAGTCGAACGAGGAGTGGAAATCACTTTTTCTTCAAAGTTAGAGTGGAAGCGTCAGTTATTGACACTCTTACTGGTCAAATGCAGGTCAGGCAGGTATGATGTGTGTGTGTGTGTGTGTGTGTGTGTTTGTGTGTGTGTCTTTGTGTGTGAGTGTTTGTACACACTATGTAGTGTGCTAATACAGGGTATGTGTGAAGCATAAAGTCTTGTATTGTAGTGATTAGAGTTAGTGCATGTTGCTACTGCCTTGTGCTCTGTGTGCTACTCTCTGCTGTACTCGTCCCGGCAGTAGCCCCGTGGCACTCAAAATTTCCCTGGAATTTTCTAGTGTTTACTTTACAATTCTCTTTTGCCAAATTTCGGCGCGTAACTCCTCCCGCAGCTTTGAGAAAACCCCAACAATATATACATCAAAACGTGCGTCTCGATCGGGGGAGGGGTGCTATGACTTTTGGTGTTGAAATTCCAATTTTTCCCAAAGTTATTCCCAAAACAAAACAGGCATAATCATCCATTGGAAATGAATGGGAATTTCTTTTTCAACACAAAATTTCATCTTTTTTCAGAATCACTTAGCTCTCTCATACTTGCACATAGAAATATGATTCAAACTTTAAAACGAAGGAAAACTTGTGCTCTCTTCACAACACTAAACTGTTTTAACATAACATGTAAACTTTTCAAACTATGAGCAGTCGAACGAGGAGTGGAAATCACTTTTTCTTCAAAGTTAGAGTGGAAGCGTCAGTTATTGACACTCTTACTGGTCAAATGCAGGTCAGGCAGGTATGATGTGTGTGTGTGTGTGTGTGTGTGTGTTTGTGTGTGTGTCTTTGTGTGTGAGTGTTTGTACACACTATGTAGTGTGCTAATACAGGGTATGTGTGAAGCATAAAGTCTTGTATTGTAGTGATTAGAGTTAGTGCATGTTGCTACTGCCTTGTGCTCTGTGTGCTACTCTCTGCTGTACTCGTCCCGGCAGTAGCCCCGTGGCACTCAAAATTTCCCTGGAATTTTCTAGTTCTTCTTACATCTTCTTCCGCCGTTTTTCGGCGCGTAACTCCTCCCACAGCTTTGAGAAAACCCTGACAATATGTACATCAAAACGTGCGGCTCGATCGGAGGAGGGGTGCTATGACTTTTGGTATTGAAATTCCAATTTTTCCCAAAGTTATTCCCAAAAAACCGGGAGATTTCTCCATTGGAAATGAATGGGAATTTTTTTTAAAAACCACAAAATTTCACCTTTTTTCGGATTCACCTAGCTCTCTCATACGTGCACGTAGAAAGGTCATTCAAACTTTAAAACGGAGGAAAACTTGTCCTCTCTGGAAAAACACCAAACAGTTTTTCCATAAAATGTAAACTTTTCAAACTATCAGCAGTCAAACGAGGAGTGGAAATCACTTTTTCGTCAAAGTTAGAGTGGAAGCGGCAGTTAGCTAGAGTGTGAGAAGCAGTAAAACATAACCTCAATTTTTATTTTTAACTCGAGCTCACGGCCAAACCGTAAAAAGGAGACAAATCATTTTTGGTCAAAATGTAGACATAGGTGTTGGGATTCATAAAATGTGACGTTGACAGGCGGGGTCTGCACAAAATTTAAACGGGGGGGTCGAGACTGGCGGCAATCCCTGTCTCGCTCCCCACTAACCCTAATGTAATTGTGTCCTTTTTTCAAAAGAATCTCACTCTGTGTTCACACTGAGCTTACTCGCTCATTTTAAGGAATATCTGAATAAAATAAACACTGTCAGAATCTGCTGGCTTCTGTGTCTCTCACGGTGTTTTCGGTTTTTGGACAGGAGTTACAGTTTTCTCACAGTTTGCAATTGTTCGGGACCTTGTCAGAAGCCAAATTCTGGGGCATTTTCAGAATTCTTTCCAAGCAGATCCTGAAATCGCTGTAGCAACCGCAGGGCCTTAGCTGACCTTGGCAACCTGTTGCTGGGCAGAATCTGACCTACTCTTTTGTGATTGGCTAAACTGATCTACCTTTTTGTGATTGGCTAATTCTTCCTGTCTGTCTGTTTTGCCAGTTAACTGAGCTAATTCATTTGAATGGATTAATTCATGTTTACTGTGGACACAATAAATAGTTTTATTGTTTTGTATTGTAGTTATATGATTTGTGGTATATAAAAAGATTCAACATTTATCAATAGAAGATGAACAAAATGTACATAATATAATTTCATACAACCAAGTAATTTAAAATGAAAACTATTAAGTAATAAAATCTACTCTCTAAATGATTTCAATATTTACTTAATAATTTCATAACAGTGATGTTCCTGTCTGTGGAAAAAATGAAGTAGACTTTAATTCATAAGTTTAAATAAATATTATTTATGCTTAAATATGATAATAACATTTACTTAATATCTTCAGGGATGTTAAATTGAGAATAAAGTACATTCATAAAGAAAAAATAAATCGTGTACTCGTCCCGGCAGTAGCCCCGTGGCACTCAAAATGTCCCTGGAATTTTCTAGTTTTTATTATTATTATTATTATTATTATTAATATTTTTATTTTAATATTATCATGTTGTCCTTTAAAATGCATTATATTGCTTTTTGTATTAAGGTTTTCTGTGTTTAAACTACAGTAATAGGTCATTTCTACAAAGAATATCATCAATAGGCTTTATTTTGTCACTATACAGAAGCACAGCGAAATTACAGCAATCACCCCGTCCGTACATATAAAACATACAATACATGCAATAAGACAGACATAACCAGATGACTGAGCACAATAGAGAGGGGAGAAAAGGAAAGAAACAAGAGGAGAGAGGAGGAGAAAAAAAAAGCAGCTCCCAGACTGTGTTCTGTGTGAGAGTACAGTGTGGGAATGGGAAAAAACCACAGCAACATAAGCACATATGTTTGTATTTAATTCTATGGACATATTTTACAGTGTAAGAGAAATAAGACCAAATGGAGAAGAAAGACATCAGATCATAAGAATTAAGTTGTTTTTTTATGAGAAAATGTAAATTCTTGAAAATATTTATATATTATGAAGTTGCAATAATTTGGAAAAAAGTGTTGAGCTTTTTAGTTTGTGTGTAACTTCAGTGACTGAACGTCAAACAAAGAGCTTCAAAATTTTATTTAGAGGAAAATTAAACAAAAATACCTGTATTTTGTTTATAATGTAAAAGATTATTTTGACATGTATAATGAAAGTAACTCACCTACATGAGCAAATGATAAACTTTCCCTTTTCTTCTCTTTCTTTCAATGCCATAAGCTGAAGGTAAGTACATGAATTACTTTTTTGAATCATTAAATAGACTTTTTACTCCACAGGGTTGATGGAGGCTGAAGTGTTAATATTTTGAGAATTAGGTCCAAATTCCCCCCAAAAAAGTCAGATCTCAAGTATAAAGTTTAATGAGAAAATTACATTTTTTGGAAACTTTTTTTTTAAAAGTTGCAATGATTTTGTTCCACATGTTGAGTTATACTTTAAAATGTTTAGTCTGTATGGGTATACGTCAGTACCTCATTATTTTATGGCATTGAATTAATTTAGACACACCACACAATAATTTCCCTTCTCTATAGTCACCTTTGAGATGATAAACTGTATCTTTGTTTCCAGCACATGCAGTTGCAAAGGCAGGTGCAGAAGTCACTGTTGGTGCGTCTGGGGCACTGGAGATGATCGACACCTTTGACCGGCCTGGTAACGCTTTTGCTGCTGGTACCTATGCGGGAACTGGCACGTTTGCAGACGGATTTGAAGACAAACCTGGGAAACGCCTTCCCAAAGCAGGAGCGTACGCTGGTGCAGGAGTGGGCCTTGCTCGTGCTGAGTGGAGCGTTTTTGATGCTGAGGCCAAAGGACCCAACGCCAGCGCAGGAGCCAGTGCCTCATTGACGTCTGGTGTCCAAGCCATGGCCAAAGCAGAGATAGCCAGTGCTTCAGCCTCAGCTGGTCCAGTGAAAGCTACAGTCGGTCTGTCAGCAGACACCGGTGTTGGCATTGGCCCAACTCAAGTAGAGGCGAAGGTGCTCGGCACAGGCTTCTCCTTTGGTCGGAAAATGGGCATTTCCCTGTTCGGAACAGGGTTTGAATTCAATTTGTGGTAGAATGAGGCCAAATGCAGCCTTCTTACTTAGTCTTGTGCTTTCAATTCCAACAATGAAACCTTTGTACTAACATTTGAAGTTTGCTGCATTATAAATAAAACACATTATAAACCTCCACTGAGATATATTTCTTTTCTCCAGTAAATATGTATGTCTATGTTCTGTGTCTACTGCTTTTAAATCATGGAGTGAACACAACGTAGCACTTTTGGGGGGTTTCAAAAATTAAAACATTGCTACAGAATGTAATCAAATGTTTCCCTCTAAACAAATATAAGGAAATCACATTTGTGGTATATAAATGTGATTTCTGGGAGCCAGGGTTGTTTAATTTATTGTTAAATTCAAGTACCATAAGTTCCTTTTTTTTTACCCTGTTTACTCACCTCTTTCTCTCTTCTTCCCCACTATTATTTAAAGTCTCTCATCCAGATTACGTCCTGTCTCTGGTCGTAAGCGTCAGAGACAGATGGATTTATAAGAAGAAAAAAACATTTATAAGAAAAATTATATTTTTAAACTAGGCTGAATGCTGAAATAGTTTTTTCTTGCTATAATTATGTGGCAGATATCCACCTGGTATGACTAACAGACTGCTGAGGTCTCATATAAGCTTCACATCAACTTTTAAATGACTGTGTGGACACACAGTGGATTTGTCCTCCATCACTATATAGTAGTTGGGTGTAATAATGGCAAGTAGAAAACGTAAGGAGAAAGGTTAGGAAAAGTTCAAAGAAAAGAAAGCAAAGCCTCTCCGGACTTATGTAAATATAAAAAGTCGAGCACTGCTTTTTGGCAGCAGCAGTAGGCTAATGTACAGTCCTAGACGTCGGCCAAAGCACTGAATCCCCCAGCAAAAGTGGTGAAAAGCAGGTGGAAATTGAACCTGATGAGCATCCACAGGCTGAAATGATGAGGGACAGACAGCAGAGGTACTGGTAAGTGGCAGGCACACAAAATAATAGGCTACATTTATTAGGGCCCGAGCACTGACCAGCGCGAAGCCCTATTGTATCTGTCCGGATTATTAGGGCCCAAGCACTATACAGTGCGAAGGCCCTATTGTATCTGTAGAGATTATTATTATTATACAAAACAAACGCCTTTTTGACCCCCTAAACATGCCTGAAAAGTCACCAAAATTTGCACGTACATCAGACCCGGCTAAAAATTTTATATTTTATGGTCCGCCAACATGGCCGCCGCAAAATGGCTCAATAGCGCCCCCTATTGAATGTAACAATGTGAAAGATTGACGTACTTGAACGAAATTTGGTATATATGTGTATCATGTCCAGACGCACAAAAAAGTCTGGGGGGCCCATGACGTCACTCCAACAGACCCCCCTAGAGGGTCGGACTGAGGTCAATTTGGCAATCATTCATTTTATTATGTCTCCAGGAAGAAGATTACCAGGTGACGGTAAGGCTGACATTTCTGTATCCTCATTCGCATGCATCAGTGTTGTTTTGTATGAATCATTGCCAACACTGTCTGTGCCAGCATCTGTGCTTCAATAACAAGAATAGTGAGAAACCCTGAATGTGTGAAACTCCACAGGTTAGTATAACTCATATGAACCAAGACAACAGGACAAAGTGAAGCTATTGTAAACAAGGCTGGTATATGCTTCTATACTTCAGAAATAAGTGTGGAAAAAGTTTCATGTCAAACAAGCACTCAAGTACTGCATTATTATCATAAAGCAAAATATGGTTTATGATGCAGCTAGTAAATTTGTGAGGTAAATGAGGTGAATCAAAAAGGATTGTGAAGGATTAAGACAGAAACTGCTGTCAAAACAGGAATGAGGATGTAACTAGAAAAAACAATAATTAGGGCCCGAGCGCTGACCAGCGCGAAGCCCTATTGTATCTGTCAAGATTATTATCCTCTTTATTTTTCTGACAAAGTAACTGCCTTTTTGCCCCCCTAAACGAGCCCCAAAAGTCACCAAAGTTTGCATGCAAGCCAGACCCGGCGAACAATTTGATATTTTATGGTTTGCATAAATGTGCATGCTAAAATGGCTCTCTAGCGCCCCCTGCACAATCAATAAAATCGAGCCCCTCGCCACAGATTGACATAGAGAAATGAAACTTGGTACACATGTTCATCACGTCAAGACGCACAAAAAAGTCTGTGGGTCCCATGACGTCACTCTAACAGGAAGTCGGCCATTTTGAATCAAAATATTGATTTTAATGCCGATTGTGGCATCATATATATGAGTGAACCAGTCCTAGAGATTTCATCCCATCCACTTCAAATTCACACAGAGTCATTTTGAGACATTGGAGATGAAAAGTTATCAAAAGCTTTTTTGCCCGTCATTCCTGGTTGCCGTGGTGACGCGGCGAATTTCGATGCTTCGCCATGAAATTTCAAACCCTCATAACTTGACTCCACATGCTGTCAGCTTTTCCAAGTTTAATATGCTTGTTCAGCGTCTCGGTCTGAACACATGTACAGTCTGATATTTAGTGACAGTCATAGCGCCACCTACTGGCAACAGGAAGTCACTTGCTTCATTCTTTCATTAATTACTCCCATAATCTTAAGTATTTACACCTGAAATTGACTCAGCTAAGACATAAGACCTTGGTGATGCTACATTCTCCGACTGAGCCGCAGCCCGACATGCGTGGGGGGGGGCGAGGGCCCGTTCATCGCTGCTTGCAGCTTTAATTCTGTTTGTGTGTGTCTGGCAATAAATCAAGAATGTCTTTGTATTACATTCTGATGGTAAGTGGGGAAAACCAAGCTCAGTGCGTGACATTATTAGTTTCCTTGTACCTGCTGGGTGTGGTGTTGCAGACACCCAATTTTCTGCTTCATTGGTCCTGTGTGTATGCAGGCTGCTGTTTCCTCATTGAATCACTGATGAAAAATGACAGTTAAAGTTCACTCGTATCAAAGTACAAAGTCTGACTGGTCTAACGGGGAAAGTCAGTCAGGTCAGATGGTGTCATGTTACTCTTCAGGATGTGTTTACTCTCTGTAAAGGTTGTGATGTTTAAGTGTATAAAACTCATATAAAAGTCACTTGTTTCTGTCTATTAAACATTATAATAAAGACTTGAAGTCTGATTAATCTGAAACATCCGACTGTAAATTCACATGTGGACTTTGACTCACTTTCCTTCTATATATGTAAATTTCCCCATCATAGACTAATACAGGATGATCTTATCTTAAAAGGCTGCAGGGGCGGATCTAGAAACTTATGAAACATATGATTGGTGGGTGTTCTCTAGTTAGGGCCCGAGCGCTGACCAGCGCGAAGCCCTATTGTATCTGTCAAGATTATTATTATTATTATTTTTCTTTTTCTTGCACGACGACGGCCTTTTTGCCCCCCTGAACGTGCCCCGATACTCACCAAAGTTTGCACGCAAGCCAGACCTGGCGAAAATTTCGATATTTTATGGTTTGCACAAATGGGCGTGACAAAATGGCTCTCTAGCGCCCCCTACAAAATCAATAAAAGCGAGCCCCTCGTGACAGATTGACATAGAGAAACGAAACTTGGTACACATGTTCAATATGTCAAGACGCACCAAAAAGTCTCTTGGACACATACCCTAACACCAACAGGAAGTCGGCCATTTTGAATCAAAATATTGATTTTAATGCAAATTGTGGCATCATATTTGAATGCACTACTCCTAGAGTTTTCTTCCCATCCACTTCAAATTCACACAGAGTCATCTTGAGACATTGGAGATGAAAAGCTATCAAAAGGTTTTTCCCCCGTCATTCCTGGTTGCCGTGGTGACGCGGCGAGTTTCGATCCTTCGCCATGAAATTTCAAACCCTCATAACTTGACTCCACATTGTCTGAGCTTTTCCAAACTTCAGATGCTTGTTCAGCGTCCTGGTCTGAACACATGTACAGTCTCATATTTAGTGACAGTCATAGCGCCCCCTACTGGCAACAGGAAGTCACTTGCTTCATTCTTTCACTAATTACTCCCATAATCTTCATCCCATCTACTTCAAATTCACACAGGATCATCTTGAGACATTGGAGATGACAAGTTATCAAAAGCTTTTTCCCTCGTCATTCCTGGTTGCCGTGGTGACGTGGCGAATTTCGATCCTTCGCCATGAAAATTCAAACCCTCATAACTTGACTCCACATGGTCTGAGCTTTTCCAAATTTACTTTGCTCGTTCAGTGTCCCAATCTGAACACATGTGCAGTCTCATATTTAGTGACAGTCATAGCGCCCCCTACTGGCAACAGGAAGTCACTTGCTTCATTCTTTCACTAATTACTCCCATAATCTTAAGTATTTACACCTGAAATTGACTCAGCTGAGACATAAGACCTTGGTGATGCTACATTCTGCAACTCGTGACCCATCATCAAATACTGTTGCCATGACAACGCATTCAACGCCATGAAATACGATTACACTTTTCAGGGGCAAAGGATGCCTCCATGGTAACAAAACTCAACACACACGTCTGGAGTGTGGTCATTTAACATCCTATATACTTCAATGGGATGGCTTTGACTAAATGGCTCAATAGCGCCCCCTTGAATATTTCAAAATTGAACCTCAGCCTTCCCGATTGACATAGAAGAATGAAATTCGGTAGGTTTATGTATCATCTCCAGACGCACAAAAACGCCATTTGGACCCATACCCTAAGACCAACAGTAAGTCGGCCATCTTGGGAAAAATGCTCAATTTTGGTGAGTGTTTTGGTCATTTCCACGCCTCATATTTGAACGCTCTAGTCCTAGAGATTCCATCCCATCCACTTCACATTCGCACAGAGTCATCTTGAGACATTGGAGATGACAAGTTATCAAAAGCTTTTTTATAACTTCTTCCTGTTGGGCGTGGCTGTGCAAACAATGTCGATGCTTCGCCATGAAGCAGGAAGTCCTTATAACTCCTACAGACATTGTCCCGTCTACACCAAATTGCTCACACATGTAGAGGGTCCCGCCCTGAACACATCTATGCATCAATACTGCGTCAAATACACAGCGCCACCTACTGGACACAGGAAGTCAGCCTCACATGACAAACATTATCCGATTTACATGAAATTTACAGGATGTGTTCTCCACATCACACACTGCAACATGACATGTAATTGGTGGGTGATCTCTAGCGCCACCTAGTGGACACATGCAATGTGACTTAGCCCCATCACACAACATTCATTACGAGCCTGGGTGCCAAGACGTCTACATGCCCGCTGTGTCTGCCGTGTGACTGCAGCACGCACCGGCATGCGCGTATGAGGCGGTGCATGGGGGCGCGAGGGCCCGTTCATCACTGCTTGCAGTTTTAATTAGGGCCCGAGCGCTGACCAGCGCGAAGCCCTATTGTATCTGTCAAGATTATTATTAGGGCCCGAGCGCTGACCAGCGCGAAGCCCTATTGTATCTGTCAAGATTATTATTATTATTATTATTTTTCTTTTTCTTGCACGACGACGGCCTTTTTGCCCCCCTGAACGTGCCAAGATACTCACCAAAGTTTGCACGCAAGCCAGACCCGGCGAAAATTTCGATATTTTATGGTTTGCACAAATGGGCGTGGCAAAATGGCTCTCTAGCGCCCCCTACAAAATCAATAAAAGCGAGCCCCTCGTGACAGATTGACATAGAGAAACGAAACTTGGTACACATGTTCAACATGTCCAGACGCACAAAAAAGTCTCTTGGACACATACCCTAACACCAACAGGAAGTCGGCCATTTTGAATCAAAATATTGATTTTAATGCAGATCGTGGCATCATATTTGAGCGAACTAGTCCTAGAGATTTCATCCCATCCACTTCAAATTCACACAGAGTCATCTTGAGACATTGGAGATGAAAAGTTATCAAAAGCTTTTTCCCCCCGTCATTCCTGGTTGCCGTGGTGACGCGGCGAATTTCGATCCTTCGCCATGAAATTTCAAACCCTCATAACTTGACTCCACATGGTCTGAGCTTTACCAAATTTAATATGCTTGTTCAGCGTCCTGGTCTGAACACATGTACAGTCTCATATTTAGTGACAGTCATAGCGCCACCTACTGGCAACAGGAAGTCACTTGCTTCCTTCATTCACTAATTACTCCCATAATCTTCATCCCATCCACTTCAAATTCACACAGGATCATCTTGAGACATTGGAGATGACAAGTTATCAAAAGTTTTTTCCCTCGTCATTCCTGGTTGCCGTGGTGACGCGGCGAATTTCGATCCTTCGCCATGAAAATTCAAACCCTCATAACTTGACTCCACATGGTCTGAGCTTTTCCAAATTTACTTTGCTCGTTCAGTGTCCCAGTCTGAACACATGTGCAGTCTCATATTTTGTGACAGTCATAGCGCCCCCTACTGGCAACAGGAAGTCACTTGCTTCATTCTTTCACTAATTACTCCCATAATCTTAAGTATTTACACCTGAAATTGACTCAGCTGAGACATAAGACCTTGGTGATGCTACATTCTGCAAGTCGTGACCCATCTTCAATACTGTTGCCATGACAACGCATTCAACGCCATGACATACGATTACACTTTTCAGGGGCAAAGGATGCCTCCACGGTAACGAAACTCAACACACACGTCTGGAGTGGGGTCATTTAACATCCTATATACTTCAATGGGATGGCCGTGACTAAATGGCTCAATAGCGCCCCCTTGAATATTTCAAAATTGAACCTCAGACTTCCCCATTGACATAGAAGAATGAAATTCGGTAGGTTTATGTATCATCTCCAGACGCACAAAAACGCCATTTGGACCCATACCCTAAGTCCAACAGGAAGTCGGCCATCTTGGGAAAAATGCTCAATTTTGGTGAGTGTTTTGGTCATTTCCACGCCTCATATGTGAACAAACTAGTCCTAGAGATTTCATCCCATCAACTTCACATTCGCACAGAGTCATCTTGAGACATTGGAGATGACAAGTTATCAAAAGCTTTTTTATGACTTATTCCTGTTGGGCGTGGCTGTGCAAACAATTTCGATGCTTCGCCATAAAGCAGGAAGTCCTTATAACTCCTACAGACATTGTCCCACCTACACCAAATTGATCACACATGTAGAGGGTCCCGCCCTGAACACATCTATGTATCAACACTGCTTCATATACACAGCGCCACCTACTGGACACAGGAAGTCAGCCTCATATGACAAACATTATCCGATTTACATGAAATTTACAGGATGTGTTCTCCACATCACACACTGCAACATGACATGTCATTGGTGGGTGATCTCTAGCGCCACCTAGTGGACACATGCGATATGACTTAGCCCCATCACACAACATTCATTACGAGCCCGGGTGCCAAGACGTCTACGTGGCCGGTGTGTCTGCCGTGTGCCTGCAGCACGCACCGACATGCACGCACGGGCCGGTGCATGGGGGCGCGAGGGCCCGTTCATCACTGCTTGCAGTTTTAATTATTTTTCTTTTTCTTGCACGACGACGGCCTTTTTGCCCCCCTGAACGTGCCCCGAAACTCACCAAAGTTTGCACGCAAGCCAGACCCGGCGAAAATTTCGATATTTTATGGTTTGCACAAATGGGCGTGCCAAAATGGCTCTCTAGCGCCCCCTACAAAATCAATAAAAGCGAGCCCCTCGTGACAGATTGACATAGAGAAACGAAACTTGGTACACATATTCATCATGTCAAGACGCACCAAAAAGTCTCTTGGACACATACCCTAACACCAACAGGAAGTCGGCCATTTTGAATCAAAATATTGATTTTAATGCAGATTGTGGCATCATATTTGAGCGAACTAGTCCTAGAGATTTCATCCCATCCACTTCAAATTCACACAGAGTCATCTTGAGACATTGGAGATGAAAAGTTATCAAAAGCTTTTTCCCCCCGTCATTCCTGGTTGCCGTGGTGACGCGGCGAATTTCGATCCTTCGCCATGAAATTTCAAACCCTCATAACTTGACTCCACATGATCTGAGCTTTTCCAAATTTGATATGCTTGTTCAGTGTCCCGGTCTGAACACATGTACAGTCTCATATTTAGTGACAGTCATAGCGCCCCCTACTGGCAACAGGAAGTCACTTGCTTCATTCTTTCACTAATTACTCCCATAATCTTAAGTATTTATACCTGAAATTAACTCAGCTGATACATAAGACCTTGGTGATGCTACATTCTGCAACTCGTGACCCATCATCAAATACTGTTGCCATGACAACGCATTCAACGCCATGAAAATACGATTACAGTTTTCAGAGGCAAAGGATGCCTCCACGGTCATGAAACTCAACACACACGTCTGGAGTGGGTTCATTAAACGTCCTATATACTTCAATGGGATGGCCGTGGCTAAACGGCTCAATAGCGCCCCCTTGAATATTTCAAAATTGAACCTGAGCCTTCCCGATTGACATAGAAGAATGAAACTCGGTAGGTTTATGTATCATCTCCAGACGCACAAAAACGCCATTTGGACCCATACCCTAAGTCCAACAGGAAGTCGGCCATCTTGGGAAAAATGCTATATTTTGGTGAATTTTTTGGTCATTTCCAGGCATCATATTTGAACAAACTAGTCCTACAGATTTCATCCCATCAACTTCAAATTCGCACAGAGTCATCTTGACACATTGGAGATGAAAAGTTATCAAAAGCTTTTTCGCCCGTCATTCCTGGTTGCCATGGTGACATGGCGAATTTCGATGTCTCGCCATGAAATTTCAAACCCTCATAACTTGACTCCACATAGTCTGAGCTTTTCCAAATTTAATATGCTTGTTCAGCGTCCTGGTCTGAACACATGTACAGTCTCATATTTAGTGACAGTCATAGCGCCACCTACTGGCAACAGGAAGTCACTTGCTTCATTCTTTCACTAATTACTCCCATAATCTTAAGTATTTACACCTGAAATTAACTCAGCTGAGTCATAAGACCTTGGTGATGCTACATTCTGCGACCGAGCTGCAGCCCGACATGCGTGGGGGCGCGAGGGCCCGTTCATCACTGCTTGCAGTTTTAATTAGGGCCCGAGCGCTGACCAGCGCGAAGCCCTATTGTATCTGTCCGGATTCTTCTTCTTCTTTTTCTTTTTGCACAACGACGCCCTTTTTGACCCCCTGAACGTGCCAGAAAAGTCACCAAAGTTTGCACGCAAGTCAGACCTGGTGAAAATTTTGATATTTTATGGTTTGCACAATTGGGCGTGGCAAAATGGCTCTCTAGCGCCCCCTACAAAATCAAAAAAATCGAGCCCCTCGCCACAGATTGACATAGAGAAACGAAACTTGGTACATATGTTCAACATGTCAGGACGCACCACAAAGTCTCTTGGACACATACCCTAACACCAACAGGAAGTCGGCCATTTTGAATCAAAATATTGATTTTAATGCAGATTGTGGCATCATATTTGAGCGAACTAGTCCTAGAGTTTTCTTCCCATCCACTTCAAATTCACACAGAGTCATCTTGAGACATTGGAGATGAAAAGTTATCAAAAGCTTTTTCCCCCGTCATTCCTGGTTGCCGTGGTGACGCGGCGAATTTCGATGCTTCGCCATGAAATTTCAAACCCTCATAACTTGACTCCACATGGTCTGAGCTTTTCCAAATTTAATATGCTTGTTCAGCGTCCTGGTCTGAACACATGTACAGTCTCATATTTAGTGACAGTCATAGCGCCACCTAGTGGCGACAGGAAGTGACTTGCTTCATTCATTCACTAATTACTCCCATAATCTTAAGTATTTACACCTGAAATTGACTCAGCTGAGACATAAGACCTTGGTGATGCTACATTCTGCAACTCATGACCCATCATCAAATACCGTTGCCATGACAACCCATTCAACGCCATGAAAATACGATTACAGTTTTCAGGGGCAAAGGATGCCTCCACGGTAACGAAACTCAACACACACGTCTGGAGTGGGGTCATTTAACATCCTATATACTTCAATGGGATGGGCGTCGCTAAACGGCTCAATAGCGCCCCCTTGAATATTTCAAAATTGAACCTCAGCCTTCCCGATTGACATAGAAGAATGAAACTCGGTAGGTTTATGTATCATCTCCAGATGCACAAAAACGCCATTTGGACCCATACCCTAAGTCCAACAGGAAGTCGGCCATCTTGGAAAAATGCTCAATTTTGGTCAATTTTTTGATGATTTCAAGGCCACATATTTGAGCGAACTAGTCCTAGGGATTCCATCCCATCCACTTCAAATTCACAGAGAATCATCTTGACACATTGGAGATGAAAAGTTATCAAAAGCTTTTTCGCCCGTCATTCCTGGTTGCCGTGGTGACGCGGCGAATTTCGATGCCTCGCCATGAAATTTCAAACCCTCATAACTTGACTCCACATGGTCTGAGCTTTTTCAAATTCACCAAAGCAAGCCAGCCTTGGCGAAAAATTTGATATTTTATGGTTTTTGTAAATGGGCGTGGCAAAATGGCTCTGTAGCGCCCCCTTGAGTAATGGAAAACATCCATCCCCTCGCCACAGATTGACATAGAGAAACGAAACTTGGTACACATGTTCATCATGTCAAGACGCACAAAAAACGTCCAGGTGCCCATGACGTCACTCCAACAGGAAGTCGGCCATTTTGAATCAAAGTATTGATTTTCATGCCGATTGTGGCATCATATTTGAGCGAACTAGTCCTAGAGATTTCATCCCATCCACTTCAAATTCACACAGAGTCATCTTCAGACATTGGAGATGAAAAGTTATCAAAAGCTTTTTCGCCCGTCATTCCTGGTTGCCGTGGTGACGCGGCGAATTTCGATGCCTCGCCATGACATTTCAAACCCTTATAACTTGACTCCACATGCTCTGAGCTTTTCCAAATTTCAGATGCTCGTTCAGCGTCCTGGTCTGAACACATGTACAGTCTCATATTTAGTGACAGTCATTGCGCCACCTACTGGCAACAGTAAGTCACTTGCTTAAATCGTTGACTAATTACTCCCATAATCTTAAGTATTTACACCTGAAATTAACTCAGCTGAGACATAAGACCTTGGTGATGCTACATTCTGCGACCGAGCCGCAGCCCGGCATGCGTGGGGGCGCGAGGGCCCGTTCATCACTGCTTGCAGTTTTAATTATTATTATCGTTCCTATAAAGTAACGGCCTTTTTGCCCCCCTGAACGTGCCCCGAAACTCACCAAAGTTTGCATGCTAGTCAGACCCGGCGAAAAATTTGATATTTTATGGCTTGCATAAATGGGCGTGGCAAAATGGCTCTGTAGCGCCCCCTAGAAAATTAAAACAAGCGAGCCCCACCCCTGATATTGTCCTACACAAACGAAATTCGGTACACATATGTATCGTGTAAAGACGCACAAAAAAGTCTCTTGTACCCATACCCTCACTCCTACAGGAAGTCGGCCATTTTGTATCGAATTTGCGTTTTTGGCGATTTCCACGCATCTCATTTGAGCTAACTCCTCCTAGAGATTTAATCCGACCGACTTCAAATTCACTCAGAAACATCTTGAGACATTGGAGATGACAAGTTATCAAAAACTTTCTGATTAGGGATCCGGTTTGGCCGTGGCGGCGCCGACAATTTCCTTCACCATTCGATCCTTCGCCATGAAATTTGAAACCCTCATAACTTGACTCCAAGTTTGACTCCTGAGCTTTTCCTAATTTAATATGCTTGTTCAGTGTCCCGGTCTGAACACATGTACAGTCTCATATTTAGTGACAGTCATAGCGCCACCTACTGGCAACAGGAAGTCACTTGCTTCAGTCTTTCACTGATTACTCCCATAATCTTAAGTATTTATACCTGAAATTGACTCAGCTCAGACATAAGACCTTGGTGATGCTACATTCTGCAACTCATGACCCATCATCAAATACCGTTGCCATGACAACACATTCAACGCCATGATAATATGATTACAGTTTTTAGGGGCAAAGGATGCGTCCACGGTAATGAATCTCAACTCACATGTCTGGAGTGGGTTCATTAAACATCCTATATACTTCAATGGGATGGACGTGACTAAACGGCTCAATAGTGCCCCCTTGAATATTTCAAAATTGAACCTCAGCCTTCCCGATTGACATAGAAGAATGAAATTCAGTAGTTTTATGTATCATCTCCAGACGCACAAAAACGCCATTTGGACCCATACCCTAAGTCCAACAGGAAGTCGGCCATCTTGGGAAAAATGCTATATTTTGGTGAGTTTTTTGGTCATTTCCAGGTCTCATATTTGAACGAAGTAGTCCTAGGGATTTCATCCCATCCACTTCAAATTCACACACAATAATCTTGAGACATTGGAGATGACAAATTATCAAAAGCTTTTTTATGACTTCTTCCTGTTGGGCGTGGCTGTGCAAACAATTTCGATGCTTCGCCATGAAGCAGGAAGTCCTTATAACTCCTACAGACATTGTCCCATCTACACCAAATTGATCACACACGTAGAGGGTCCCGCCCTGAACACATCTATGCATTAATACTGCTTCATATACACAGCGCCACCTACTGGACACAGGAAGTCAGCCTCATATGACAAACATTATCCTATTGACATGAAATTTACAGGATGTGTTCTCCACATCACACACTGCAACATGACATATAATTGGTGGGTGATCTCTAGCGCCACCTAGTGGACACATGCAATGTGACGTAGTCCCATCACACAACGTTCATTACAAGCCCGGGTGCCAAGACGTCTACGTGCCGGCTGTGTCTGCCGTGTAACTGCAGCACGCACCGGCATGCGCGTACGGGGCGGTGCGTGGGGGAGCTTGGGCCCGATCATCGCTGCTTGCAGCTTTAATTTATATTGTAGCTGCATTTACTTGTTTCCAATAGTTTCTATACAGCAGACTCAAGTTGCAAAATAATATCCCAGTCAGCCTGTCAATATAGTAACTTTACCCTATTACTCAACTTCAGTAATCTTTAAATATGAGACGGAGAACAGAAGTCGTCATACAGCCAACTGGGATCTTTATTGCAGATATTCAGCAACAATACAAACAGCAAACGATAGATCAACAAACGGTAAAACAGCCCCGAGGAACGCCCTTACGGACCCTTTATACCATTGATTGCGTGTGGTGTCGTGCGTCATTGTGTGCGCGCACCAGGTCAAGTTGACCTGGCATGTTCAGCTGCAGAGTCAGTGCATCATAATTATGTAACTAATTAAACATCACATGAAAGTTTCCAGAGAAACAGGTTGCAGTAGAACCAGTTCCACTTCAACCTGTTTCTCTGGAAACTTTAATTCATGCATTAATTACGGTACACACTGTCCTATCTTCTGTGATGCTGTTTTTTGTTCAATCTCGTCCAAGTCATTTTGATGAATGTTGAAAAGACAAAACCACATCAGACAAAAGAGACAGCTTGGCACTTGTTAACATTATGACTTTATGTGCTGTATCACTGTTGAGAATGTTTTTATGTTAATGAGTAAGATGGATAATTATTGTATTATTGCTAATTATGTATCAAATTGAAACCGTTTCCTTTATTTGTATGTATACATTTTCTCTGTGCAAAAACTTAATACAGTATATTTGAAAACTGAGCAAACATGTTTTGATCTGAAATCGGAAAAGTGGCTGTCAGGATAGAGAACTGCTCACTTTGTGGTGGTCAATTATGATTATTAGGTTTATTCCTGTTTTGTTTTTGATTTGTTTGTCTTTTTGGCAGTTATAAATGTATAATGCAACATTAAAAATGTATTGACCATTTGTCTCTTCAGTTGTTTCTTTTTATACAATCACATAAAAGGTTAAAGGATACAGCTGAACATAACCTCTGTACATTCATTGTCAGTAAATTGCCTGATATAGTTTATTTTTAATGTAATCCTTAATTAGTCCATAGACAAAAAAAACCTGTTAATATACTGCAAAAATATCTAAAACCCATATAGCAAAGTTTTGACTGTAAATAAGACAACAATTAGTTGTTAATAATTTCTACTTCGACTGAAACTCTATATGTTTGTATTTCATAAAGGTACAGTACTACTTTGCTTGCAGTTCAAACACAAATCATGACCTCACCAATTGTTGCTTCATTTTTTTCTTATCAGTCTCTTTTTTATTTTCTCTTTGCTGAATACATGACAAACATCAACGGAGCATGGGACAAGCAACCAAAACAAGATGTCACATTCAATTAAATTATCCCAAAAATGTTCCCTTCAACTAAACATAAAACCAGCTTATTGATGTTAAACTTATATAATCAAAGTATTAATAGGTGGCAGTTTTGCCTGATTTGCTTTCTGAATATAAGAGAGGCAACAGCTGGTTAGTATTACAAACTGTTTTTGTTTCCTCTTTTAAAATCCTCACTGTGATGTGGCTGCAGTGGTTCTTCAGTTATGGAACAGTCCATTATAATCCATTAATGCACAGGGGAACAATTATTTCTTACACACACCAAACAAGTTTTCTCTGGGTGTCATGAGTTACAGTAGTAACATCATTTAATATGTTTCATATTTAAACATCATACGTTTATATCTGTTTTGAATCATGTTAGTTCAGAGCAGACAGATGCTTCTCTTGTCTTACCTGAAGTCCGCCCACAATACATCTGGTAAATAAGTGTAAAAGAGAAACAGACTCACACAGTCTGGCTTGTCATTTAATTGTCACTCTGCAGTTACTTCTTTTTGACAACATGGACGGTGAGTTAATTCCTTTCACTTATGATATTTTATTTAATCTGAGAACAACACAACTGTCCCCTGAAGAATTTTAAACTGCAGTCATTTTTGTTTTATTCAAAAGTTTCGAAAAAAAACAGCAAAGTGACAAAATGCCACTTCTGCCTCAATAAATTAACTGTTATAGTGATCTTCTTACTATCCTGCTGTATATATTGCTTTTATTCAAACACATTACATTTCCATGATACTGGTACTATATTTGCTCCTAAAATTCTAACATCTACTAACTAGGCTTTAATTAAATACAGTCTGTGACGAAATAGAAAAATAAATAACTACATAGGCTGCTAAACATTATACTAATGTAAAATATTGGACATTTATTGGAAGAGAAATATTTCTTTTAAGAAAAACAATGTGTGAGGTTTGAGTTTATTTGTGCAAAAGATGAAGTCAGGATGTTGAGTCCACATAATGATCCCCTCACTGTACATCATTGTGTGTGGCAATAACATTTTAATGTGAAATTATTTCCTAGGTTTTGTGTTTTACATATGGAAAAAGTATGAGAAATTATACAATATCTTTAGTTTGAGTCATGACGTATTTTGTACTCTGTAGCTAATAAAATGTATTATGTTGTGGTATATTATTGCCTGTGTATTGAACTTACATGGAAACAAGTCCAGTATGTGTTCAACAGCCAACAGACAGAAAACAAGTCAGACAGGTAGAAAAAAAATGCATGAGTCAAGAGAAAAGACTCTCAGTACTGACGGGTCACGGGTCTGAAGAATTTTCTAAACAGAACTCTCTTTTTTGACAGCATGGAGGGTAAGTCGTTTTATATGTTATATGTTGTGGACGATAAGAATGCTTTGACTACTACCACATCAGCCACTGCCAAGAAATCAAATTAATGCGCTGCTCCAACATGTAATGGTGTTGGTGATGTGTTTCATTTCAGTGGCGTCTGCCTTATGTACTTTACTAGACTACCTGGATCCTGAAACTTTACAGTAGCTTAATTCTGATGTACAGTGTGTTTGTCACCTTTTAGTCATTGTCTTCTTTTCTCTGCCCCTTAAACCAAGTCAAGCTGGGAAGAAAAACAAAATAAACAATTCAGAGCTCTGAAAATAATAAATTTAGCACTTATCTGTACAAAGTGATGAAACCTGGAGTGAATCAGTCCTGCACATCTTCAGCTGCTCTTCTGTCACAAATCCAACAGTAATTTTCTCACATTTCTCTGACAAAGTTCTCTCATTCAAATACTATCAATGAAATAAAACTTTTATCAGATCTGGAACTATTACTCAAAAATCCAAATTAATGACCTTCAAGATTACTATAATTGAATCCTTTTATCTGCTAAACGTGTAAAACTTTGGTACTAACATACACAGCAACATGACCAGCATTACTTAGAAAAAGTAAAATAAACTCAAGTTCGATTCCAATAATAATATCGGCCTCACCCTGATAATAGGCTACATTGTGTGGATAAAACACAGTAATCACTATAAAAAGTCTATATGTTAATGGTGTAATTGCCATTTTGGCATTTTTCATGTGACTTTCGCAAATTTTTAAAACTCTCCAACATGAGCAAATTACAATGTTTTCTTTTTCTTCTCTTTCTTTTAGACCGACGAGGTGTTCAGCGTAAGTACATACATTATATTGTCATAGTTTTTCTTTTTTCAGAACTTAGTCCAAATTATTAGGTGAAAAAAGGTTTTGGTTATATGAGAACATTTTATTGTGAAAGCAAGTAATTTATTTTTTAAATAAATTAATGTTAATGGTGTTATTGTGATTTTAACATGTTTCATGATACTTTGAATTTTAAAACTGGCCTACATGACCTAATAACAATGTTTTTGTTTTCTTTCTTTTGTTTTTTCTCTTTCTTTCAAATACGAAAGTTGGTAAGTGAATTATTTACTTTTTTAAAAGTATTTTTGTCAGTTTAATAGATTTCTTATTCAACTATGGTATTTCAAGACTTAAGTGTTGATATTTTGAGGAAAATGTTGCAATATTAGGAGAAATAAGAGATTACATTAGGATTAAGTTTAATGGAAAATAAAATAAAAGTATGATTAAAAGTCAATTAAAAATTTTTCAAAGTAATAATTCGGAGTAAAAAGTGAGTCTCTTGTTCCACATGTTGAGTTATACTTTAAAATGTTTAGTAAATATGGAAATACAACAATATCATTATTTAAAAGTTTCATTGTACTGAATTAATTGATCACTGGCAGAAGTGTCACCCCAACAAGTCAGAAAGAAATAGAGTAGATGGTCTAACTTCTATTTCAAACTTGGATGACGTGTTACTGTCAGTCATCATAAAATGAACATGACTTTAACAGCAGAAAGCAGAAGTTAGTGGCTTCAGAAAAAGAAGAGGTCATCATGACACATCTACAGCAACCTGCCACCTGCTCTCTTCCCTTCTTTAAATCACAAAGAACCAGTGACTTTTACATTGTCAGCTTCACTGAACTGGAACGTACCATCTACTCAGGTTAACACAGGGGGAGCTACACTGTTACACTGTCCTTTATATAAAGTCATAAAGCTGGATATTTTTGCAATTACTTTTTTTTCAACATGACTTTACATGATATTTTTGAATCTCCACACCACACAATAATTTCCCCTAGTGTCCTTCTCTATAGTCACCTTTGAGATGATAAACTGTATCTTTGTTTCCAGCACATGCAGTTGCAAAGGCAGATGCAGAAGTCACTGTTGGTGCGTCTGGGGCACTGGAGATGATTGTATGTTTTAATGTTTCCATGTGTTTACTATTATTGGGTATTATTTTTATTTCTCAAATTGCATATTTTTATGTTTTTCTTATTTCCAATTCTTACTGCTAAATGTTTGTTTTATGTAAAGCACATTGAGTTGCCATTGTGTATGAAATGCGCTATAAATAAAACTGCCTTGCCTTGCCTTAAAATGTTTCATTTAGTTTATTAGGATCCTTGTTAGGCAGGGGTCCACATTGAACACAATGTTTTTTCAATCATAAAGAAAAGACACAGAACATTGGTAAAGTGATGAAGAAAATAGAAAAAAAAAGCCACTGTGTTCTCCAAGGAAGTTTCAGTCAAAAACCAGAAT
This sequence comes from Scomber colias, assembly GCA_021039105.1. NCBI lineage: Eukaryota > Metazoa > Chordata > Actinopteri > Scombriformes > Scombridae > Scomber > Scomber colias. The sequence goes on from JAJDFG010000366.1 coordinate 115,612, forward strand.
ATGTTGAGTTTCTGTTTAAGTTAAATGTTTTCCCTGTTCACACACTTGATGATGTTATTTTACACATCATTCATAGAATCAGTTCTTACTGTCACACTGATTTGTTGCTTTGTGAATTTAAATGAATAAACTAAGAAATATTGTAAAGGCAGCGAGTAAATGTATCATTGGTGAAAAGCAGCCTTCTCTGTCAGATATTGTGAGAAATTAAATCCAACATATCAAATCCAGACTGACATTTCTTTAGCAAATTTCACATTTTTAAATTAGATGCAAAAGCGTCAATATTTTATTCATCCCATGTATAAAATGTGCTTTTAATTCCAATACATTATAAACTGACTTTTGCTTCCTCACTTTAGTTTAATGATCTTTATTCTCCTTGTCGCTGTTTTCCTTTGTTTTTCACTTGCATCCTTCAAAAAGCAAATGTTGTACCACCACTTTTAATGTATTCAACTGTCTTATCATTTCATTAATAGGTTTGTGTTTTTGTGCTTTTGTGGGGCAATAAAGATCTAATCTGAACTGAATTGAACAGCATCTTCATTACTGTAAGTGAAACAAAAGTTATTCTTAGTCTACATCATTTAAAATATTAACATCTGGATAAAGTGTATTTTTAAAACTGTAATGAACTAATGAAGCAAAACTCAAGCACTCAAAAACATGAAAACAAGTGGGTTTATAAACAACAAGAAAGTTCCCCAGTTCAGTGTTTCAGGCAGTCAGCGTGAGAGAGAGAGAGAGAGAGAGAGAGAGAGAGAGAGAGAGAGAGAGAGAGAGAGAGAGAGAGAGAGAGAGAGAATGAGGATTCCTTCTACTCCTCCTCAAATCCCCTCTCAGATGATTACAATTGCTTGCAAAAGAGAGAGAGAGACAGGTAGAGGTGGAGGGAGGGCGCCAGAGAGCAAGAGACCAAGCAGCAGCAAGCACAGCGCAACACCGCCCCCTGCAGGGCCAAATGTAACATGCATGATTTTCAGTGTGAGCAGTAAAACTTAGAGGAGAAATGCAGACTCTGTTGTGTTGAGAGCTTTTCAGTGGTGGACAGTACTTAAGTAAATTCTACTTGAGCCCATGTCTTGTCACAAATGTTTGTTGTGCTTACCGCGAACAACTTATATCACGGCCTACAAAAACTCGTCTTCCAACCTGAAAAAGTACGTCGCGGTAAAGTAGCTACTAACGTTAGCTAGCTTAATGTTTGTTAAATTGCAGATGAACATTTTAAACGTAATTGTATGTGCTTGTAGTATCATAGTTGCCATTTTAAAACGGTTTAAAAATATGGCAACTGTTGCAGTGCAGTTGAATGATTAAGATGACTTTCTGTTCATGTTTTTATACAATTCATATCAAAGAGTCCAAGGTAGAGGTTAGGTGTGTTGAAATGTAACTACTGTACAATATGAAGAAATTTCATTTGTTGATGAATGCAGCTGAGTCTTGCCTTTATGTGTTAATTTTTGAGCTATACACATGTCGGTAGCAGTATAATGACAATAAAGCTACTTTCCTGTATTTCCTGAGATATTTTTTAAATACTTTTACTTAAGGGTCATTCCAGAATTGGAGGACATTTTCTGTCCCCCCCATGAAATTTCAAATAATCCATGCACAAAATACTAAAACATGCACTTGTGATGTAAATTATAGTTGTCTTGAGACAAAATGTAAATATAGCTGGGGTAAAAGTGGTTTGAAAATATTATTTAAAATACCAAATAGCTCTCGAGCACCCCCTAAAATGGCTTTTTTCTCTTGTCCCTCCCTCTTGATGACCAACTTACATATCAACTATAACAGTTCAAACTAATTTTAAATCTAGTTTTTGTGGTATGATTTTGTTAATTTATGTCTCTTATGAATGTTCAAACAGTCTATTTAATCCTAAACATATTTTAAATAATAATAATTATGCTCTGAAGTTGTGTCCCTCAAGATGCAAGCAACCCTGTTACCGAAGTTGTTTTAGCCTTCCAAAAGAAGAGCAAAAACAGTGAGCTTTGTTACTCATAAGAAATGGCATCATCATGCCATGTGCTAACACCATGGTTAGAAAAAAGTTGAGTCCTATCTTCTATTTTTCATATTTTTTTGATATTATCAGCCTTAATTGAGCGCGTCACTCTAACCAGTGCAACCCTGTTACTCATATTATCAGAATAAGACATACAGATTTCAAAGTTTTTCTCTTTTACTTATATAGCTAAGTTTGTCCTTGACCAGCTACCATAGCAGCTGGCACAGCTAGCATCTACTCTTGAGGAAAATCTTGAGCATTAGCATTAATTTGCAACCCTGTTACTTGCAACCCTGTTACTGTAATTAGAGTAACAGGGTTGCATCTCTTTCAGAAAAGACTATATATTATCGATATAAAATTAAATTTGAATGTATAATGTAGCATAATCATGTTTTAAATGTACTAATATTTTGTCAGAATATAGAAAGCCTTTTTTCTTCTCTGTGATTTTAAGTATTTATTCATTTATTCACACAGCCACATTCATGTTATTTTCTACAGTCAAAAGCAATGTGTCCCTTCAACCTCTTACTAGTTACTCTATGCTGCAACCCTGTTACTCTATGCTGCAACCCTGTTACCATGTAGGCCTAATTTTCATCAAAATAATCTTAAATTATTTTCTCAGCTCACAATGGTTTAACCTGTTGTCCTTTTAATAGTGTGAATAGTTATATGAATTATGTATTTGAGCAAATACATAAAAATAAATCATGTAATTAAAAAAAAACATGTGACAATTGAAAAATTGGGCAAGATAGATTTCAAAAGTTCCTTAAATTAAACTAAATCAAGTCTTACATGAAATTAAATGAGTATTCAATCTGAATGTAACTTTCTTTATGTAATGGCAAAGTATTTATTAAACAATATTTTAAAATATAGGTTTTTCAGGTATCTGAGTATCCGTAACAGGGTTGCGCCAAACACAGCACACACCAAATAAAACATCTAATAAAAAGTGCACCTTTGATGTCTGAGCTGGACGAATCAAATTATTTGATGGTTTACTACCTATTTTTCATGAAGACATGACAGAAAATACAAAAAATAAATGGTAAATTTTTCACTAATATTGATGCCTAAATTGTCCTCCAATTCTGGAATGACCCTTAAGTATTTTTTTTAAGCAAATACTTTAGTACTTTTACTTAAGTAATATTTTGACTGAGCTGCTTTTACTTGTATTGGAGTAGTATTTGATAAGGAATACAGTGTTTCCCACAGGACAGGCATCTATTTGTGGTGGTGTGGTCCTCAGCTCATTTTTGATTCTCCCCAAATGAGAAAATGATCGCTCCCCCTCACAGTTTGTCACCGGCAACGTAAGGAACATCCTCAAAGCCACATAAACATTAGGGAAGACTAACTGCAGGCCAAACTTCAACATGGTTTTCAGCATATTTGAGGGTGACTTGTCTGTTTCAGCCAACATGAAGGATCGGAACTGCAGACACTTAGGCTGTGTCCCAATCTGGAAGGATGCAGCCTTCTGAGGAACCTCCGAAGGCTGCATCAACCGTTGTTAAATGAGATGGTCTAGCCTTCGAGGCATTTCCTGGTTGCCTCACCAGCTGTTCCCGCCCATAAGACGAGAAAGACGTCTCGACCGACACACAGTGAAAAAGCAGACAAAATAACAAGAGAGAAGAAAGGAGAAGAATAAAGGAAAGGAGAAGAAAGAAGGAAAACACACAAGAAAGAAAGAAAGAAAGAAGGAAAACACACAAGAGAAAGAATAATAAAATAATAATAATCTGTAAATAGTTATTCCTGATGTAATTTTTGTAAATAGTTAATTATTTCATCACTTGATAATAAAAGAAAATATTAAATCCCTTGTTCTTCCTGAACAGTAGCACTTTATGCCGTTTGTTAACCCTGTTATAAATTGTACTTAAGTTGTAAATACTAAATGGAATAGACAACGTGTAACAATTGACAATATTTTTTATTTTATAACATTAACATAAAATCACCACTTCTTTTTCGCCTGGTGGGGCTGGACCTTCCATGCCCATCTTTTCCAGTATTGTTCTAAACACAGAGGGAAGCAAGAGAAAAGGTAAACACAGGGATGCTATGTTAACAAACAAAAGGGTTCTAATATAGCAAAAAATTATCATAATAATGAAGTATAACATATAAGTATAAGTAAACATATATAAATATAAAAAAACAAGTCAAGTAATAAAATATAAGTAATTAGTAAAAGTATAAGTAGTAATAAGTACAAATAATTAAATAAAACAAACCAATACTTACACTTGAATGAAAAGTCTTCACCTGTTGGTGTCGCCATTGTTGTGTTTTCGCGGCACTGAACAGCGCCGCGCAAAGGATCTTGGGATCTGGGAGCATCTGGGAGGCCGCGAAGGACAGTAGCGGTGCATCCTCGAAAAAGAGGGAAAAGAAGGCCGCATTTCAAGGCTGCATTTGAAGGAGTCTTCGAATTGGGACAGCCTTCGCGCGGCGTTGTGACATAATCGGCCTCTAAATGCGTACTTCGAGGATGCAGCCTCGCAATTGGGACCAGATTGGGACACAGCCTTAAAACACGCTGTTCCGCCTACGGGACGGACCGGAAGTTGGGAGGTAGCGACAAGTTCTTCTGAATGTTTTAAACACCAACCCTTAAACATATATATTCATGTCGTACATTGTTACATTGAAAGCTTAGATTCTCCTGATTCATTCAAGACCACTCATGAATTATATGGTTGCTCACAGCTGTAATAGTATTAGCGGTTAGCTCGGCTAGCCACTCCGCTAAAGTAAGCTAACAGCTATAATGCTACATACCTTCAAAGTCTTCTCTTTATCTACAACGATCATCTTATGACTCAGGACTTTCTGTACAGCTCGCCAAGTATCCATTCTGGTGAAATATGAAATCCGTTTCCATAAAACCGAAATATTTTCCTCAATATGTCCATGTATTTAGTCCAACACGTAAGGAAACAGACACGGAACAAACCATATACGGTCCCTTTCCCGACACTGCATCTGTGGGACACGTGACTGTTTTGTTTACGTCCGTGAACTCCTCCTGTTTCATACACACCACACACCAGCAGATAGCCTCTAGCAAAGACATATGTCTATGTCTATCTTCTTTATCTTTATTATTATCTTCTTCTTCTTCTTCTTCTTCTTCTGGCCGACCAGGTGAATTAAGTGCGTCTTCTTTGGTTTTATTGCCGCCACCTACTGCCCCGGAATTGTAACGACAAGCTACATTCACAGACAGAGTCCCATTATTATGCTTTTATGAGCGAGGTCGAGCGAGCCAATAGCCGAAAAATCTATTCGTGGCGGACGTAATTCTTTCGTGGGAAACACTGGAATATCTGTACTTTTACTCAAGTAGTGAAGTTGTGTACTCTGTCCACCTCTGGAGCTCCTTAATAGGAGATCAGCATACAACAGCAGATACAGCATCCTGATGATGCCTTCAAACAAAGAATTAGACACTATTTGCTGCTATATGCACGTAAAGCTGTTCTAATCAATGATCTTTACGAGACACCAGATAGTACAAGCAAAGTATTTCACCAAAAACAATATGGTATCCAGCTAGAACATGTCACCAATGATCACTTCTGATAATTTGGGGTTATAAATAAAGCTTCTGTCCTTCTGTTTTAACAAAAAACCGCAATAAGGAAGCAATTAAGTGCCAAAGAGGAACCTGATCTGTGTTTGATCAAGTTTGCAGTAACAAGCCTGTAAGATGCTGTTTAATGAGACTTTAGTGTTGATGTTTGTCAGATGCATGTGAATAAAATAAAAAATAAAGTTCTAAACAACAGTGAGTATAGTAATAGTTCCTCATTCATTTTATAGTAGGAAAAACAAAGTGATAGTTTAGTAAATGTCAAAACCCTCAACCAGTTTGGATTTAAAGATAAGAAAATGCATCAGGCCAATTAAAAAATGACAATTTTGTGTTGTAAAGTGACTTAAATCACATTTCTTTATCACTTTAATGCAGTTACAGTGTCAAAGAGGCTCAAAAGAAATGTCATGAAACCAGTGATCAAACAGGTTCACACGCCTCTACACCTCAGCATCATCTTTACCATCATCATCATCATCATCACATTGTGGGTGTAGATACAGCTGTGCATTGTCACAAAACCACGGAGGGGGAAGGATAAATTAAATTGGACATCTTCAGCTTCCTGATAGATGAGACAGTGAGTCACAGGAGTGAAGTGACGGAGGCAGCTCTACTGCAGTTTTATGATTTTTCGAGTCGAATCCACAATGAAAATCCACTGTGCTTTCTTCTTCTGCTTCTTATCAGGTGAGGACTAAGTTCTGTCTCTGAAGTGTTGATCATGACAGTCTTGTCTAAATATCTGATTATTTTCTAATGTACTGTATTATTATGCTGCAGGGCCTCGATAATTTAATGGAGTTTATTCCTAATCCATCAAATATGAAATAAAGTTTCTCGCTGTGACAGTGGCAAGTTGAACTGGCTGTCTCTCTATGAAGGTCAATGACAAGATGCAAGCCAGTGTCCAATTAGCGAAACCAGCTGGTGTTTTTTCATAAAGAATGTGACTATATACAGCAAAATAAATGTGAAATAAAATGTGGAATAAATATAATCCACTTTTGTAACTTAACACTATGTTTTTTAACAAATACTACATAATTTATCAAAACTTATATAGAAAAATGCTTTAAAATTTAAATGTAGAAATACTCCATATATATTAATATAATACTATAAATAATATTTTTCTTTTCATTTGATGTTTTAAAACAAAGTGATTATTTGTATTAGTGCACTTGAAATACACTATAGGTGGATGAAACATTTAATATCATTCTTTTACAGTTAAACCATTTGACATTTTCAGGTGCATTCAGTCTTTTGGTAAAAATGGTACAAATGTCAATTCAAATGACATAAAACCAACAAAAATACAAAAGATACATATTAATAAGCCTGATGCTGCTTTTAAAACAAGTTTTTAAAAGATATTGAATTGCTCATCTTCTAACCTTAACTTTAAATCAATAGTACAAAAAGTGCCGACCATCATTATTCATTGTTCATCATTTCAACAGCACTGTGTGATGGAAACACTGGTCTCGTCAATGCAACAGTACTCGTCCGCACTGAAGGAGGAAGTGTCACAGCTGCATGCCACTTCACTTTCTCTGGAAGAAGAAAGTTCCTCTGTAAAGGTGAATGTAGAGATGAAGACGTCCTGGTTCAGACAGATGGAGACGGAGCTCAGAAGGGCAGATACAGCATCTCATATGAAGAAGGAGCTTTCCCAGTGTCTTCTTCAGTCGTGTATGTGAGCTTCGCACAGCTGACCAAATTGGACTCAGGACGGTACTGGTGCGGTTTGGAAAGACCTTTATTTCCTGATTCATATGTCGAGTTTGAGATCAGAGTTAAAGATGGTGAGTTTCTTTATAGTTTGTGTACTTTATACTGAATGTAGGGTTTTATAGTTCTGTTATGGCAACTCAAGGCATCTGGTTAATGTTATAGTTCTTATAGAATTTCTAGAATTGTATCTCTAATAGCCATCCAATGTGTTTATACTCAACATATCTCTCTAGTAGTTTGACTTGTTCATGATATTTAAATAAACTACCTACACATGATTGAGGAAATATGAAATGAAGCACTGTGTAGTCCACCATTACTGTTTTAAATTTGATCGCATTGTTACAGTCACAAGAAACACACAATTCAGCATACATGTTTCCTGTAAAGTTTGATTAGACTAATTGTCACAAACACATATTTCCTGCAGCATCTCCAACATCACACAGGGATAATTTTCGTATCCAAGTAAGCATTGATTTGGTGGACTTAAAGGTTTAACTGAGCTAGGTTTCATATAGGCCTAAAATATGACATATATAAAAACATATATCTCAAATATTAATTATATTTCTATTGTATCGTTGATGGGTCTTAACCACAGATTTAAAGATAGATGTTTACATACTAAGAAGAAAGAAACTTTTAGTGCAGTTGAAGCTTTGATGTCCAGAGTTGTTTCAACTTGCAAAACTTCAAATCAATGCTTGGTATAAATAAACTGATGCACAGTATCTACAGGTGGCAGATATAAAAACACAGTAATCAGCGGTGACTCAAATCTGGCTCAACTTGGCTTACCTAGTCTTGTTTCATTTCTATTTTCTATTGAAGAAGGTCCACACAAAGTTACCACAGTTCACTGACAGCTGCTGATGTTTTAAATATCCTGATATATTTAGTTTAGATTCGCCACAGCGCATTTTTATTCATGCAAAGAATAGAGAGAGAGAGAGAGAGAGAGAGAAAGAGAGAGAGAGAGAGAAAGAGAGAGAGAGAGAGAGAGAGAGAAGTAGCAACAAGCAAGGCGCAACACCGCCCCCTGCAGGACAAAATGTAACATGCATGATTTACAGCGAGTAGTAAAACTTTGAGGAGAAATGCAGACTCTGCTTTGATGAGAGCTCGTTTATAGGACTGTACTTGTTTTTTGTGTTTCAGTTGAATTTTATTATTGTTGTTATAGAAATTATTATTATATTCATTCTTTGATTTTCATTGTGTTTTTTGGTCATCACAGCTCCGGCCACATTCCCTGAAACCCTGAAGCTGCCTGAGCAACAACAGATTGAGGAGATAACAGCTGCAGCTCGCAGAGTTGAAGGTTTTTAAATCACAACTTTTCTGTTTGTGACTGCTTTTTTATTTAATCCAAATTTTAGGGTTAATATCTTACACTGCACAACTATTTATTCTCCTGTTTTTATCTGTCTTACTCTATTTTAGCTTAATTTAATTTCCTATTTAACACTTTTAATCATGTTTAAATATCTTTTCATTGTGCCATGTATTGCTTTTATATTCTGTCTTGATGCATTTTTAAGTTTTAACTAAAGCACTTTGAATTCCCTAGTTGTTGAAATGTGCTTCACAAATAAATGTGCCTTTCCTTGCCTGCTGAAACTCTGCTAATAAACATCTGGTTTATTCTGTACTATCCTTAAAAAAACACAAATAATTAAATATAAAATGTAATATTTGAATATTAAAAAAGTAACATAATATAAAGTGTGGATAAATTATGCAAAAATAGATGATGCATGTGAGATATAATATCAACCCTAACACTAACATCTTAGACACATACACTTTATCTATCAAGAATAAATCACATTGTCACAATCATTTCATGAGAAGAAGTTAAAAATATTTTATTCCAACTTTATGAGACCGTGTATAAGGAAATCACATTTGTGGTATATAAATGTAATGACTAGGAGCCAGGCTTGTTTAATTTATTGTTAAGTTCAAGTACCATGAATTCCTTTTTTTAACCCTGTTTACTCACCTCTTTCTCTCTTCTTCCCCACTAATATTTAAAGTCTCTCATCCAGATTACGTCCTGTCTCTGGTCGTAAGCATCACTGTGGTTGTGCTATTTGCTGTTGTTGTCGTCTTGCTTGTGGACAAATGGAAAAGAATGACTGATGGTGAGTTTGAGTTATCCTACAGCCTTAATATTAATAAATACTCCATAGATCTGAAAGAAGAAACATGGTCATTGTACTTTGTGCTACACAGGTTTGGACACCAGGGGGCAGTCTGACAACAGAAACATGAAGGTGACTTAACCTCACTTGCTTTATTTCAGTTCAGATTTTGGATTACAGATTCATGTGCACTGTCTTTCCCCCCCAACAGTTTTCCACCAATCATGAAGGTGCAGACTCCACTTCTGCAACTGTAGATGCATCCAGCAGAGATCAGGACAGAGTCTACTGTAACCTCTAATCTTTCTTCTTTCTTGTTTTTAGGCTGTAAAAAGGGCCAGTGCTTGTGTTGTAGGATGGCATACAGGTTCTGTGTAATACTCCAGTAACAAAAAACATACACATATCTTACTTTCACTTTCTGTTTACTGTAACAGAGTCAATTGACTGAAACAGTCAACCAAAACAAAATTCAGTTTGTGGCTCTCCTCTCTTCTCATTTGGATTTAAAAGTGACTTATGAAAAATTAATATATCACATTAATATAGTTGATGAAGTTAATATAATGAGGCCTGCTGTGAGTCTTAATAGTCCTTCTAACATCCTTACCATAGCATTATCTACTGTTACACCTACTGTGTATCTTAGTTACCATGGTTACACAGAGTTCGTTGCTGCGGATGTAAAATAGTAAATAAATAGTTTGAGCATCATATAACGACTTGTATCGCTATAAGCAGAATTTATCCATCTGTCCGGTAACATCTGGACAGTCTGAAGAGCCGCATAATTAAATGATTTCTTGCGTTTTCTCGCGTTAAAGTTAGCAGATAGCTAACCGGAAGTTAGCTTCTCAACCGGCAGACGTACATTCATCCAGCCAGTTAAGGGAAGGGGAAAGTCACAGACTCAATTTAATGTGAACTACAGAGATTTATATGGCAGTGAGAGGCGTAATCTGTATTGTGGTAACTCGTTTGTGAAGGCCTCAAATGTAATGGTTCATCATTTATTTGTAAAAATCCCGCACTGCAGTGTGAAGAGCTGGCATAATATAAAGTCCAACTGATCGTGTGGCACCCCCTAGTGGTTGTGGCCCTAAACAACCGCATAGTCCGTTTATCAACCAGAGATGAGCTTTTATTTTATTGGAACGTAATAATACCAGATACCGAGGATGATAAGCTAGGGGAAAAAATAAAATAAATAATGCCACTATCAGCACCACTGCCATAGATGCAACATCAGCATAAATAAGTTGTAGCTACTTTTGGCATTTGTATTTTGTTTATCAAAGAGTTCATCAAAGGTTATTATTTTTCAGGACTGAGGAGTAAAAGGTTCCACTTTATAGGTGGAAAGTAGCACATTTGTTATATAACTATTTTCTATATGTAATGTTGCTTTGTACATCTACTCTTCTACTAGGCTATAGTTACTGGTTACTTTGAAAATCAATAAAAACAGCTTTTAAATTAGATTTTAAAATGATATATATTTTGTCTTCTGTTTCTAACTTCCTTTATTTCAAATAAGATTAAATCAGATTAAAGTCAAACTTGTGAGAATAGATCAAATACTGGTGTTATAGGACATATGGTTGCCTCTACAAAATGTCTGGTGTAGATGAACTGGTGAAATTGTACTTCAGAATTGGTTTTACTAACAAGGAAACTCTTTCTCTTTCAGCACACAAACACAGTATGGTAATTATTATTAGGACTTTGAAGAGATTGTGCCCCAAATTGTTTCTGTTCAGGAGGAGAAACCACACAAACTTTGAAGAGGTGGTCACATTTGTGCAAACTGAAGTAGATGGTAATGGACAGGTGCAAGGTTGTTGATGGTTACACCTGCATACAATGCAGAGAGGATATCTTGTATCACAAGATACGATAACCCTTGGTCCACATTGGATACCTCTACTTTAGCAGTGTGCCTGCTTCACTGAACTACTGTGGTTCACATCCCAGACTTTTGGAAAGTCAGCTTAGTGAGTTAAATAACTTTTAAACAATTTTTAATCTTTATCTCAACACTCCTTTTTAATATCAAATAAATCTGGATTCTGACCTGGGCATAGTACTGTAGCAGGTACATTGAAAGTGATGTAGTTGCGGATGACAGTTTTCTCTATACAACAGCCCAGCAGACCAGATGTGCCTGCCAAATTTGGTGATTTTTTGAGCAAGTTTAGGGTGGTCAAATTGAAGCTGAAAGAGGTGGTAGACGAAAAAAACGATACAAATACAATAGGGTCCTTGCTTCCAGGAAAGCAACTCTGGAGTCCTGGCCCTCTTGCCTTTCGGCTCAGTCCCTAAAAATAGCTGTGACTAATATCCAATACCAATACCACAATTCTTAAAGGGCTTTACAGAGCAGATATCATCTACCGTTACACGTCTGTGTGTGTGTGTGTGTGTGTGTGTGTGTGTGTGTGTGTGTGTGTGTGTGTGTGTGTGTAAAATCAAAACTGAAAGTACAAAAATAGTACAAAAGGGGATAGGGCTGAACTTTAGTTATGCAGATGAAACTTTCACCACTACAGTGAGCAACAGGAGGATCCCACAGAAATCCTGATTTTAGACAGGCACCATAATTCATGTCTGGAAACAAACACACTGGGAGGGAGGACAGTTTGGTATTTATCCAGCCTCAGTAGATGAAGTCCAGCAATCACATTGACTTCATTCCTCATAATCTGCTATAAACCAAGCAATTTATTTCAGGTAAGAACTGTCATTGTTTTTTTTCAAACAAAAAGAACTTTACACACACCTTAAAGTTTTAAATAGTGCAGAATTTATCAGTAATTTCAACTTTTTGTGGCTCAACAGTCAGTTATCAGCTCAAAATTTGAAGGATCACTACTCTACTGTTTTTGTCACATCTCAGTATCAGGACAGAATAGTTAAATATTAGTTGTATCTTTGACTTTGTTTTAATGTTGCAAGTCTGACTGAAAGATGATGATGGAAGAACTTTTTAAAGTTCAATAACACAATTACGAATCTTATAAGATGGATGGATGGATGGATGGATGGATAGATGGATAGATAGATAGATAGATAGATAGATAGATAGATAGATAGATAGATAGATAGATAGATAGATAGATAGATAGATAGCGACAGAAATTTGCTGCTGAATATACTCCTCTGTCCAGTTAAAGTGCTATGCAGGCGGTGGCAATCACAGTCCATTATTGACAGCAGCTTGCTCAGATTATTAAAATTGTTATTAAAAAAATAATTTACAATAGATCTACATAATGTATTTACATCACTACAGTTATTTTCATCTCATTTTCACTCTACCTGAGACCTTTCTTTTTCTTTCAGACTGAACTCTTGATACTGAAAATGCCAGGTAGGCAGCACCTTCATGCTTTATCAACCATGTGAATAGTCTGTGTTCATATTATGTGCACAATGTTTACTATAAAAAAGTCTACATGTTAACAGAGTAATTGTGATTTTGGCATGTTTCATGGGATTTTCATGAACTTTAAAAGAAAAAAATCTCAATCTCACCTACAAAGCAATGACAATGTTTCTCTTTTCTTTTCTCTCTATCATACACAGACGTTGAGGGTAAGTACATAAAAATAGCTTTTTGGCAGCTCAAAATACTTATTACTTAATATTCATTTTTATCCCATGGGTTATGACTCATGAGTTTTATTAATTTTAAAAGAAAAAATAACTCACCTGCATAAGCAAATGACAATGTTTCCCTTTTCTTCTCTTTCTTTCAATCCCATAAGCTGAACGTAAGTACATGAATTACTTTTTTAAATAGTTACATTTTTACTATATAGTACTATAGTTTAAGAAAATAAAAAAAGTTGCAATGATAAAAAAGTCTACATGTTAACAGAGTAATTGTGATTTTGGCATGTTTCATGGGATTTTCATGAACTTTAAAAGAAAAAAATCTCAATCTCACCTACAAAGCAATGACAATGTTTCTCTTTTCTTTTCTCTCTATCATACACAGACGTTGAGGGTAAGTACATAAAAATAGCTTTTTGGCAGCTCAAAATACTTATTACTTAATATTCATTTTTATCCCATGGGTTATGACTCATGAGTTTTATTAATTTTAAAAGAAAAAATAACTCACCTGCATAAGCAAATGACAATGTTTCCCTTTTCTTCTCTTTCTTTCAATCCCATAAGCTGAACGTAAGTACATGAATTACTTTTTTAAATAGTTACATTTTTACTATATAGTACTATAGTTTAAGAAAATAAAAAAAGTTGCAATGATAATAAATAAAAAAGACGATGAATAAGAGGAGAGACAGGTATTTTGTTCCACATGTTGAATTATACTTTAACATAAATATGAAAATACGTCAGTACAGTTTCAGTCATACATAAAAGATGAAAACCAAAATGAGAGAACATAATCAGATGTATTTTGTTACATCATCATCACATTTCTTTCAGTTCCCCTAACTTGAAATTACTTTTTTGGGGCTGCTTTGCTTTCTACTTGAAGGCTACGGACCAATATTAAATGTTTCCGTAACCTTGTGTTTCATTAAATAAGGAAACACAACATTTTTAATGAACGATTAATGTGTGTTTTGCGTAAATTGTGGTTTGAATGAATGTGATAGTGTTTTCAGTCCAGAATGGCGGCAGAGCGACTATGGCACCATCTAGTGGCGGTTTTCAAAAAATCATCAGTGTTTCATACTTTTTGCCGGCAGTACGTCACATCTCCGACAACTAGTCGATATCAGAGCCATAAAGCAGAGAAGGATCAATAAGTGTGCAGGTCTAACTTACTGCCAAAAGAGTAATTGTGCTGTTATTGTGAAAGTAAGGAAGATATATGAATTACATATATTTCTTAATAGTTGATATTGAATAATAATGAACGTATTTATTAATTCAAATTTGAATCAATTGGGGCTCCAAACCTATGTGCATTTTAGCACACAAAAAAGATACCAAATCTATTTCAGTCTATGAATGAATAGATAATATAAATGTATTATTTATTTAACATGCTGTGAAACATAACTTCTTTGTGGTGGATTAAGAGACTGAAAATGCACATTAAAACACCTAAAATGCACATTTGTATGTGGTTTGCTTTTGAATGACAAGGCCGATATGTGATGGTTGAGATACAAAAAGTGCTCTGTATGAAATACTTAAAATAATTGAAGGCACGTTTGAATTTGTTACAATATGTCGTTATTACAATGTTAACAAAATGATTGATACCAAACTTATAATTTGATAACTTTCACAAAATGTTATAACTTATTACGTTGTGCACAGTTTTACAGTCATAAAGTGGAATATTTTATTATAATATTTTAGTAAGTAGTTTGAGCTTTTTCTCAAAATATTACTTGACTATAATGTAGGTAATCCTCTTTGTTCCAAAATATTATGATATTCTTGAAACGTCCACGCCAAGCAATAATTTATCATGTTTACATTTTCTTATCATCCCTAATGCAGTGTCTCTTTGTCTGCAGTCCGTGCTGAATTGGAGGGGCACGGTGTTTTATCCAAGAAGTTGTTTAAGCGGCCTGGTAACGCTTCTGCTACAGGTCCCTATGCAGATGCTGGGGCATATGCAGAGGGAGGATTTGACAGTGATGACGATGAGCCCCTTCCCAAGGCCGGAGCATATGCTGGTGCAGGCCTGGGCCGTGCTGGTGCAAAATGGAGCATTTTTGAAGTTGAGGCCAAAGCGCCTAACGCCAGTGCTGGAGCCGGAGCCTCCTTGGAGTCGCTTAATGCCAAAGCCTTCGCCAGAGCAGAGTTGGGCAGTGCTTCAGCCGCTGCTGGTCCGGTGAAGGCTAAAGTCGCTCTAGCAGCAGACACCGGTGCCCATCTTAGTCTGACTCAAGTAGAGGGGAAGGTGCTGGGCACTGGTTTCTCC
The DNA here is from genome assembly GCA_021039105.1 of Scomber colias. NCBI lineage: Eukaryota > Metazoa > Chordata > Actinopteri > Scombriformes > Scombridae > Scomber > Scomber colias. The sequence continues at coordinate 131,064 of JAJDFG010000366.1, forward strand.
TTTGGTCGTAAAACAGGTTTTTCTGTCTTTGGCACTGGGCTTGAACTTGAGTTGTGGAAGTGAGGCATCATGCCAAATGCAGCTTCCTCTTACTGTGTCTTGTGCCTTATTTTCCAACAACATTATAAATAAAACATGATATTGCAAACCTCCATATATATATGGAGGTATATCTTTCCAGTGTTCATATGTCCCATGTCGAGTGCTTTTAAAATAATAATTAATTATGTTTGCTTATGTAACTGATGATCTGTTCCAAATGTACGACCACCTTCCTCAGTATGGCCTTACTGCATTTAAGCAGAAAAGAAGACAAAATAAAATGATGTGTCATAAAATCCCATCTTGATCCTGTTTTTCATCAACATGTTTTCTGTAACAGCCATTCAATGTATTTATATTCAGTATACCTTTCTATATAGTGTTTGTTTGTGACAGGGTCCACCATTCCCATGTTGGATAGAAATAAGGCACAAGGGATTTAGAGGAAATAATCTACTGTTACTGTCCACTTTCCTGCAGCCATGTCAGAGCTGCTTTCATTTACTGCTAAACCAAACATTTCCTGCTGCAACATGTACACTGCACACAACAACACAGTGTGTATGAACCATACCATAATGCCCTTATGTCTGTGTGTACACTAATTATTAATTACAAATACATAACCACCTTCCTCAGTGTGGCCTTACTGCAACCAAAGAGGACCGAACTCAAACATTTTCTTGTCCGGTTTTCCTCACATTTATTCTCGTTGTGTACGTTGTGGCAGGTGATGTATGTGATGTTTCTTGGTGGCATTGTTGATTTTTTTTTTTAATTAAAAAATATCTTTTTATGTTAATAAGAGAAAAAGAAAATGAATTAAATATATTAAACCTGTGATGGTGCAAGTCATTAGGATTCATCATCTGCCTCTATGAATGTTTGTACAATACTTTTTTTTTTCAATTCATCCAATAGTTAAGGAGATATTTTAGTCTGGCTCAAAGTTGTGGATCCCTATAGTGTGCATAAAAACAAATTATTCTTCAACAATATTCTTCTGAAATCCAATTTAAATAGACTTATTGGCTCATTGTAAGATATAACACTTTGGTTTCTTAGCAACTTCTGTGTAAGGGATTAACACATACTCCAGTAACAAAAAAGACAAGTTTAATAAGCCACAGTTCCTGTACATCTTATCTATACTGCTTATACTGCTTTAGCTTACATCTTTGTCATCAGAGTCTAACTTTATCCCGAGACACACAGCTGACCTGGTGACAAGCAGAGAGGACAGCGAACCAAAGATAACAGATTTTTTAGCTTTATTTTATTGGAAGGTATTAACACGTGATACACTGAGGAAGCTAGGTGACCAAAACAGTGCTAGTTGGACTTTTTATTTTCATATTTTGTTTATGAGTGCAGAGATCATTAGACTGAGGAGTAAAAGGTTACAATTTCCAAAGGTAGAAAGAAGTACATTTCCTAAAGTACTGTTACATCACCATTTCTTGTATTTAATTTTGCTTTATAGGGAAATGTTTTACTTTTTACTACACCACACTTGACTGCTATAGTTTTGACTGTATATTTTTAAGTGTCAGCTATACTTAATTAGCAAATGTAAGCAGTATATTTGGTCAAGATCAGCATGCTAACAGGCTAACATGATCATTTAGCTCAATGTCCCTGAGTACAGCATCACAGAGCTGCTGGCATCGTTATAGACTCTCTTTAAAATAAATCTCACCAGCCCAATTTTTATCATTTAATTTAATGTGTTACTCATGTAAATTCCTAACAGACTAACTCTTTAGTTAGTCATAATGCCAATAGATCATCTGAATCTTTGAATGTGGTGAGGAAACACCCAAAAAAACCTTTTCTGTGTCCTCACATTGAGGATGATGATTTTGAGCTTTAGGTCAAAGGGCCCAATGTAGGGTTCGGAGTCTCCAGGTCATCTGATGGTGCCAGAGTCATGGCCAAAGCAGAGGGGATCAGTGTTTCTAGCTCTGTTGGTCGGTTGAAGACTACAGTTGGTCTGGCAGCAGACACCGGCTTGGACGTTAGCAACACCCAGTCAGAGGCAAAGGTGCTCAGCACAGGCATCTCCTTTGATCGTAAAATGGGGTTTTCTCTGTTTGGCTCTGGGGTTGAATTTGAGTTGTAGAAGTGAGGCTTCATGGATGCAACTCTCTTGCTTTTTCTTGTGCCTTCTATTCCAACAATGAAACCTTTGTAATAATATTTTAAATTTGCTGCATTATAAATGAAACACAACATTTTAAGCCTCCACTGAGATATATTTCTTTTCTCCTGTATTTATGAATGTCTATTTTCTGTGTCTACTGCTTTCAAATGGAGAGTGTACATATTCATATCTTAAAACCACATTTACCAGATTGTATCATATTGAGTAATGTAAAGTAAATAAGACTTTTTTGTACTTTTAATTATCAGAGGCCAAACCATGATCGTTCCGACCCAAACTCAAATAATGTTTATTTTTTATTGTCTGAATGAAGTACTCAAAAACAAAGTAACAAACAAAAGAGGGTGGAGATCCCAGCCAAAATAAACAAAAGATGGGGAGGTCATTCCTTTAAAAAAAAAAAAAGAGAGAGAGAGAAGACAGGTGGAGGTGGAGGGACAGCGCCAGAGAGCAAGAGACCAAGCAGCAGCAAACACAGCGCAACACCGCCCCCTGCAGGGCCAAATGTAACATGCATGATTTTCAGCGAGAGCAGTAAAACTTTGAGGAGAAATGCAGACTCTGCTTTGATGAGAGCTCGTTAATAGAAGATCAGCATCCTGATAATGCCTTCACATAAAGAACTAGACACTATTTGCTGCTATATGCATGTAAATCTGTTCTCATCAGCTCTTTTTCAATGATCTTTGGGGGACACCAGATATTACAAAGACTTTTAACTATTAGCCATGGAAACAAAAACAATATGGTATCCAGCTGCAACATGACTCCACACATCACTGATGATCACTTCTTATAGTTAGTATTGCCAAATACACTTATTGGCTCTAATATTTAAATTATGTGGATTTCACACACACACACACACATACCTGTATATACATATGGGTGTAACAATAGAGGATGTCTGCTGTACAGACAGTAAAGTAGAGGACTGAACAAACATCTTCCTAAATATATAAAAGCAATACCAGGTAAGGGCCAATGGAGATTAAAAAGGTCACCTATGTTTTGTGACTTACAGTAACGTCTCTGTGCTGATGAATGTAAGAGAAGCCTGAGACAGCGACTTCAGTGAGAGGATCAGTGGCGAGGCATGACTCAGTGATGAAGAAACTGTGAAAATGATAAGACAAGCTACAACAAACATGTGCTTTTTTATGCTTTTTTGGCTACTTGGGCCTTTGAAGCTGCTTGGTAGTGCACACAGGTGAACACTAGACTGAATGGTTTGATAAAGACTCAGTGGACAGTCTTCTATGACAGTAAAACATTTTAAATAAATCAGATTAGTAGTTATTATCTTTGTAGGTTAAAGCTTTCAGGATTATCTAAGATTTCATTGTGTGAAGCTGGATTGATGTCACATTATTAATATGATTGGATTCATATGTTATGGATGGGTTTTAAGAGTGTTTGACACTTTATAGAATAAATAATGAATTTGTTCTTTTATGAATCTCCACTACTCTAAAAATAAAAACCTTTAGCCTGGTCTCTGTATGAAACTACAATGCAACTACTCAAAGCATATTGAGATTGTTTAGTTTGAGTCTAGTTGTCTTTATCTGCGGCTCATGAACCCATCACTCCCAGTACTTTATACAGTACTACTCAAAGTTTGGACATCTTCTCAATGGAAAGGTGTCTCCAAACCTTTGACTGGTACTGTATGCTAGTCTTCTGTCATTCATTTTTTTTCCACTTCCTCAATATTTCTTCATAGTACATTTGTATTCCAGCTACTCTGACTCCTGTATGCTGTTTCTGCCATTCTTGTGCTTTAGACCTTCTGCCTGTTTGTGACTCTCTCTATTAATAAAAAAACAGTAGACACAGAAGATAAAAACTGGAAAAAATAAATATATTTTGGTTTGAAATGTCAAGCTTTATTCATAAATGTGACACATTTCAATTTTATTACAAAAGACATTTCAGGTCAAGAGTTTGGTCCAAGACACTGTAATAGAGAGCTGCATTTTGCATGAAGCCTCACTCTACCACAGCTTAAATTCAAACCCAGTGCCAAACAGAGAAACTCCCATTGTACGACCAAAGGAGATACCAGTGCCCAGCACCTTCGCCTCTACTTGAGTGGGGCTAAGGTTGACGCCCGTATCTGCTGCCAGACCGACTGTAGCCTTCACCGGACCAGTTGAGGCTGAGACACTGCCCAACCCTGCTCTGGCCATTGACGCTTCCACACTGGCACTGGGTCCTTTTTTGGCATCTGCAAACAAAGAGCCACTGCATTTAATTTCAGGGATGACAAGAGAAGGATGTAACCAGGAAAAACTGATCAATTAATGTGGAGATTATTATTATCTTTTATTGTTTAGAAATTAATTTTAAAATATGGCATGCTATGACTCTCCTGTTCATACGGACTATTAAAAGATCTTTCAATTCCACTGTCATTTAAAAGTTGATGTGAAGCTTATATGAGGCTTCAGTTGTCTCAGTTAGTCATATCAGGTATATCAGTCATATCACATAATTACAGCAAGAAAAAACTATTTCAGCATAGTTGGTTTAAAAATATTTTAAACCAATAATTTTTCTTATAAATCCTTTTTCTTGTGATCAAAAAACGTATTTTGTCTATACTATTAAGTAATGTATGAAACTATCTACAACTTCTGGATTTGCGAGAAACAGAAGAAAAGGGAAACCTCATCATTTACTGATGTAGGCAAGTTATTGATCGTGAATAGTATGCACATGTGAACATACAATATGCACATGGTTTATAAAGCATGGAGGTACTTTCACACTCAACATACTTTGTAGACATTTTTGTTTCATCTTCCTCCAAATAAGATCTGGATGCTCTTTGTTTCGCATTTAGTCCCTGAAGTGAGACATTTACTAAGTTAATGGTAAAGATTAAATGCCTCCTGGGACATCTTCAATATACTATATTTATTAGAGGAGAATATGCAGCAGGACATTATTATTGTAGATGGAGTTTGCTTACCCATCTTCAATCCTGGTAGTTCAGTCTGAAAGAAAAGGAAATTTATATTATAAACATAAAAAAAACTCATCATTGATCTCTTTTCAACATTAAAACAAATGACAAGATACCATTAATATTTTACTATTCTGTCCTGATACTGAGATGTGACATAAACAGAGTAGTGATCCTTTAAACTTAGAGCTGATAACTGAATGTTGAGCCTCAAAAAGTTCATTTACTGATAAATTCTGCACCATTTAATACTTAAAGACACACATTGAGTATGGTGGGAAATACATACTAACACATATAAAGTTCTGTTTGCATGAAAAACAAATGATTGAGGACTTACCTGAATGAAGTTGCTCGGTTGGTAATAGATGTTATATGAGGGATGAAGCCGATGTGATTGCTGGAGATCATCAGCTGAGGCTTTATAAATACTATCTGTCCACCCTCCCTGTGCGTGTGTGTGTGTGTGTGTGTGTGTATTAAATCCAACCTGATACAACATTTAATGACAATTCATCAAATAGTAGTTGATACATCACAAATGCACGCACACACACACATACACACACACACACACACACACACAGATTTACTTTCACTTTCGAACTGAGTGTCAATCTGAAACAGATAACAGATATAATCTTTGAAATACAACTTTTACAGTTTAATAAGCCACAGTTACTTAATATCTTATCTATACTGCTTTTGATTACGTCTTTGTTTTTAGAGTCGAACTTTATCCCGAGACACACAGCTGACCTGGTGACAAAAGATGTTTAAACATCATTTTATTTTATTAACACTTAAAACACTGAAGAAGCTAGGTGACAAAAAATCAGATAAAAAAAAAGATACAAAAAGAAACACAGTACCAGAGATGCCAGAGAAAGAGCTGAGCTAGAAGGCAAAGCTCTCAATTTACCAGTGAATCTGTTCCAACGCTCACCTTTGGTCAAAAGTTTTGGGTAGTGACCGACAGAATGAGATTGTGGATACAAGCGGCTGAAATGAGTTTCCTCCGTAGAGTGTCTGGGCTCAGCCTTAGAGATAAGGTCAGGAGCTCAGACATCCGGGGAAGGCTAGGAGTAGAGCCACTGCTCCTTCGTCAGCTGAAGTGGTTTGGGCACCTGGTCCGGACCTGGTCCGGACGCCTCCCTTTAGAGGTCTTATAGGCCCAACCGACTCAGAACTAGCTGGAGGGATTACATATCTCTCCTGGCCTGGTAACACGTTGGGATCCCCAAGGAGCTGATGAGGGTTGTTGGGGAGAAGGATGTCTGGGTTTCATTACTCAGCCAAATGCCACCAAGACCTGGCCCTGGATAAGTTACAGAAAATGGATGGATGGATTTGTAACATTGATAAAAGACTTTGGCTTCTTGTACCCTCATGAGTTCTGTGTGAGCACACATTACATTTACTTTCTGTTCACTGTAACAGAGTGTAATATGGAATAATCAATAAACCAGATATAAACACTTTTAAGAATTAGAACATTTTGATAAGATGAGAAGAGACACACTGCCAGAGATGCCTGCAAAGATCATTACTTTGCAGGACTGAGGAGTACAAGGTCACAATTTCCAAAGGTAGAAAGAAGTACATTTGAAATTTGCATTATAAAATAAAACATGATATTTCAAACCTTATTGATTCTAAATATATAACCATGTTCCTCAATTTCCAGAAGTAGAAAATAATACATTTACTAAAGTACTCTTACATCACTGTTTCTTGTATTTAATGTTGCCTTGTAGGGAAATATTGTACTTTTTACTACATTTGACTGTATAGGTTTGCATGGTTGTACACTCGCTTTGCAAATAAATATTTTACCTACAAAAATATTACAAAGCCTTTATTGTTGTGGCTAAATAGTTGACAAGTCACCATGTTTTGAGCACTGTAGGCCTTTGTCAGGGGGTTGTCCCTACCTTATTCAGCTTTTTAACATTTCCATCCTCACACATCTGTTAATATTTGGAGTGCCTGACATTATCAAACACCACCAGACTTTAATAAATACTTTTGGCGTTACACATGTTGTAAATGCCCACCTTCCTCAGTGTAGCCTTACTGCAATTAACCAAAGAGGACAAAACTCAGACACTTGAGAAAAAATGTTGGAACATAGATAGGGGGCTTTTCCGGTTTTCCTCACATTTATTCTCGTTGGGTAAGTTTGTTGCTGGTAAGTCAGCTGAGGCTGGTGTTGTCAATTTTTCAGGTGTTTGGTCAATAAATCAAAAGTATTACAAGAAATGAAATTTTGACCTAGTGCATGAATAGTTAAAGGATTGCCAGTTCTTAAATCCATTCTGATACAACATTTAATGACAATTCATCAAATAGTAGTTGATACATCACATATGAACACACACACACACACACACACACACACACACACACACACACACACACCTAGCACACATTTACTTTCACTTTCAAACTGAGTGTCAATCTGAAACAGATAACAGATATAACCTTTGAAATACCATTTTTACAGTTTAATAAGCCACAGTTCCTTCATATCTTATCTATACTGCTTTTGCTTACATCTTGGTCATCAGAGTTTAACTTTATCCCGAGGCACACAGCTGACCTGGTGACAAGCAGAGAGGACAGCCAACCAGAAATAAAAGATGTGTGAACTTTTTTATTTTATTAACACTTAATACACTGAGGAAGCTAGGTGACAAAAAAACAGATAAAAAAAATAAAAGATACAAAAAGAGACACAGTACCAGAAATGCCAGAGAAAGAGCTGAGCTAGAAGGCAAAGCTCTCAATTTACCAGTCAATCTGTTCCAACGCTCACCTTTGGTCAAAAGTTTTGGGTGGTGACCGACAGAATGAGATTGTGGATACAAGCAGCTGAAATGACTTTCCTCCGTAGAGGAAACTCATTATACTTGTCTTACGATTGTGTTATGTATTCTTGTCTTGTTTTGTGTGTGTGTGTGTTTATGTGTGTGTGTGTGTGACAACAGAAGCAAATTTGTGCTAGCATTTACATGTGAATTTATTGATACCTGTGTCCATTAATGTGCAATGTCTCTTTTAAATAAATAAATAAATAAATGAATCCATTGGTATTATAAAATAAAACATGATATTTCAAACCTTCATGAAGATATATGTTTCCAGTGTTTATATGTCCTGTGTCTACTGCTTTTAAATTATTATTAATTATGTTTCATCTTTGACTTGGTGCTCAATTGACATAGTATAATAACACACAAGTAAAAGAAGACACACACAATATGAGACAGCAGATAGGAAGATTAAAATCATTGTTAGAAAATATCATGACTTATTGATGACGTTGATGGCAGTTGAGATGAATGATTTTTTGACTATGTTTGTTTTTATGTGTGTGTAGCTGATTATTATTGGAAATATATAACCACGTTCCTCAGTGTGTCCTCGCTGCAATCAATCAAAGAAGACAAAACTCAAACAAATAAGAAAACATTATGATTCAGAACATGGATTGGTGGCTCTTCTGGTTTTCCTCACATTTATTCTCGTTGTGTAAGTTGTGGCAGGTGATGTATGTGATGTTTCTGGGCGGCATTTTTTTCTTTGTTGTGTGGACATTGTTGATTTTTTTATTTTTAGTTAATGAAAAATATATTTCTATGTTGATAAGAGAAAACATGTCTGTGACCATTTTTTGAAAGTCAGTTTAGGCTGATGTCAGTTTTGCAGATGGTTTGTCAAAAATAAAAATATTAGAATAAATTCATCCAATAATTAAGGAGATATTTCAAAGTTCAAAGTTGTGGATACCTAGCGTGCATAAAACAAATCATTCTTCAAACAATATTCTTCTGAAATCCAATTTAAATACACTCATTGCCTCATTGTAAGATATAACACTTTGGTTTCGTGTACCCTCATGTCAGCGAGTTCTGTGTGAGGGATTAACACATACTAAAACACACACACATATTTCACTTTCTGTTTACTGTAACAGAGCGTCAATCTGAAACTGTCATTAAACCAGATATAACCTTTGAAAAACAAATGGACCACTTCGATAAGATAAGATGAGACACATTGGCTTCTTCTCCCATAACAGCTGGTTCTGTGTAAGGGATTAACACAAACCACAGTTCCTGTACATATTATCTATACTGCTTTAGCTTACGTCTTTGTTTTTAGAGTCTAACTTTATCCCGAGACACGCAGCTGACCTGGTGACAAACAGAGAGGACAGCCAACCAACGAAAACAGATTTATGAGCTTTATTTTATTGGACGGTATTAATACTTGATACACTGAGGAAGCTAGGGGACAAAAACAGTGCTAGAGAGGCCACATCAGCATACAGAAGTTGTACTTTTCACTTTCATATTTTGTTAATGAGTACAAAGATCATTAGACTGAGGAGTAAAAGGTTACAATTTCCAAAGGTAGAAAAAACTGTTCATCATCCATCACTATTTCTTATTTAATGTTGCCTTATAGGGAAATATTGTAATTTTTACTACATTTGACTTTATAGCTTTGCATGGTTGTACACTCACTTTTCAAATAAAAATTGTACCTACAAAATATTACAAAGCCTTTATTGTTGTGGCTAAATAGTTGAAAAATCACCATGTTTTGAGAATTATAGGCCTTTGTCACGGGGTTGCCCCTACCGTATTTTGATTTTTAAATATTTCCATCCTCTCTTTTACACATCTTTTAATATTTGGAGTGACTGACATTATCAAACACCACCAGATTTTAATAAATACTGTTGGCGTTACACATGTTGTAAATGCCGGGTGGTGATTAGAGCAGCTTCTTTAAGCACTTGGTGGTATTGAAAACTGCGGAAATTGAAAAATAAGTGATATTCTGGGTTTCAATAGCTGCTGACTCTTTTTGTTTGTGTGTGTAACTCTCCTTAGTATTACCTTACTGCAATTAACCAGAGAAGAAGACAAAACAAAATGACAGGTCATAAAATCCCATCTTGATCCTGTTTTTGAACAGCATGTTTTCTGTAACAGTCATTCAATTCACCAGCCCAATTTTTTATCATTTAATGTGTTACTCATGTAAATTCCTAACAGACTAACTCTATAGTTTATAATAAAGTAATAATGCCAATAGATCATCTGAATCTTTGAATGTGGTGAGGAAACGCCCATAACAACCCCTTTTCTGTGTCCTTTGTACTTTTCACTTTACACACACTGGGTGGGGAAACGTAGTATTTATACAGCCTTAGCAGATGAACTCAAGCAGTCACACTGACTTCATTCCTCATTGAACATCTGCTACTCACCAGTATTCTCAGGTCATTCATACAAACAGAACTTCATACGAGCCTTAAAGTTTTAAATGGTGCATAATTTATCAGTAATTGAGTTTATTGAGGATTAACAGTCAGCTGTCAGCTTTGAGGATCATTTCTTTGTTTTTGTCAAATCAGTACAGAGTAGTGAAATATTACTTGCATCTTTGTCTTTTGTTTTAATATTACAGATCTGACAAAAGATGATTATGGACTCTGTTACACAATTATTCTGCTAATAGAAATATTTATATTGGATGGAATGGAAATGAAGTATTAAATTATTATATTTCAATTACCAACTACCAAAGTGTATTGCTGCCACGCCAGAAAAAGAAACAAGCATCAGTGTCACGTTATAACATGAAACTTTTCATGTTAAAACTTGAAACACACTTTTTGAATGAGGAAACGGATAGGAATATGTCTCATTTACACGATTTGATTAAGTTGTACTTCATATTTGGGTTGAGACATGGTGAGATTCTGCTGTTATTGAACACAGTGGATGATATTGTGATAAAATATGCTTACACAAAAAAGGATTTTAAAATGCATGGGGCTGTATGGAGGGTCGGACTCATTCTTCATGCTGTTGTCTATACAGAAGGATGAATGAGTCCGACCCTCTTAAGGTACGGTAATTAATTTATCTGACATTGAAATGAGCCACCACAGTCCTCAAGCACTAACACACATGTCAAGGAACACACAGGTTGTGGTCTTTTGACTCCTTTTAGGGTGCGCAAAGACAGATCTCTCTCCATTACCTTCATGGTAGGATGAAATGAATCAAGTAGAGGGCATGGTGTGATCCTCTCTCCACACACCAGCAGCAGACCATTTAATGACGCCATGGTATATAAAATAAGTGTAGGAATACATCAGAGGGAGTCCGCCTCTTTTTTTGGCATGGCAGCAATATGTTTCTGTAACCATCATACCAATATTACCAAGAATATTTTCACTCTACTTCAGATAGTTTATTATCTAATCTGTGGGTGACTTTTTCTTTTTCTTTCAGACAACTATTGAAGATGTCAGGTAAGCAAACACCATCTAGAAGAATAATGTTCTGCAGTGCTGCATATTTTACTCAAATAAATATAGTATATGGAGGATGTGCACAGTTCTCACTATAAAATGTCTGCATGTTAATCAACTCAGTCTCACAGCAAAACGTATCACAGCTACGTTGGTCCACAGTGCAAAACGTAGCCATTTCACAATTTGGGCTCATAAATTGTGAAATGGCCATGTCTTTTCTGCCCTATTCTTTTCTATAGGACTGCGTTCAAGTCACGTGACATTCAAGTTTTTGACTGCGAAAACAAGTAAAATGGCTGCTATTCATTTAATTCTCAGTCTAAAATGTGTTCATTAATTTTTTAAATTTCTTTAAACTTTATTAATATATCCTTATCTGAGTTAGCTTCTGATGTGAATGAGACTTTTTTCTTTTTACTTAAAGCCCTTAAAGAAAGTATTTATGAGTATTAATGTGAAAAATACACAGACACACAAACTTTCCTCTGGTCAAGTGTGCAATGACCATAGACTGTATAAATGTAATGACTGACAGCTCAACACTCCCTCTGCTGGAGCCCTGCAGTTACTACACAAAACTACTGCTGCTGTTAGATTAACATTATACACATAAAACATGAGGAAACACAGAAATAACTCACAGTGCCGCAGCTGACAAAACAATATTTAAAATACAAGATAAACTATAACCTTAGAGATGTAGTCAGCAGTCAGGTAAAAAATGTGTTTTTTCCATTTGCCGTACATAACTGTCAAAGACGGCGGATGATGGCGGACTCATTTAAACACGGAGAGCTACACTGTTACAACTGAGCTCAAATTAACACTGACTCATGTTTTTGTACTAATTCTTCTTGTTCATACAGTCCCTCTATGCAAAAATGTATTTAAAACTTTATCTGAAGCTCAGCTGAAACCCACATTCCATTATTTGTGTAACACACCATATCAATTAACAGAAATGTTGGATTGACATTTTTTGTTTAACCGTTTCTCAAAATATTAAATGACTTCACATGATATTCTTGAATCTCCACACCACACAATCATTTCACCTACTTATGTCCTTCTCCAGTCACCTTTTAGATGACATTGAGATGATACACTGTCTCTTTGTTTCCAGCACATGCAGTTGCAAAGGCAGGTGCAGATGTCACTGTTGGTGCGTCTGGGGCACTGGAGATGATCGACACCTTTGACCGGCCTGGTAAAGCTTTTACTGCTGGTACCTACGCGGGTGCTGGCATGTTTGCAGACGCATTTGAAAACAAACCTATGAAACGCCTTCCCAAAGCAGGACTGTACGCTGGTGCAGGAGTGGGCCATGCTCGTGCTGAGTGGAGGGTTTGTGAGGCTGAGGCCAAAGGACCCAACGCCTGCGCAGGAGTCGGAGCCTCATTGACGTCTGGTGCCAAAGCCATGGCCAAAGCAGAGATAGCCAGTGCTTCAGCCTCAGCTGGTCCTGTGAAAGCTACAGTGGGTCTGGCAGCAGACACCGGTGTTGGAATAAGCCCAACTCATGTAGAGGCGAAGGTGCTCGGCACAGGCTTCTCCTTTGGTCGTAAAATGGGAATTTCCCTGTTCGGAACGGGCTTCGAATTCAATTTGTGGTAGAATGAGGCCCAATACAGCTTTCTTACTTAGTCTTGTGCTTTCTATTCCAACAATGAAACCTTTGTAATAACATTTGAAGTTTACTGCATTATAAATAAAAAACAACATTATAAACCTCCGCTGAGATATATTTCTTTTCTCCAGTAAATATGTATGTGTATGTTCTGTGTCTACTGCTTTTAAATCATGGAGAGTGAACACAACGTAGCACTTTTGGGCATGGCTGGATTGGCCATTGGGAGTACCGGGATTTTTTCCGGTGGGCCGATCAATAATGGGCCGATGGCTGCCCGTTTTTTTAAATTTTATTTGTTCATTTAGTTTTTGCTGCGCCTTGCCATGGCAACTCTCCCGGCCCAGGGGCAGAGGCATGCACCGGCCCACAGAGCTCCGCTGCGGCCTGCAGACACAGCAGAGGCCCACTGGCTTGTCAATCTTTTTTAATTTTATGTATGCAAACAAAACTTTATATATATATATACACCTTGAAATACTAAATGGTGCAGAAGTGATCAATAATTGCTCTTTTTGAGACTTGTCTTCTGTTTTAATGTTGCAAATCTGATTCCCAGATGACGATGGAGGTGTTTTTTGTAAGTCCAACAATACAATTTTCATGTTTCTACAATATAAATGAATTTGCAATAGATCTATACAACATATTTCCATCACCACGGTGATACTGTCACTCTACTTGAGTTTGGCAATTCTAATCTGCTTGTGACATTTTCTTTTTTTCCCCTTTTTCTTTCAGACTGCATTATTTGTCCTGATCATGGCAGGTAGGCAAACATCAAGAATAATAACTTCCCACAGCAGTTTACACTTTCCTCAAATAAAAACAGCATATTGAGTGTGTCCTAGATAACCTTTTTCCATAAACTTCAAGTACATTTCTAAGTTAAGTAACTGAATATGAAACAAAGATCTGCCAGACATTATTGGCAAGAAATTGAAAAGTAAATTGAGTGTTAAAGTACCTTAATGCGATAGAATTTTGATAAAAAAAGAAGAATGATAACAATTGGTTGTATACTTAGTTGATATGAATACTTAATTGATTAATTATTAATATACTGCTGATTTTATTATTTTGTTCATTGTATCATTCTATAGGTAATTATCAATTTAAGAGCATTAACATTAAAAGTACATTACATCACTTATAACGGGCGTCCAGTAGTGAATTCCACTGTATGTAGATTGGTGCATGCATGTCTACACAGTGTTAGATTTTCACAGTCCAATGACAGTAAATATTGTACAGTTATACTGGACTTCAAGAGAGTTGCAAGCCTTGGTGTGGCCTGTGTGTGGTGGCGGGTTCCAATGTGATATTCTGACTGCTGCCAAGCGCTGCTCATTGGGGAAAGTTGGGTCTCTTTAAATTAAATTAAAGAGTACAGTGTAGACCTGCTCAATGTGAAAAGATTGAGTGAGATAGCTGAAAATAACTTGGCATCGATAAGAGGAATTGATAGGAACTGGATCTCTGCTAGTAATGTTGGTTACGACCAGGGCCTAGTGAAGTCATAAAGTGGGATATTTTATAATTTCTAAACAATAACCTTTTCTACAATGAAATTATCTTTTCCCCCATAAATATCATCATTCACATAATATTCTTGAAATCTCCACACATTAATTTTTCCTGGTTAAATTCTTGTCTTGTAATCTTTGAGATGAAATATAGTAGGCCTATATCTTTGTTTGCAGGCAATATAGCTGGTCTGGAACAAAGAAGTGCTTTGGATATGATCGACACCTATGATCGGCCTAAACAGTGTTTCCCACAGGACAGGCATCTATTTGTGGTGGTGTGGTCCTCAGCTCATTTTTGATTCTCCCCAAATGAGAAAATGATCGCTCCCCCTCACAGTTTGTCACCGGCAACGTAAGGAACATCCTCAAAGCCACATAAACATTAGGGAAGACTAACTGCAGGCCAAACTTCAACATGGTTTTCAGCATATTTGAGGGTGACTTGTCTGTTTCAGCCAACATGAAGGATCGGAACTGCAGACACTTAAAACACGCTGTTCCGCCTACGGGACGGACCGGAAGTTGAGAGGTAGCGACAAGTTCTTCTGAATGTTTTAAACACCAACCCTTAAACATATGTATTCATGTCGTACATTGTTACATTGAAAGCTTAGATTCTCCTGATTCATTCAAAACCACTCATGAATTATATGGTTGCTCACAGCTGTAATAGTATTAGCGGTTAGCTCGGCTAGCCACTCCGCTAAAGTAAGCTAACAGCTATAATGCTACATACCTTCAAAGTCTTCTCTTTATCCACAACGATCATCTTATGACTCAGGACTTTCTGTACAGCTCGCCAAGTATCCATTCTGATGAAATATGAAATCCGTTTCCATAAAACCGAAATATTTTCCTCAATATGTCCATGTATTTAGTCCAACACGTAAGGAAACAGACACGGAACAAACCATATACGGTCCCTTTCCCGACACTGCATCTGTAGGACACGTGACTGACTGACTGACTGACTACTACTACTACTTCTTCTTCTTCTTCTTCTTCTTCTTCTTCTGGCCGACCAGGTGAATTAAGTGCGTCTTCTTTGGTTTTATTGCCGCCACCTACTGCCCCGGAATTGTAACGACAAGCTACATTCACAGACAGAGTCCCATTATTATGCTTTTATGAGCGAGGTCGAGCGAGCCAAAACACTGGCCTAAAGATAGTTTTCCTGTTGGTACCTACTCGAGTGCTGGCACATTTGCAGAAGGATTTGAGGATGAACCTGGGAAACGCATTCCCAAGGCAGGAGTGTACACTGGTGCTGGAGCAAGCCATGCTCGTGCTCAGTGGAGTGTTTTTGATGCTGAGGCCAAAGGTCCCAATGCAGAAGTTAGAGCCGAAGCCTCTTTGTCATCTCTCGGTGCTGAAGCCTTCGTCAAAGCTCTATGTCTTCTGCTATTAAATAATAGAGCGTGAACATAACCACCTTTTATCATATTGGGCAAAGTGCACAAATAAGACTACTTTTACAATTAATGATTGCAGTGCACAAACACTGAGAATAGACTTTAAAGTGAAGGAGGAGATATTCTGTGTTCAGACCTTCACAACTTTGAGCTTCATTGGGTGAAAAGCTCTGAAACCAAAAACTTATTTAATCAGAATGACTTGAAAGATGATTTTCACACTCAAAACCCACACACTTTATTTAAAAAATATATTTTTCAAATTTTGTAAATAAATCATATGGGCTTAAATGGTTTCTCAATACAAATTAAGTTCATGCAAGACCCTCTTCCACCACTAGAGGGCCCCGTACTCTGAGAAATGATTACATGTTGCTGTTAGAATGTGTTTTTCCTCCATATAAAAGTGATTCTTCATCATAAAAATCAATTGTGTTAATTACACCATGAGATCATAATGATTTATCAGTAACCTAAAATAACCTAAATTTAGGAAAGCGAGGAATTGCTATGTTAAAATGAGTTTGTGTTCAGGGTTCACCCTAAAACATCTTGATCACGATCCAGTTAATTGTCAATAAGATGTACTTTTGCAGGTTTCACATGAGCCTATATTTTTTTTGGAACAATTCAAGATAAATTCACAACTTTTCAAGGCTGTCAGGAGTCAAAATGAACATTGAAATAGTTTTTTAAAAATATAATAATGATCATTTCTCCTGTTCAAACAGATATCCCTTCATAATGTTTACAATGTAAGTGATGGAGGACAAAATCCACAGTCCTCTTTCTGTGCAAAAATGGATTTAAACATTTATCTGAAGCTAATATGAAGCTTCAGTGGTCCAAATGAGTCAAATCAAGTAGATATATTTCAACGTTACAGTGTTTTTAGTGCCAAAGTCTCTTTTTGTTACTATACTTCCACCACAGCTCAACAGGGAAACACTAAGAGGGAATCTGATGCTAAAAAGATTGTAAATGTGTCAGATATTGGGTATGTATGACTAACTCAGACTGCTGAAGCTGAATATATAGCTTCACATCTACTTTTAAATTACTGTGTGTCTACCATCACCCCCATTTCCATTGAAAGCACATTTGAAGGAGATCTTTTAACAGTCAGTACAAGAGTAATGATTACAGCGAGGAAAACCTATGTCTGTCATCATATGGACATCTGAAAAACTGCGGTCCTCCTCCTTTTGCAGCCAGCCTCGCACGGTTTTGGTTTACAGTCAGTCGGTGACTATTGGATATTTCCGACAGCACGTGAACGCCACCCATGTACAGTTCAGGGTATCATGGCGCAGAGGAGGCCAGACAGATCCGACGCATCAAAGTTTGATCTCAGCTCGGCTTGTAAGCTGTTATCTCGTCTAACTCTGTAATAAAACCATCACACCTGGAGAAGACTAACACTGGTAAGCTGACTAAAACTGTTTTTGAACGTCATTATTTTCTCTCTCTAAAAAAAGGAGGAGGATAGCTTTAACATGAGCAGCAAACGTGACATTGTGTACGATAGGAAATAGCTCTGAGCTCCGTGTGACAAAATTACACTTTTATGTCCTTAAACGGCGTTGAACGTGCGTGTTGTCATTATAATACCTATAGTTTTATGTGTAAGCTTTAATATGTTATAAACAGCTGTCTTAGTAGTTGATTAGCTTGACAGAAGTTGCTAAAAAAAAACAAACTGTTTTAACCATACTGTGCTTGTCGTGTCATTATCATAGTAATAAATCACATTATTGAGCTTTTTGTGATATTATATAACGTTATGTGTGTGTGTACGGGCCATATCTGAGCTATAATCTAGTGTTAGCTCCAACATTTGAATACTGTCTACAGGCCAAACAAGGCTGTGGATGAAGGAGAGTGACTTTTTTTTCTTTTTTTTTTTTTACAAGAGCAATTTAGGTCTGAAGCCTCACTGAGCTCAATAATATGGACATGTATGGCTGCATGACCTCGATGATACACATGGTTATTGTAACCTAAGCGTTGCTACAGGAGGAGGAATGATAGGAATGCAGGAGGGGAGATGAAACAGCACATTACTTTATATAACAAGGGTTTCTGCTGGGGCACTGACATGGATTATTCCCTGCATGCATACAAGACTGATGAATAATGTGCTGGTTTATTTAATTGGAAACAGGCAGACTGATAGAACAGTGCTGCTTGAGCTAGGATTGGTTCGCTGAGGAAATAGAGAGAAAAAAGACATTCACTTAAGTAAAGGTAAGTGACAAATAAGAGTTGGAAAGATGAGAAATTCAAAAATATCTTTAAAATAGTTTGTGTTTTAGTTGGTTTTTATTGGTCATTTGCACTATTCTTTAACCAAAAAGTAAAACTGAATGCTCCAGAAAATGTCAAATGGTGTAACCACAAAAGAATCATACATATTTAATACTTGATCAACCTACAGTGGACTATTAATAATTACTAAATGTTTCCTGATCTCCATGATTCTCCAGATTAAATGTAATATCTAGAACAATAGTATTCCATTAGCTTTATTTAATATAAAAAGTTATAATGTAAGATCATGCCAAACTAGTTGATATGGGGTTTTATTGAGAATTTAGTGTTTTTAAGTAAGTTTAATTATTTGGTACAAAGTTTTTATGGTTACACCACTTAGACATTTTTACCATAATCCTCTAATATATTCTCTCAAAATGGATTAAAAGCAGAAATCTTATGCTGGGTCCACAAAAAAAGAATGTGTGCAAGTTATTCATACGTTTATTTTCACATTTTAATGCCTTTTTAAATTTGGACACAAAATAATGTCTTTGACCCATAAATGTAGCCGAGCTGCAACTATTAGTTGATGAGTTGCCACCTAATAAATTAACCACCAATTATTTTGATTAATCAGAAAAAATGTTCCAGCTGATATCGGCCCTTTGCAGATACGCCAGCACACAATTCTACGTTATACTATTTGTCTCCATAGAATAGTGACAAGACTTTTCGGACATTTTATAAGCTACATAATCATCACATTAATAGATAATGAAAATCTTAGTTAGTTAGCTGCTGTTCTAACTGAAACCTGTCACATCCTGTTGTCTCTGTTGTTTAGTTTATTTCTTATTTTGAAAGATATTTACTCGTCGTGTATGCAGTTTGTTTTACTTCCTGTGTTTTCCCACCTTAGTTAATTTCCTCATGTGTCTATATAGGTTTTGGTTTTCAGTTCAGTCATTGTCCGAGTCTTTGTGTCAGTTTGCTCTGTGTGTTTTTGCCGGTGTTCATTTGAAAGTTTCTCGTGTGTTGGAATTAAAAACGACTATTTCTTCAGTAAGGCTGAGCTTGCAGTGTCTGACAGAAACCATCACATGATCAAACCCCCCTCAGATACAGAGTCTCGCCACAGCTGGACGACATGTGCAGGATTGCATCATGAGCTTTTGGGCTGCAACCAATGATCATTTTTGTTAGTGATTTGTTTCCAAATGAATAGTTTTTTCTATGAAATGACAGAAAAATTGGGATTGTAACGTGACGCTGACGTCTTCAAATGTCTCGTTTTGTCTGATCAACGTTCAAAAATCCAAAGATTATCAGTTTATTATCATTCATGATGAAGGAAAGCTTAAAATTCCCACATTTGAGGAGCTGCTACTAGCACACGTTTTGGCATTTAGCCTTTAAAAGAACATTCAGTAATACATACAGTAATAGAGCTCTAATAAGCTCTGCAGCACTATTCAGATGAGACACAGAATAAGAACATTTCTCATCCTGTGTGGAGAACTGAGAGTTTCTGTTGCTCCACGTTGACGGCCGCCTTCATCAGCCTGGAGCGACATCAGAGAGAGCGAGCAGCTGTCGTAGTTGTCGCCTTGTGTTGGTCCACCAGGTGCAGTGTTAAGACCTCTTGAATCTGAATACTGTTACATTGGACGTCTTTATTATTGCAGAAACAATAAAAGTTTATACCCTTCTTTTCATATTCTCCGTCATGTATTTTGATATTCAAAGTAGCCCAAGCTAAACATTTGCAAACAGGCTATTTCTGCACATAATAAAACCTTTTTCTGCTGTTGATAATGAGCGGACAAAAATGCAAATCAGAGCCTGTATGTAAATGATCATATTGGTGGTAATTGCGAGCTTGCACCTGCAAGAGGCAACGCGAACAAGAGAGAAAGAGAGAGACGGCACAGTGTGAGCAGCTACATGTAAGATGAGTCTGTTTTTGATTTAGCTTGTTTACATGTACAGAACAGCTCCCACAAAAACAAACCCTCGCTGAATACTTGGACTGTTGGGAGGCACATAGTTTCATGAAGCTGTGGCACAAAGTTATGCCTCGCAGTAAATAAATCAAACCTTTTTTTTTTCTTCTTTCTTTCTAGATTTAAATGGTGCAAGATGTTTTTAGTTTTTTTACAAGATAATGCTTCTGCCTTTATGAAACTTTTGGCATTTCTAGTTTTGGCCTTTTTAGGATGTGAAGGGTGGCGATATCAATCAGTCATACTGAAATGTCTCCACAGCTGTTGGATTGAGATTAAATGTTGTACAGATGTTCAATCACACTGATTTTGATGTTCTCCAAACCTTAAACATCCTGATGTAACGCCACCATGAGAGGAAAAATGGGAGCGATGAATGAATAGTAGGGCTGTTGGAAAAAATATAATTTGAACTGTAAAAGAAATATGATATCAAGAGAAATGAGAAGAAATGAGTCCCAGATAGCCGAAAATGTCTTTTCACTTGTCCGAAAACATTGCAGCAGATTTGCAAACATAAGTTATTCTGATAAGCGGACCATATATTGGGAATCTACATAGTTACTTTCTCAACTGAAAAAGTATAAAATATTAATAAAGTGAGTTATTAACAGTCCCACTGCGAAAATTGCGATTCCTTCTTGTTATGTCGATGGTTGCGTCATGCCGAAGTGGGTGTGGTTTAATCTAAACTGGGTTGTAAAAACAATCGACACACTGCCACCTACTGGATGCACGTGGTAGAACAGGCACCACGCACAGTTTCTTGAATGCAAGTTGTGTGTTGCAAATTGTGAGTTGTGCTTCTTGCATTATCGGCACACTCCATCTGAGAGAATCATGCCAAAGGTCACGTGAGAAGGATGATGCAACTGAGCGAGCAAACAGAAAGATCAAACACTAATCCTGTGGTGCAGGTTTGTGAGTATGACACTGAGGTTGCAATTCCTTGTTTGCAGTTTTTGCAGATTTTAAGTTTTAATTAGAAACTCTAAGATGCAAATACTGCATTGCATAGCTGTTTAGTTCAAAGCACATCTGTGCTTAAATATGGCTTCATAGAGCCTCTAACTGGGCTGCAAAGTCGAAGAGGCAGTGGGTTCTGTTGAGGAGGGGTGTGTCAAGTTGAACTGGACTCAGCTTTGGCTGAAATGCAACCTGTTGGCCAGTCACTAAGGTTGGGTATCACTTACATTTGAATATGCTGTTTGATGATGAATCATCTGCAGCTCTTCATCAAACATTTTTGCTGTTCCTCTCTTGTTTTATTTCTAACTCATCTGCTGAACAAATGGCGACTTATTTTTATCAAATCTCCACTATCTCAGCGATAAACACACTTTATTTCCTTTTAAGTTCTTCACAATAAAAACTTTCTGTTTGTCATTGGAAATCTTATAATATGAAGCAGTAGGGTATGTTTTCATCAGAAGTAACTTAACATGGCCCCGATACGGCTGAAAGCAATCAGGAATCAGTCGAATAAGGCTGATATCTAACAGATAACAGAACAATAAGAAATTTTAGATGCGCATGTGCCGGTAAACTAGGAGTGATATTTTGAAAGTCCCATAAGGAATCTATCTTATCAATACTTATTTGAATTTTCAACACAACTTGCTCTCACGTTCTCATGGCACAGAAATTTGTCACAGATTGATCGTAATTCAATCGGCACCCTTAAAAGTACAGAGTTCAGTACCCAACTTGACCAATCACATTCATTTCGAACGCTGTATTCGACTGCTAAACATTAAAGGAGAACATTTGCCGCTTTGATAACTTTCCGGAGTTGTAAAATCCCATCTGTGAGTGTTACAAACTGCGTTTTGGTGTTTTTGTTCCTGTGTTTAAATCCTTAAATGCATTAATCTTCAACTCGACTTCCAGGATCGTATTTGATTGTTTCACCAATACATCAAAAAACAAACCCGCCCCCCATCACCATCGTAGCCATCCTGGATCACCAGATTTGGTCTGCTTTAATTCTGTTCCTGGATGTTTTAGGGTTTAGTCAGTGCCGGTCAGGGTAATTACACAGTTTCTACAGATAACCCGACAACAGCTATAAACTCTCATCAACCTTTTTAAGGAGTAGAAAATAACAACCGTCCTCAAGAAGTCGTCTGACTAACGGCATTAAACCTCTCTGAGTGTTTTTGGCCTGAATATAACTGCAGGTCATCAGTCGAGCTTCAGGGGCAGACATGATAGATATTTTACTGTACACGATGATAGGCCCATGTAGTCAGGCTGTGGAGGTGGGTCGGTGGGTGGGTCTCCTATCCGTGTGTGTGTGTGTGTGTGTGTGTGTGTGTGTGCGCTCTCATACCAGTGAAATTGTTTCTGCACCTCTAGTTTCTCTCCCTCTGACCTTCCCGCTCTCTTTCGTCCTTTGAGAGTTTAGATTTCTGTCTTGTTTCTATTCTCGGAGCTGGGTGGTAAACACTCTGATCGTGAAGTTGCTCAATACTCCAAACTGCTTGACCCGCCCTGTGTTAGAAAGAAAAAAAAACAACAAGATGAAGTGAAACGTGAAACTAGACCAAGAAACAGTTAATCAGTTTAGTTGCCAAATATTTTTGATAATTGATCATTTTGAGTCTTTTTTTAATTTCATTTCTCAAAGTCTCTGATTCCAAATGGGAATATTTTCTGGTTTCTTTAAAGTTTTTGGATAATAAATTGAATACTCTATGGGGATGTTTGAGGACGTCACATTTGGCTCTGAGAAACAGTTATCGGCATGGATAGGCTGCTCAGCCATCAACCAGTTTTTGGCCACTCACGGTATTGCAGTGAATAATCCCTCCCTGTGGTCCAAAAAGCATTTTTCTCCCCATAGACCACCATTGGAAAAGAGACGTCTGTAAAAATGGGGACACCTCAAACTGCAGACAAGCTTAATTATGACTCTTTCTATTTTGAATTTTTGATCCATGGAGGTTTTATATTTGTAAAACTTTCCTCGAGCCAAGAAAAGCGATTTAAAATCTGTGACATCATCACAATGTAAAGTCTGTGGGCTGAGCGGGAACACGCGGATGGGGCCAGCAGGGGAAACACTACTGCACATATTCAGTGGGCTGCGTACTGTGGAAGTAGACCTGGAAGCTAGACACATGTTTTGGCGTATGTGTCAGCCAAGCAGGTCTCATAAGATTAAATGGGCGCCATTTTTGGTGGAGTATCCAGCCAGCTCTTATAATACATCCGCGCCTTCCGTCAGCAACACCCGTGAGTCATTGGCATGAACTTAAATAACCATGTACCCCCTAGTGTTCGGGAGGGGCATTACATTTAATCCAAATCAAACACATGGCTTCTACAACACACATTTTGTGCCTCCCCTGATTTGACAGTTACATTGCGATTTTGATAAAATTATGATTAATTGTTCAGCCCTACTACTTTGAACAAGACTATCGTAGCTCCTTTTAAGGCGTTGCGTAATGTGCGTGGTTGAGAAAGTGGCAAAAAGTGACGGTGAAAGCGAGCTGAGCGGTGGAAAAGTTTGGCAGTAAGCTTACAGACTACAGTTAATAAATGCTGAAGCTTCTCAAGACAAAGAAACGTCTATTGTTTCCAACTGCTGGAATAGTGAAGGACAATGGGTTAGGTTAGCCTAACCTGACCTGGCTTACTTATTAAGGTGGACTGACCTTTAAGATGGATTATTCTATACTCATGTTAGTGTCAATCTCAGCCGCTCCCACTGTAAACAGAGAACGGAGAAATGTCTGGCTGCTGAGTCTCTCCGGGGTTTGGCTCAACACCAAACACCTCCAAAGCCCCCCAATCTCTAAAATAAGTCAACCAAGAGGAAACACCGAATCAACTGATGAATCAAATCGATAAAGAAAATAGTCACTTAGTTACAGCCTTATATAAGACAACTAAAACATGTAGGTAAGGAGGTGATTACATCGTTGAACGGCTGCAGACTTGGAAAGGAAAACGTTTTTTCAGTGGGAATTAAAAATCACAGATGTGACCGAGCAAAAAACTAAACAAAAAGGAAAGCTCATCACCTCTGAGTAAGGAAATGGGTTTACCTTCTCGAGCATCAAGACAATCGCTTACACAGACGTGAGGACAGACGGACAGGACGTGTGTGTTTTTTCAGTGAAGGTCTGGGTTGTACAATATGTAACAGAGGCCTCGACTGCCCTTCAGGAGAGCAGTTTGATCCCTCACAGAGCTGCGTGGACGACGGCTGCATTGTTGAATCCCTGTGAGGAATGTGAGCTGAGTCCTTTGGCCAGAAGACCAGAGAGGCTTTATTACAACCTTTAAACAAATCTTCTGTAAGCAGATACCTGTGTATTTTGAGAAGGAATGATCATCTCCAGATATCAACAAGTAGGTTTGGACAGACATTTAATACAGTTCATACTGAGTCAGGAACAATACGCGGTTTTTAAAAGAAGAAAAACTGCAATTTAAATCATAATAAAATGTAATGTAAAAAAAAGTCTACATCTGAGTTAACGTCATGATTCTTAAGATTATAGTACAGTTAACATTTCAAAAGTTGAAGCAATCTTTTCAAAACATTTTCTACGATCAACATTATTATTTCTTATGTGTTTGACTCAATGGATTTTAATAATTACATTAAAAATACACTTTTTTTTTACACTTATGCAGTCACTAAAAATGTATAGAAGAAAGTAGGGCCCAACCGATACTGGACTTTTGGATGCTGATACCGGAGTAAAAAAAAATCTTATATCGATATGTGCCAATAATCTCATGTACACAAATATACATAAACACACATCTTTGAAGTGATCTCAATCATTTGTGATATTTTACAGTTTCACAATAAATTTTGGAACTGGAAATTTAATAACTATAATAGAAAAACACATATGTATATTAAATCTGAATTAAGAAAAAGGATCAAATATACATAAATATATATAAATATCAGTGATAGTCCAATATCGGTCGATAATATCAGTTGACCGACATATCATCCAGGCTCTAGAAGAAAGTCTCATTTCACATCTAAAATCTTACATTTAATCTCGTAGCCAGATGTAAACGAAAGATATCCTTAATTTAAACAGTCAGGGAGATATTTACACAGTCAGCATACAGACACTAAAATAAAATGGCGGACAGTAAATGTTGTGAACCATATAGTAAATATTAGGGATGTGCACTGGCCCATTTTTTCATATTCGACTAATCGGTGTGTATAACTGATGACTAATCGAATATTTGCTGCATGCCGACATTCACAAGAGCTAAATAGATAATACATCAAAAAGTAACTTTTAATATTCATAACAAACAACAAGCTTTAACTATGCAAACTTCTATTATTTAAATGATAATCAGCCTTAATTCTTTATAGAAACACATTTATTGATAGAAACAATCTTACAGGCTTAAAGACCCCTAAAAATATAACTGGATTTTTGTTCTACCCATGATAAGCAAGCTGAGCATATCCTTTACAATCATGTTAGCAATGAGAGATGTAACATTAGTTTTCTCTCTGAGACTTTTGTCACACTTTCGAGGAACTGTTACAAATGTTGATGTACTAGTTTGGTGATTCGCATCAGGTCCGTCTCCCTCAGTAACCGTCACAGAAGATAGCAGCTTTTTGTCCATGTGAAACCACGATAGCTCAACTCTGCTCCACATATTTCACACCTGACAAAATTATCCTTTACTTTCTGTAAGTTTTTCCACGCTGGACTTTTGTGTAGTTTGTCTGCATCATGTTCCCTCCATTCAGCTAGCTAGCAGGCTAACTTACTACCGAGGCAAAGTAGCCGAGGGCAGCAGTAAAAATTCACTACGTGTCAGGCTCTTCTTCAAAATAAGGTGGTTTATAAAATCTTAGAGCTCCTCCTAGTGGCTGAAAGTGACAATTGCTCTTCAGTAATTAATGAACTAGAGTACTCAGCTCAATTCTTGATTAAAGTTTTTCAATTTAAAAAAAAGACCACAGCACAAAGGTCGATGTTAGACCCTGCAAACGATTATTCGTTCCGTTTTAATGACTTTTATTATTAGTAAATATATTTAATCACTTTTCTTACAATTCATCCAACAATTTGAGATATTTCAGCCTGGTCCAAAGTGGTGGACTGACCAGAAGACTGACATTTCCTCTATAGAGCTGTGCTAAAACAAAACAAATATCACATCACCACATTTTTATTCAAAATCTTTGGTGATATATTTTGCAATTTCAGGAATTTATCGTGTATTTCTTGTGATTTGTGCTTCTTGTTCTTTTAACATCTTGGCACCATGTTTGAAACTAAGTATCTTCAATTTAACATTTTAGACTCTAGATTTAGTTTTTGTGTCTGTAATCCATTAATTAATCATATCACATCATATTCTGTAAGATTTAGGCTCATCAGACAGAGTTATTTTAATGTAGAGCATACTGGCACATTAAAACTCTGAGCCAGCCAACGGTCTGTACAGTAAATCTATTGTTAATTTAGAGTTTTTGACACTTGAGCAGTCCCAGTTTCCGTTGGTCTGCTGTTATCGGAACGGGTCTGTGCTCCTGTGCTGCCTCTATAAGCTGATTAGTGGATATTATGACAGGAAGTTGTGTGTTTTGGTCTGACCATGGTGATGAGGCACCGGGCTTCGCTAGCGCTCCTCTCAAAGACCTCTTACTCACACTGACTGACCAGAGACATACCAGTGAGTGGGTGGAGGGTGGGAGGAGGGGTTAGTACTCCCCACAGCTTCAGCTTCAGAGCATGTTAGGTGTTCTCCCCTAAAACTGCCCCCACCCTACCCTGGAAATGGACACTGCTGGTGTATTTATAGCCCCAGAGCACAAGCCAGCTCTCTCTCTTAAACACGGGTAAAGAGCTGGTCGTGTTCACCAGAGCTGAGCTGTCGTATTTTCTAGACAGTTGTGTAACTTTGCTTGAAAAACGTGCCTGGAAGGGGTTCGTCAGGTATGAGAAAGTATTTATATTTTTTATTGTATTTTAATTTTACAAAGCCTGAGTTAGTGGTTGGTTATATTGCTTACACATTTGGCTGGATAGTTTATAGCATGAGTGCTGCTGAACAGGGAAATTAAACTGATTTAAATCACTTTAATTGTTTAGTTTTAGTTTTTTTTTTTTGAGTTTGTAGGGTCACTTATTGCTTTTGTTTATCTTTGATAGGACTTTTGAAACTGTGAAAAGTCATCATAACTGTTACTAAATGTCTTTTATTGTGTTAGGATTCATATTGGACAATGTTATGGGGTTGTAATTTGGTTGTAATTTGATGTATTTTTATCTGTTTTAGATGTAAACAGCGTTCTGAGCACAACCACCAGAGACTGAGACACCCAGAGAGAGAGGCGAGATGGAAAAACCTGTCTTACAGACTCAACCGTCCACCCTGCCTTTTTTCGACACGGCTCACGCCTTCAACCTGCTGCGTGGAATCCATGAGCTTCGTGCCGAACGGAAGTTTTTCGATGTGACTTTGTGCGCCGAGGGCCGCGAGTTCCACTGTCACCGCACTGTGTTGGCCGCCGCCAGCACCTACTTCCGGGCCATGTTCGCCGGGACGCTGAGGGAGAGTGTTATGGACCGCGTAGTTCTGCATGAGGTGTCATCTGAGCTTTTAGGCCTGCTGGTGGACTTCTGCTACACAGGACGAGTCACCGTCACTCAGGATAACGTTGACCTCCTGCTGAAGACTGCCGATCTGTTTCAGTTCCCGTCTGTCAAAGAGGCCTGCTGCGCTTTCCTGGAGCAGCGACTGGATGTTTCCAACTGCTTAGAGATCCAGGACTTTGCGGAGGCCTTCGCTTGCCGAGAGCTGGCGGTCGCCTCACGACGCTTTGTCCTCAAAAACATAATGGAGCTGGCTAAAGGGATGGACTTTGAGCGGTTGCCATGGAAGCGCCTCCTTGAGTTTGTGTCAGATGATGAGCTTTGCGTGGACAAAGAGGAGACGGTTTATCAAATTGCGGTGCTCTGGGTGAAGGCCGACCTCCAGCGGAGACTGCACTACTGGCCCGAGCTCCTCCAGCAGATCCGCCTCCCGTTCGTCAGGAGGTTCTTCCTGTTGGCTCATGTGGAGAGCGACCCGCTGGTCTACCTGTCACCCACCTGCCTTCGCATGGTGAACGAAGCCCGCAGCTTCCAATCCTGTGAGTACGACCGCCACGACAGGCCGTGTCACCGCATGCGACCGCGGCCATCAACAGGACTGGCAGAGATCCTGGTGGTGGTGGGAGGCTGCGACCAGGACTGTGATGAACTGGTGACTGTGGACTGTTACAACCCGCAGACCGGACAGTGGCGCTACCTGGCCGAGTTCCCCGACCACCTCGGAGGAGGTTACAGCATAGCTGCCCTTGGAAGTGACATGTATGTCACAGGTGAGTTATATGTTGACACCAAAACACTTTACACACACATTTTCATTCACAGACGCACAGCACAATATGTTTGCCTTTATTTTAAGATTTTTCAGCTTTGCAGTGCAGAGATGAGAGACGAGGCTAAGAGTTATGACACGCAGCAAAAATCTGCAGATGGAATCAAACCACAGTAGCTGCAGTTATTTGTTATTTATGCATCTTAATCAGTCGGCGACCTGCGCACCTCACATCACAACATCTGTTAGAGAACAAATTATTCCTATCAGGAGGCACAGAGCTGAAATTGTCTTCAGAGGTTGAGAGGAAAGATCAGGGAAAATCAAATGACTGAAGCAGCCGGTTCTCAGGTTTGGCATCAGTAATAGTTGTTGAAAGATGTCAGACTTATTGTTATTGTGGTAAAAGTCTTAACTTGAGCTGTTTAAATACTCCATGAAACGGAAGTTAGAGCATCTTTATCTTCTGCTCTGTGACGTATTTCCCAATGAAGTGGAATATTGATCTGTAGATTATTTCATCGATTAATAGATTAGTTGTTTTGTCCAAAAATGTTGGGGGAACTTTTAGTCACTGTTTTTTTCAAAGCTCAAGGTTTTGTTTAAAAATACAAATCAATGTACAAAATATCTTGTTATTAAAGTAACAGTCCACAATGCAAAAGTTTGGGGGATTGAGTGTGAACTAAATACATTTAAATTCAGTTCCTATTAGGGCTGCAGCTAATTGATTACATTCTTTATTAATTGAATAGTTGTTGGGTCTATAAAAAAGCCAAAAAGTCAGTTTCATAAAGCTCAAGATGTAGTTCACAACCCAAATATATTTACTTTACTACGCTAGAAGACTAAAGAAATCTGGAAATACTCACATTTTAGAAGCTGGAATCAGAAAAATGACTTAAAACAATTAATACATTTTCTAAATAGTAGGAGATTTCATTTAATAGTTTGAAACTAATTGAGTAGTCATTGCAGTTCCAGATAATTGAATCTATAATGGAAAGGAAAGGATGGAGTGACATTTATTTTGGCGCCATCAGGTCGTCTCATCTGGTGTTTTGAAGTTCATACTCAACTGCGTCTGGTGTCCTACTTACTGAGGATCAAACCACAGTCACTGTATGTGTTACAGTCACTGTATGTGTTACAGTCATTGTGTGTGTGTGTGTGTGTGTGTGTGTGTGTGTGTATAAACGCTGCAGTCAGTAGATTTCCATTCCCGCTCCTTCATCTTATGAAATGGCCGTCCTGGCGGTGCTTATAAATAAACTGCAGGCTCTCTGGCGAGCAACTAAATGTGTGAACAAGTGAAAGTGAGGCAGGACATGATGTGCTGCCAAGAACTGCAGCGGTGTGATCATTATCATCATCTTCTTCATCATCATCATCATCATCGTCGTCGTCATTACCGGCAGACAGTCTGAAAACATGACCCGAGTTTCCTTCTGAGAAATCATCTTTAAGACTCAGAGCGTGACTCCTGCAAGAAACTGATAGCGAATCATAAATTTAGCAACATTAGATCAACCCCTCATTAATAGAAATAACAGCAGCAGCGACGTATGATTACATAATGTCGACTGGCAGATTCTCATTAAACTTGATGCAATTTATTTTAATTTATGGTTATGGTTCATATTTAGCATGCTTTAAATGTGAATAAAAAGGTTATTTTCAGAGGGTAAAGTGGACGTGTTGAGAGGGAGAACTGCAGATAGCTGCGTCACACGTGGTCAGAAATAATCTGCACTCATAAATATGAGATACTGTAATGAACAGGGTATCTGCAGATGCTTAAAAAGGCTTAAAAAGTTGTATATTTGATTAAAAATTTGTATATTTTTGTCTTTTTTATATATATTTTATATTTTTTGCATACAACAAACAGAGGCAGTATTATCTTTTACTGATGTCCATACATTTTTACAAGATTTAATAACTTTAGTGTGCACATCAGAGCAATAACAAGTATGACAAGTATGTCTGGGAGAGGAAAAAAGGTCTCAACATAACACATAACTACATGAAAATTTAAATGTGTCTTTCTTTTGATGATGAAAAGTCCTGAATTTTAAATTTTGATATGATGGCTAGACTCATGTGAAATCATTTTGACCTACAGGATACAATAATAGTTAAAAGTTGTTCTTCTTGAACTTGGCTGTAAGTTAGTTGAGACAATCAATGATTGATGTGGTTGCAGAAGAAACTCTTGAGTGTTTTAGTTTGACAGATAAAGATGGGACATTTTAAGCATTTATACTCTGGCGCCTCAGTTTAGAGAATGTGACATTAAGTTCAATCAGTTAGGAAAGTAAGATAAGTCATTTATGTTTGGAGTTGTTGTTGATTGGATTTAATTTGGAGGAGCTATTTTATCAGCTGTACTGTCTCAGAAAAGACTACAGCTATGATAATTTCCTAATAATTGATACTTTAAAAAAAAATGCTCTTTACGATCATATTTAATTCAGAAAGAGCAGAATTCAAACATATGCTGGTTAAAGGACTATTGGACTATTTTTTTGGTTTTGGTCTTGATTCGGTTTCAGGCTCATTTGGACTCAGATTGCATTGTATATATTTTTTTATACACTAACACACACTGTTATAGATACAGGATGGATATTACCTGCAGGACTGAAATGAGTTTCGGGTTGCAACTACCTAACTATTATTTTCATTATCAAGTAATCTTCTCATTATTTTCTCGATGCCATAATATCCGAAAATGGTGAAAAGTGCACGTAATAATTTCTGATGACCTGAGGTGACAATCTGTTCAAAATCCAAATTACTCAGTTTACACTTATGTGTGACACAGGAAAAAATTTAAATTGTCACATTTGAAAAGCTGTAACTGGCACATGTTTCAGTCATCAAAATAATTCCCAATTATTTTTCTGTTGTGCAACTAATTGATTAATTGCAGCTCCAGATTCTAGCGAGTCTACATTAGATATTTTTCTCTCTTATATTGTATATTTCACGGTGCTGCTTGATGCCACAAATGGAAATCTTTGGTGTTAACCGTTGAAACCTCACATCTGTGTCCGGCAGGCGGTTCTGATGGCTCTCGCCTCTACGACTGCGTGTGGCGTTACAAGTCCAGCGTGAACGAGTGGACGGAGGTGGCGCCCATGCTGAAGCCCCGCGAGTACCACAGCTCCTGCGTGCTGAAAGGTCAGCTCTACGTGGTGGCGTCGGACACCACCGAGCGCTACGACCACACGCTGGACTGCTGGGAGGTCTTGCCGCCAATGCCGAACCCCATGGACAACTGCTCCACCACCACGTGCGGCGGACGCATGTACGCTATCGGCTGTCTGACCGGGGATGACACTATGGCCATCCAGAGCTACGACGCAGACACCAACCGCTGGTCCATGGTCAACTGTGGACAGATCCCCCCGTGGTCCTTCACACCCAAAACTGTGACCCTCAACAAACTGATCTACTTTGTGAGGTGAGGAGACGTCATTTATGTATCTGAACTCTTTATATCTTAAATTTAGCACTAAGAAAGAATCAACTATCTGACGTTAAGACACTGATAGTTTCCTTTTAGAACAATAATCAAAATACCAACTGTAAATATTTTATGATAAGTGGCTACATCATTTACCGTTCCTCTTTGGTTCTGAGTTTTCTGCTGTGAAAAATCAATTTGGGTACTTTTTAAAAGAAACAAAAGGCATCTCAAGGCACTTTACACATAGAGCAGGTCTGGACTGTACTCTTTAATTTAATTTAAAGAGACCAATTATTTCCACATGAGCAAACACTTGGCGACAGTGGCGAGGAATAACTCCCCTTTAATGGGAAGAAACCTCAAGCAGAACCAGGCTCTAAGTGGGCGGCCATCTGACTTGAGAGATGGAGAGAGGGAAGGGGGAGAAAAACATTGAAAATCAGCATTGAAAATAGTCAGTCCAGGTCAGTAAACTGCCATCCCATCGTCTACACCCCCAGGCTACTTGTGAGACGAGAGAGCACAGAGAACTCCGGGGAAGAAGTGCAATGAACTGGTTGTGGTCAGTTTGGCAGCTTTTTGACTTTGATGTGTTGTGTGTGTTTGTCTTTAATTTTAGGGATGATTCAGCTGAGGTGGACGTTTATAATCCTCAAAAGAACGAGTGGGACAAAATTAGTCCGATGAACCAGGTTTGTATTTCACGTCATATGTTTGTCTGCTAGCATGACGCAGCTATAAATGAATACATATGAGTAATAGTTAATTTGACGTTACTTGATTACAGTGAAAGTGATAAATGGATACAGCTTTTTATATGAGTCTTAGAGTTTACTTAGAGCAGGGCTGTCCAAACTCTTCCACAAATGGCCATGTGGCTGCAGGGTTTCATTCCAACCAATCAGGAACACACAAGGCTTGAATCATTTAATCAATTGATCTCAGTCTTCAGACAGTTGATTGGTTGAATCATGTGCTCTTGATTGGTTGGAACAAAAACCTGAAGCCACATGGCCCTTTCTGGAATAGTTTGGACATGCCTGACTTAGAGCTTTATCGACATGAAGTGTAATTTGTGACTGCCTCTAATGATGTGACATAAACTCTTTAAATGTGTGTTTAGGTTCATGTTGGAGGCAGCGTGGCAGCCCTGGGTGGTAAATTATACGTGTCTGGCGGTTACGACAACACGTTTGAGCTGTCAGACGTGGTGGAGGCGTACGACCCGGCGACCCGCACCTGGACCGCTGCTGGACGACTACCTCAGCCCACCTTCTGGCACGGCAGCGTCAGCATATTTCGTCAGTTCATGCCTCAGGTGTCCAGTGCGTTTGAACCTACTGACATACCTGAGTCCAACGCCATTAACCTGCACCGGCACCAGCGTCACCAGGAGCTCCACAATCTCAACAACAATCTGAACCAGAATCAGAACCAGGACGTGAACCCGGCACACTGAGTTTTGGACCCTGTCGCATTTTCAGTCTGTTCCCTCGCGTTGTACCATCAGTAGTTTACTGTGAATTTACCTCATCACAATGCTAAAGCTGTGTAAAGCTAAAGTGAAGACTGAGCGTGTGCACACTAGTCCGAGCTCCTCCTTATCCACTCGACTGTCAGGCCGCCACACTGAAAAAGGCTTCTCGTCTGGAGCCGTCTCTTTAGGTTAGCGGCTGCTTCTTATCACAGGCGTGGAAGTTAAAGGTTCCCTGTGGAGACGAAAGTCATGTTTACATTGAATGTCACTCATCAAAACACATTGTGTATATCCTTAAGCTCTAACAATAGCGTCAAATGCATTTTCTTCCTCCAAAACATTTGCAGAGCCTATTTTTTGAGTATTTTAAATTGATGTTTACTAGCTCGTAGTCTTCTTCTTCCCTGACTTTGCTGGCCCATGTCTAGTCTTGTCATACCAGACAATTGGAGATCTCCGCTTACTGAAGTCTGGGGGTTTCTAAATGCACGGTAGTTTCTTGAACAGTGACAGGAACGGCTACTAACAAACCTACACCCCTTACATTTTGTCAATGCTTTATTAAAAATTCCCCTCTAACACACCTGATTCTAATAATTAACTCGTTATCAAACACGGTGATGAACTTCAGCTGCTTGATGATGAGTTAATTATTAGAAGACTTTGGATTGGTTCTGCAATGCAGGTTTTATTTTAACTCTAATAGTTTCCACCCAGTTTTAACTACAACACATGAGAGATTGTCTCATGATGAAGTTATTTGTTGACAGAGACCCTTTGGCCAGCCGAAAAAAAGAAAAACAGGTCAGAAGCTCCACAGGTGCCTTTAAACAGATGTGTGTTTGCCTAACCAAACAGTTCGCTCTCATCATTTGAGTCTTTTCTCTGTCTGATAGCAGATATCTCACTTTTATGACGCTTGTCTAAGTCAGCTTTCGAGTATGATGCCTAGTTGGCCTCATTCTGTCATGCCAGGCTGTGATGGGCTTATTACTGCCCCCCAAAATACCCAGAGAGGACAAAGAAACCACTGCAGCTATGTTTGGTGAGAATTAGAAGTTTCATTAAACAATTCATTTTTTTTAGTAATTTTTAAGAAAAATCCTTTGATTCCAGCTTCTTAAATATGAATACTTTCTGGTTTCTTTCATCCTCAGTGATTGAAAACTTAATATCTGTGGTTTTTAGTCATTTTAATTTGCATTTGGGGCTTCAGGAAACACTAATCGACCAAACAACTAATTGATTAATGGAGAAGACAAACAACGGATTCATTGATAATAAAAAAAATAATCATGAGTCGCAGCCTTGAGTGAGAAACGTAGTTGGTGTTTTCTCACAAGGGGGGTGCAGTGAGCTCATTCCACACTCGACCAGCCACATAAACGAAAGATTTATACTTCATCGTAAGTGTCTGAAGTTTTTTAGTCATCCAGGTTATGAAGGGTTGAGTCAAGAGCAGCTGGACTTATTATAGATTCTTGAGGATGTCTGGACTTTTTAAATAAGAGGCAAAACCATCTTCAAGGATCTAAAACAAGTCCTGTTGCTCAACCCCTTTGGGATATATATGCCATCACAAGTGATCTCAGTTTGTGTTAATGTTTATAAGAGAAAAGACTTGAAGAATGAGGACTAACTGATTCATTTAACAGCTGCTTGTCTGGTTAAGTCCTCCACCCTTTGATAAAGCTCACAGCTGCTTCACTAAACCTTCCTATGAGACTCTCCCACGCAGCGGATCAAACAGTCTCCAGTGGAGCTCTGTGTTTCTTTGTATGGACATTTCTGTTTTTAATATTTACTACAAACACACGGTAAATTTTAAATTTGAAAGCCAAACATCTGGTAAGAAACAGCAATAATCTGTTTACATTCCTAAAAACTTGTCGACAATCACAATTTATTCAAACACTAATCACAGATCAGACGGCTTAACTGAAACTCCAGGTGTGCTGAGAAGTGTGCAGGATTTCAGGATGGTTGCATGTGATGTGAACCTGTACCGGGTTGATACACTATTGCTTGTGATAATTAGCATCTCCTGACCCTTATAAACAGGACGAAGATCTGCCTTTATAACCACCAGATTAATGTGCATGAAGGATTTTCTTTTAAATTTGTATTTATGGATGTTTTACAGTTTTTTTGTTTTCATTTCTATTTATAGATATATTTGTGCTGTGGTTGCGTCAAATGTTCCTGCTTATCAGTTGCAACAAAAGCGGTGACGCTATGTTGGAAATGGGTCGGCAGTCACAACTGGAAGTGCAAAACAATCTCAATTATCTATGTTAAGAAACTATTATTTTTTTTTTTTGCTTTAATGAGAACGTTGTTTCTGAGTGTTTTTACGGTAAAGTTAACGTTTTCTTAGTTTTCATACAAGTTTTGTGATGTTGAATCTGTTTTGTAAATACAGTATATTCTTAAGCTTATGTACTGTGTTTGTATGATGTTTTATAGTGTGGTTAGCATAAATTAAACTGCAGGCAGGTCTGAGTTTATTCTGCTGAGTCACAGCCGACGAGCGGTTAGCAAGTCGCTAATGCTAACAGATATTTCTTGTAAACGTTGGACGGTAGATGCTGCAGAGTGTGAAAAGAAAAGAAATGCATCAAGTTTTTTATTTTATTTTATAAATAGTGAGAGTAAGCCAATGTGTTGGCCTATAAAGCTGTATATTTTACCAAAAAAATTATAAACCTGTGTAGTGTTTTAATTCCAAATAAGGACATTCGGATATCTGTAACGGGGACATTTAGTTATTTTCTGTTATCTATACTGTTATAATGTCAGATAAAATGTACAGTGTTGCTTTAAAGTTTGTGAACCCTTCACAGTTTCCTCCATTTCTGCAAAAATATGACGTAAAATGTGACCAGACTTTCACAGAAGTACTAAAACTAGATAAAGGGAACTCATTTATTTATAAAGGAAAATGATCTAATTTTATATATTTGTGTGAGGTAAAAGTATATGAACCCCTTTTTAGCTTTCAGTAAATGGTGTGACCCCCTTTTTCAGCCCTGCGTGTAATTATTAGAATATTTTATAGCCTACAGTTGTATTTTTCATTGACTTTTCAGGTGCATTGTTACACTTGTATCAGTGTACATCATCAACCATGTAACCACCTGTTAAAACATTGCTCTACTATGCCTCTAGTGGTGAGAAACTCAAACCCTTTAACCAGGACAACATAGACGAGCAGGGACCCAAAAATTCCTGAAATTGATTAAAAGAAAAACTTGTCATTATAAATCTTTCAGTAGTACTTTTCTAATCCCCTTCAAAGTCCTCTGTCATTCCAGCACTTCTCTCATTCCTGGAAACATTTCCAATTTTAGTTTCACTCAGCTGTAGACAGACACCACCTAGTGTCAACTCTGATAACTACAGCACCCCCTACTCCTGTACTATCGATGGCCTCTGAGAGTTTTTGCTTCCTCCCCTTTCGTATCTACCTTGGTATTCCCTTTATAATCAGTGTCCCTACTTAAGTTCAGATAAACAAACATCCACTTTAAAACCTTCAGTAACAAAACTGACCAAAAAGACCTTTTTTATTACTCATTTTCCAGCTGCAGTAGGCACATTGATAGAGGAGGAGGGCTTCAAAACAAGCCAAAATTAAACATTCAAGCACATTTCACACACATGCAGTTCATACATTGTATATTAACTACCAAAAGCATGAAAACTATTCACTTCTGTTCTCCGACATGTGGAAACTCAACAGTAGTCGACTTTATTGCAGTTTCTTCTGTCTCGGGATCTGTAAAGCCAAATATTTCCAGCGGTGCGTCACCATCCCTCACAGTAGATTTAAGTGCTTTTTCATGTAGAAAGTGTCTTTCACAGTAACTCTCGAGCTGGTTTCACATAGTCTCAGGTCTTACTCTCTGATATATTCCCAACGATTCCTTCCATATCCACCGTGGACTCGTACGCCTCCGAAACCAGCTGTGTTTGCTGCAAGACGGCCGGCACAGAGAAACCATGAACCGCCTGGATGTGTCCCAGGTTCTGATTGGACACCACGTCCTCCATCGCTGCATCACTCGCCCCGATCACCACTCTCACTATGCAACTAGAATTGAGGGCTGATGATGGTTCAGGTTCTGGGTTTGTGGATTGCTGGACGGTGGCAGTGGCGGTGGCGGCGTGTTGGACGTAACCCGTCTCATCTGCGATCAGCGAGGCCTCCACAGTTTTAGTAGCTTCGTTTTCACTTCCTTCCACATCCTGCACGATCAGGTTCCTCAGTTTCCTCTGTCGGGGGTTGTAGTTCTCAGTGCGTTTGTGGATTTGAATGTGACGTCGCAGGTGTGCCTGGAAGAGAAAGTGTGTAGAGATGTGTAATCAGCCGAGGGGGTAAAATTTATCGATAAATCAAGTCGTTTTTTAAACAAACGTCAAACTTCCCCTATTTTCATCTTGTCAGTTTTTGAGGTTTTGCTGCTATTCTTTGCCTTGCCCTGCTGTAATCGTAAACTGAATATATTTGAGTTTTGGACTCTTCGGTCAGACATTTGAAGAAGACTCCTTGTGGGCTTTTGGAAACCATCGTGCATTTTTTCTCTTTTTTTGGGGGATGTTTTATAAACCAAACAATTAGTGAGCAGTATTGGACACAATGAATAACATCAGTTCACACAAAGGCGACCATCCCTTCATCCCTTCATCCCTTCATCCCTGTCCCTAGAATAATGACTGAAAAAGGATGACGCTGTGAATACCACTGAATAATCGTTGGCTCCATCATGGTGACAGAAGCCCCAGTGGCCTAATGGATAAGGCACTGGCCTCCTAAGCCAGGGATTGTGGGTTCGAATCCCATCTGGGGTGTAGCAGAGTGACAAAGCAGTGGGGTAAAAAGACTTCATCTGCAATGTCGCATTTTCATACAGACACTAAATATCTAAATATGCTCAGAGACAAAATGACATTTGAAGACATCATCAGAGAATTTAGGAAACTGTGATTGAAATATTTCACTCTTTACCGATGACTTATAACAAACAATTAGTAGATTAACAACATGATCACTCATTATCACATTGATCTGTAATAAAGATCGTTATTAGTATTCTATATGTCTTCCAATAATGTTTCCAGGTTTGAACATGACAAAATCTGACAAGAAAAATGGTTTGCATCAATTACAGTTTTGAAAAACTACTTAAATGTATCTATAAACCTGTGTTGTGTACTTTAAATAACAATAATAATGATCATAATTTGTAGGGCAGTTTTCAAAACCCACCTTCACACCAGCCAGCAAATTAAAATTATAAAATAATTTGATTTCATGATAAAAAACAAACAGATAAAACCAATGCTAGTCATGTAAGAAAGAAGAAAACTAAATAAAGAAAAATACATTGAAAACAAAACCCCAAAAAGTTTAAAGAAAATAAAAAATGTAAGTAAAATCAGGAATGCTTCTCTGATGTGTGTGTTCGGCCCTTCAGAACAGATTTAAGACTCGAGGATCTCAAACTATGAACAGGCTCATGTGGTACTAAGAGGTCAGAAATAATATCAGAAAATCAACAGCCTTAAAAGTAATCAGAAAGACCTTAAATCATTTCTGAAACATACTGGAAGCTGGTGTGAAGCAGCTAAAACAGACTCTGGACAAAGAAGCTTGGCAACTGAACTGTCAGTCTGGAGTCAATCAACAGATTATTGGTCACGGTAGGTAAAAAGGGTTTTTCTTGCAGTCGTCAAGGCGTAAAATGGTCTCTTTGTCTTTCAAAGTTAAAATAGATTGTATTTTTGAAACATTCCTGAGATGATAAAAAACATGATTGCATAAGCTTTGTGGTGGTGCTGCTCAACACTTTACTAGTTTCGATTTTTTTAAAACTAGTAATTACTACAAAACCAAACGCCAAGATTCCTCTCAGTAGGCTTGATTTATTCCAACGGGGAACCACCAAATGGCAGAATTTGTTTTGCAATGTGTTGAATCCATCTAACAAATGACTCAGGCTCCTGTTTATCTTCTACTAAACAAACAATTTAATTATATGACCTGGAACTTCTGGAAATACATGCGTTTTTAGATATTTTACCATTGACTTCATGTAAATATGGACGCCATGACAGCTCCCCAAAAGTGAAGTCAAAACATTTCCAATTTTAGTTTCCCCTCAGCTGTAGACAGGCGCCGCCTAGTGTCAAATCTGATAACTGCAGTACCTCCTACTCCTGTGCTATCAATGGCCTTTGGGAATTTTTGTGCCCCCCCCCCCTCTTATCTACCCTGTTATTCGCTCTATAATCAGTGTTATAACATTTTACCATTGACTGTATATAAGTATGGACGTCATGACAGCTCCCCAAAGTATCTCAATCGCCCCCTGGTGGCTTGATGCAGTACAGGTCATAAATCCCAGCCCCTCCACGTTAGCAGATGGGACAAAAGCGTTCAAAATCATTAAGTATTTTAGGTAGTTTTTGATGTTTGTTTAAGTGTTAAGGTTTCAAATAAGTTTATTATTATTAATTTAGTTATTTGACAATATAAAAAAGGTACTGTGATGTCATGATGTCAAACCACCCAACTCTGGCTCCAAATAATGTCACACAAGCTAAAAGGCCGCTCCCATAAAAGGAGATATTTTAGCTTCATTTTTCCATAGCGGCAGTAAAGTGAACACATATACTGTCAATATATTTTACAGAGACAATGATGAGTCAACAAAGAACACAACAGATGAATCATTAATGAGAACAGCTGTTAATTGCAGCCTTAGTGAGCGTACCTGTCGAGTGAACTTGTAGCCGCAGTCAATGCACTCAAACTTCCTCATGCCTTTATGACGACGCAGATGGACACGAAGTTGCTCCCTCGCTGATGAAAACCACAAAGAGAATCATGTTAAGAGTGGCTAATTCATCTAATATTTGCCTTTTATCCACACCACAAAACATGATAACGAAGATCATATTGTATATATCGTACCTTTAAAGGTTTTGTTACATATGTGACAACAGTGGGGACGGCCTTCCTCGTGTTTGCTGGCCTTGTGGCGGACAAGAGCGCCTTTCTCTGTGAAGCGCTGCTCACACACGTCACAGCCGAAGGGACGCTCACCTGTGTGTGTCCGATGGTGTTTATCTAGACTAGCTGCCATTAAAAAAAAAAAAAAAACCCACACAGATTAATAATACAATGAAGTAGTGTTCGAGAGCTCAATACTGTGTGTTTGGATTCCTCCGTTGGATTGAACTCGGTAGGATGGTTGTTACCTTGTGTCCTGAAGGTTTTTCCACAGAGGTGACACTGGTACGGCCTTTCACCGCTGTGTACACGCAAATGCATGTTTAGGTTGTTCTTCTGGGAGAATGCATGGCCACATAAATTACACACAAAAGGACGCTCGTTTCTGTAAAAACATTAAAACAAAAAGACAAATGTTATCATAGTTTTTTTAAGAAAATGGATCCCCCCCAACATTTAAGGTACAAGTCTGTCTCGTCTGATCATGGCAGTGGTTTAAAAGATCCACTACCTGTGTATGGCTTTGATGTGCATCTGCAGGCCGTTACGACTGGACGCTCGATGGCCACACTCCTCACACACAAACGGCTTTTCTCCTCGATGTTTGGCCGCTTCGTGCACTCGCAGCTCTGTCCGAGTTAAGAAGGTTTTGGGGCACTGTGAACACTAAAAAAAGGAAATGTCTTGTTAAGTGAAGACGCAGGATTATATCTTAGATACAAGATTGACTTTTAACCTTCCTGTCGTCCTCCCAGGTCAAATTGACCTCGTCTGTTTTGACTGTTCCTTCCCTCCTTCCTTCCTTCCTTCCGCCTGTACTTACTCCATCCCTCCCTCCTTCTTTCCTTCCCTCCCTCCTTCTTTCCTTCCCTCCCTCCTTCTTTCCTTTCCTCCCTTCCTTTCCTCCTTTCCTTCCTTCTTCCTCCCTCCCTTCCTTCCTTCTTCCTTTGCTTCCTTCATTCCTCCCTCCCTTCCTCCTTTCCTTCATTCTTCCTCCCTTCCTTCCTTCTGCCTCCCTCCCTTCCTTCTTTCCTTCCTTCCTTCCTTCCTTCTTTCCTTCCTTCTTACTCCCTTCCTTCCTTGACTCGAGGACAACAGGAGGGTTAATGAAAACACAAAGGCAACCATGTGAAACTAAAGGTGTGTATGTTTATTGCATGTCACACTGTATGAAATGGGTCTGATAAAATCTTGCAATCTTGTGAGTGAAGACTGCATGATGAATCATAGAGCGAGTATATTTTGCTTTGGTTTGTCTCTTAACTTTATTGAAAGCTGGGTTAGGATTGAAATGATGCAGAAAAATGGCACTTACAAAAATGCATTTGGTAAGTGCCAATTTTCTGCATCATTTCATGTCACGGTCTCCTAAATATCTGACTCAGGATGTTGGATTGACGACCAAAGATTTTACCACATTTCTCTCCCAATAACCAACTTTTGTGTGAGACAGCCCAAAGGTTTTACAAGTCACATTCTTATTGAAATACAGTGTATATATAAAACTTACTGCATGTGGTTTGGGATGACCGTGGATCTTCATCATGTGAAATGTTAAGTTTTTCTTGTACATAAATTGCTCAGTACATGTTGAACACTGAAAAACAACGACGCCATGTTAGTGAAGACATTTTTAAACCTTCATTTTCAATTTGATATGATTGTTATCTGTGTCTGTGTCTGTTTGGTGCTGGCTGTACCTTGTAGGGCATGTCTCCGGTGTGGGAGATAATGTGCACACGGAGCTCTTCTTTTCCATTAAATGTTGAGGAACATGTCGGGCAGGGGTATATCTGGAATTATATCACAGCACAAATACTCATGTAACACTTCATAAAACCTTCTTTAAAGTTAACTGGTCTTTGGTCTACACTTACTACTCTTACTCACCTGTGCTGTTGCACAGTTTCTGAACTCATGTATCAAAAGATTCTCCTTTCTGAAGTACCTCTTTCCACATTTAAGGCAACCGAAGGGTCTCTCCCCTGTATGCCGCCTACGAAAAACACAAATAAGATTAAAGGATATTCTTTCAACAGCAGTAATTTGAAGGGAAAATGCTAAGTCTGTTCTAACCTGTTGTGAACTTTGAGGTAGTATTTGCTTTTGAAGGATTTGTGACAGATGGGGCACTGCACAGAGTCCTTCTTGGAGTCTTCTTCCGTCACCTCACCGTTTCCGTTTTTGTCCGATTTAATCTGCGACTTTCGCCTCCGTGCTGTTGATGTGGACGGAGCTAAAGACGAGGGTTCATTAACAGGAACATACTCCTCATCTGAGTCTTCAGTGATGCCCTCGAAGCCCCCGTCATCATCCTCGTCTGCTTCCTCAATCACCCGGCTAACACCTTTGTCGTTTATGTCAATCTGCAACTCGTTTATCTGCAAATAACACACGTGGAGTAATAACCAGAATATTCATCTTTAAAATGCACTTGCACAATCACTGTAATACTTTTTCCATGCATGTGTTCATGTTTTCTACCTCAGTTGGCTGATCTGGGTTTTGATTCTCCACAACATCATCACTGCGTTCTTTCTCTGCAGGAATAAGCGGCGCCCTCTTGTTGGCTTTTTCAGTAGCTGTAACATCAGTGGAGGGGGTCTCATCAGTCACCAGTCGCCTGGGGCCTTTGACCACTCGGCCGGAGCGAGTGGTTGTGGTTGCAGAGGTTGTAGCAGTAGTAGTAGTGGCAGCCGTGCTAAAATTTTGTGTGACAGAATCAATGATGGACTCCTGTTTCTTGACTGAGAGCAAGGTCTGATCTGTGACTGAACAACTAGGGTTTGTGTCTG
The DNA here is from genome assembly GCA_021039105.1 of Scomber colias. Classification (NCBI taxonomy): domain Eukaryota; kingdom Metazoa; phylum Chordata; class Actinopteri; order Scombriformes; family Scombridae; genus Scomber; species Scomber colias. The sequence goes on from JAJDFG010000366.1 coordinate 174,549, forward strand.
ATTTGGACTTTCTAGGTCTGCCTCTTTTACGCTTCAAAGGAGCAGCAGCCACAGAGGTTTCCTTGAAGCGCTCACAGAGAGCCAAAGCTTCTGGCACACACAGGCTGGACGCTGCATGCTGCACCTTCTCCAAGTTTTCAGGATTCAGCTTCAGCTCTCCGGTGTAGACGAAGTTCAGGAGCAGCTCGAGGCCATCGTTGGGGCATTCCTGCAGGCAGAACTCCATGCACGGTGCAGCGGGCATGCTGGACTGTTGGAACAGCTCACTGAAACAGGCGAGGATGTTGCGGTGGGCCAGGTAGACCACACCGCCTCCCACATTCAACACTGCATCACAAAACCTCCCTACTGCCCTCTGCTGGTTCAGGGAGGACAGGACACGCTGTGCATGGTCGCTCTCTGCTGCAGGCATCTCTCCAGCTTCACTGACTGCAGATACATGAGACACAGGGAAACTATGAATATTAAGTTAAAATATTTTATACATCAACCAAACTATATTTGCAGAGTCCTTTGCACACTCATGCACAATTTTTAAACAAGTTTTTTCATGTTATTATCCATTGCTGATTAGATATGAGTATATAGACATATATTTTGGAGCTTAAACAATTAGTCAATCAATACAATATTAACCAGCAACTATTCTGATAATCAATCTTTTTAAAACATTGCCAAACATTTGATGGTTTCAGCTTCTTAAATCGTAAAGATTTGCCTCTTTTCTGTGTTTCATATCATTGTGAATTTAATATTTTGGGGTTTTGGACAGCTGGTCGGACAAAACAAGACATTTGAAGACGTCATCCTTTGGCTGTGGAAAATTACAACTGGCATTTGTCCCTATTATCTGACATTTTATAAACAGTAATCGGCAGATAATGAAAATAATAATCATTAATTGCAGCTCTAATATTTCCGCCCCTACTTGCATCTACATAATAGTCTGCTGTGTGCGTATCTTACTTATATTTTATACACAGTACAGTCAAAACCATGTGTAACATCAAGCTCCTTGAATGAACAACAATATGAAGCTGAACATTTGTTTTATGTTATTAATATAAAATAAGAATATCTGAAAAACTAAGATTTTTAAAACTTGCTTCAGGAGAGTTTGGAGAGTTTGATACAATCTGAACCAAATTATATATAAAACAGTTCAGTTTACAACAAGAGTCTGACCTGTATGTTATTGAACATTTTTCTTTTAACATAAGTGTATATATTATATATTAACATGTGTTTTACCTCTAAAGACTATTGAGGAGGAATCACAATGGTGTTGAGAAACAACATCAACAACACAACAACATGCAAAGCCGCAAAACGATATTAAAATACAATAATACACAATAAAATAAAATAAATAAATAAAAGAAAATATTTGGAAAAATAAAGCAATAAAAATACGAGTAAACAGATAAAATGCAGTGAAGTTAAAAACATTTTGCAATCAATTAAAATAAGGACTAAGATAAGGTATTTGAACAGCTGCAGTGGTGATAAATAATCTAATTTTAAGGCCTTTTTGCAGATTATTCTAAGTGTAAGGTGCATTATTATAAGAGAATGACATTTCTGTGTAGAGCAACAACATACATATCCTGTGATCATATAGTTAACTCATTTAGAGCTGGAATGATTAGTCGGTTAATTGATTAGTCAGTCAAAAGAATATTAATTATTAGGATGATTAATACTTAATATTTAGGAGAGCTTGATAGAAATCACATCAAATTAAGTCACTTTTAAGAGAAAATAGGTCACGTGTGTCAGTGATAGCTTACGCAATAATTAAACAATTTATTGTGATTTATAAATAAAGTCTTGAGTACTTAACACTTTATATTCTTCTGTGGAGACTGAAAATGAGTGCAGACCCCTGGCTACCGCCGCAGCTCGACGTTTATTTCCTCGCACATCTTTTTAAAGACGCTCCCTTAACGCAGCAGCGGCGTTCACACTCTCACATCTGCAGGACGGAAAATCAAAAACTCACAACATTTATTACTCTCTTTTCTACTGTAAAAGCTGCACCTTTGTTTGTAGCTAAAAAATGAAGATAGGTTATTAGGCAAAATGTCAAAAGCCCTTAGCTGCAGTACGGCTTGTTTTCACTTCTTTCTATGCAGGCCCCTAAAAAAAAAACCCTGCAGGAGGAAGAGGATGTGACGTTTCTTATGTGAGACGAACTCCGGGAAAGGTTTTTTTTGTGTGTGTTATGCGCGAATTAAAACACCAATAAACACAACATTAACTAAACAAGTAAACCAAACAAAAAACATAATGTGTGTCTAAATTTAGTTGCTGAATTTTCTATTTTAAAATAACTTATCTTAGAAGTATAATTATTTAGTATTATGACTAACATGACACTCCGGGTTAGACTTTAGTCGTCCAGCTTGTTTGTGGTTCACACATGTTAGCACGTTAGCATGTTAGCTCTGCTGTATTAACATCTGGACAGCTGCCTGGATTCACTTTAGTAAGTTTTAAAACGTTGTCCGCTTAGATACAAGATATATAATGATCTCTTAAAGTGGTGCATTGTTTGTTTTGTTTCTTTTCACAGGTTGTTGGGTTAGTTTTCTCCTCCTGAAGGCAACAACAGGAGCTACAGCAGCTAGCTTTGTTATCTTACTGCTTCATTAATGTTTTAATTTCATGTCGTTTTGTTGTGTTGCAGCTTTTTATACATATTTGACTGTGATCATGATTTTATTAGTCTGCTTTATATGTGGAGAAACTTAAGTATGATAGAGATATAACCTCCTTAGCTTGGTTAGCTTAGCCTTTAATTGCTAAACGAGTTGGTTAAATTAAGCTTCAATTAACTATTATTTTAATTATCATTAATTTGTTGTTGTGTTGTTTGTGCGAGACAGTGTCAGAAACTGGTTAAACACATTAATCACTGCTTCCCACAGTCCAATGTGACGTCTTCACATATGTTGTTTTGTCCATAATTACAGTTATAGTATTAGTTATATAGATAATATTTCATTTAAAAAGCTAAAACCAGAGGTTTGGACATTTTCAACTTAAAAAAAGAGTCAAAATGAACAATCGTTTATGAAAGTATTTGGGGATAAATCACTGGTGGAAGAAGTATTCAGATATGTTACTTTAAAGGTATTAATTAATTAAATCCTGCATGAAAAAGTTAGCATTATGAGTGATGTAGTATGCAGTATTACAGTAAAAGTACTGCAGTATTATGAGTGATGTAGTATGCAGTATTACAGTAAAAGTAGTGATATATTATTATATATGACATCATTAGATTATTAATAGTGAAGCATCAGTGTTAGAGCAGCATGTTACTGTTGTAGCTGCTGGAGGTGGAGCTAGTTTATACTACTTTATATACAGTTAGCTAGTTTATACTACTTTATATACAGTTAGCTAGTTTATACTACTTTATATACAGTTAGCTAGTTTACACTACTTTATATACAGTTAGCTAGTTTACACTACTTTATATACAGTTAGCTAGTTTATACTACTTTATATACAGTTAGCTAGTTTATACTACTTTATATACAGTTAGCTAGTTTACACTACTTTATATACAGTTAGCTAGTTTACACTACTTTATATACAGTTAGCTAGTTTATACTACTTTATATACAGTTAGCTAGTTTACACTACTTTATATACAGTTAGCTAGTTTACACTACTTTATATACAGTTAGCTAGTTTACACTACTTTATATACAGTTAGCTAGTTTATACTACTTTATATACAGGATATACAAAAGTTTCTCCTTTACAGTTTTATACTCATTTACAGTTAACTTAAAAATGGTAAGAGCCCTGGTTCATGGCCAGTCTTGGCTACCACAAAGGATGTAAATACCTGTTGTGGATCAAATCGCTCCTCCCTGGCTCCCGTACTTATACTACTTTATATACAGTTAGCTAGTTTACATTACTTTATATACAGTTAGCTAGTTTAGTCCAGTGGTTCCCAACCTAGGGGTGGGGCCCCTCCAAAGGTTCAGCAGATAAATGTAAGGGCAGGTGAGATGATTAATGGGAGAGGAAAGAAGAAAAAACAGCTTTATTTACAGCTACATATTTAAAGTACTGAATAAATATTAAATGGTTATTTGCTATTCTTTCACCACAGAGCACACTTGTCCTTTCAGATACTAATTTTCTCTCCTCTCTCTCTTTGCAGACCCCCTCCCCCTTTTATTTCCCATCATCACCTGCAGGAATCAGTGTTGATTACAGAAACATGAAGGTGAGCAAACCCACGCAGGTAAAAGGCCAAACTAAATCTCAGAAGTGGAAGGATGTGAGAGGCAGACGCTCCAGACCTCCCATCAACCCCTCCGAGCTCAACTCCAGCCCCGTCATGGCCAAGATGGCTAAAGAGCACCAGGCGTCCGTGAAGAAAAAGCCCAGCGTCAAGAGACTTAAGACTAAAGTGAAGTCTGTGGCCGACTCCAAGAAGAGCACTCCTCAGTCCGTAGCGAAGAAACCTCACACGCAGGCGAACGGGAGCTCAGCGTTTACAATGGACGATGAGTCAGATGACTCTCAGGACTGGAAGGAGTACTCTCTGTCCATCCAGGGGAACGGAGTCGAGCCCCCGGCTGGCAAGGAGAGTGTGTCCTGCCAGGTAGACCTGGAGGGAGAGGCGCTGCATCACTGTGCACAGAGGAACGACCGCCAAAATATCACGCAGTGCTGGTCATGCAGAAGGATCAGGTATGCAGGAGTGCAGAATCTGAGAGAAAAATAAAGCTTCAGGTCGTTTTTTAGGCAAAAGAATCAGTCTGATTTGGCAAGAATTAAAAGTCAGACTGAATAACTGCTTCTATAATAATTGATTGGGCAATAAAATGTCAGTAAATTGTTAAAAGAAAAAGGCACATTGGTGGTCATCTGACATCCAAACCAGCAAATATTTCAGTTTATTTCATAGCCCAATAAAAAAAAAAGAAACAATCAGACATTGCAAAGCTGGAGCCAGTTTATTTTAGCTCATTTTTTACTTTTAAAGTTGCTGGAACCGATGAATCGCTTACCAGATTTGCTGCCAATTCATTTTCTGATGATCAGCTGATGGATAAAAAACTGAAAGCTTGAACTGAAGCAGAGGTTTTTTGTTTTTCTTTTGTTGTTTTTTTTTTTAAATATAGGCTGGGATCGTGAAAAAAATTAAGCTTCAGGCCGTTTTGGTAAAGAATCAGTTCTGACTCAGGCTGAATAACTGCTTCCATAATAATTGATTGGGCAATAAAATTGTCAGTAAATTGTTTAAAAGAAAGTCATCTGACGTCCAAAACCAGCAAAGATATTCAGTTTATTTTCATAGTCTACAAAAACCCCAGAAAAAAATCAGACATTATTTCTTGTTTTCAAAGCTGGAACCAGTTTATATAGTCGCTTTTTTCTTTTACCTGTAAAGTTACTGAACTGATAGATTAGCTGCCAATTCATTTTCTGTTGATGAACTGAAATCTTGAACTTAAACTTGCGGTCACGGAGCAAATTCGAAAGGTTAACATTGATTTATTAAAATACAAGTTTGGAGAAATCAGCATCAGAGACACATCATGACATACAGGAGAGTCAAGAGGTCATATAATAATAATAATAATAATAATATTAATAAGCTTTATTTCTATAGCACTTTTCAAAGTTGCAAAGTTACAAATCTTGACATAATTGCGTTTATAAAAGAGAACAAATAAAAACAATTGAGTAAAAAACAATTTCAGGTGCATAAAAAGCAAGAACCGACAAATCATACTGTGTGTCTGGGTCCCTGAACTCACCACGAACATTTCAAAATACTCTCTTTCTTTCATTTATTTTGGTCAGCTGCAAAAAAAAAGTGAAGGCAAAACAGGATGGAAATACATAAAAGGGTATAAAAGTACCCCTCCCCTTATTTACTTACATGGACTTTAATATCACACATACTAGCTTCTAAACTGATTTTATCATTTCCATCAAAGTATAAGCCAACCACAAGCTTCATTTCCAATCTCCTGGTGCACGCTGCCAGTTTAAGAGTTAATATCTGACTGAGTATTTATGTTTCTCTCCTTTTTTAGACGCTGTGTTTCAGAGGAAAGTGTTTCCTGACGTGCTTGTACGGCCGAGTGGAGGTGATGGGCTTCACCATCGAAGAGGGCCAGCAGTCATATCCGCTCTTCTCCCCAGCGTCTCACTGTCCGCTGACCATCCGAGCGCTGGAAAGCCCCGACGACACCAGAGACGACAAAACGGAGGCTTCCACCATCCTCCCCAAATATCTTACATCATGTAAAACCCCCCCTCCTCTTTTTAGATGATCCTGAGCTGCTAACAAGTGTTTTATTATGTGGGCTTTATGTTTCTTGTGTTTTTTATAAATGTGCTCTCTGCAGCGTCGCGGAAGAAGCTGCTAAAAAAGGTGACGTCACACTCATCGATCATCCTGCTGGAGCCGATGGAGACGCCTCTGACTCGGTTTCTGTCCGAGCTTCGCAGACCTCAGCGAACATGTTCAGCCCCCCGATGGTACGGCTCGGACAAAATATATATATCGACATTATATCCTCCGAATCACAAGACGTTCAACCACATTTAATTAGGAATAGAGCTGGAAATCAATTTATTCCCCTTGTGTTTTTTTTATATATACAGAGTGAACTCCTGTCAGCTGTTCTCGACACTCCTCTCAACGGTTTGGGGATGATTCCTCTCGCTAAGACCATCGAGGGTCTGAAAATGTCCGGCAGCTACAGAGAGTCTCTGAACACGGTGGTCAGCGCCTGCAAGAGGTAAGATTGGTGGCACTTCTGTAACACATTTCAACACTGAAGGAATAAATTAAGAGTCCCAGTTTAACGTCTTGTAATTTCATGCTTCAGTATCTATGAGGTTTAAGTCAATTTAAAGGGGTTAAATCAGAAATAAAAGTATGAATAACTTTCCTCCCTCCCTCCATCTCCCTTCCTTCCTTCCTTCCTTCCTTCTTCCTCCCTCCTTTCCTTCCTTTCTTCCTTCCTTCCTTCTTCTCTCTTCTTTCCTTCCTCACTCCTTTCCTCCTTTCTTCCTTCCTCCCTCCTTTCCCTCCTTTCTTCCTTTCTTCCTCCTCCCTTCCTTCCTTGACACGAGGACCCAGCATCAAATTTCTGCTTTTAATCCATTTTGAGGAGAATATATTAGAGGATTATGGTAAAAATGTCTAAGTGGTGTAACCGTAAAAACTACCGGTCGGCCCTAAGGCACATACCACATGATTGCAACGCCCACAGTTCACTTCCTGGCCTTTGTAGCGTGTCACAACCTCACTCTGACTTTCCTCATCACACGGACTCTCACATAAAGGCAAAATGCCCAAAGAAAGGGGGTTAAAATGTGAAAATAAATGTATGAAAACTTCTTTTTTTGTGGACTCAGCATCAAATTTCTGCTTTTAATCCATTTTGAGAGAATATATTAGAGGATTATTGCAAAAATGTCTAAGTGGTGTAACCATAAAAACTTTGTACCAAATAATTAAACTTGCTTAAAAACAGTAAATAGTCAATAAAACACCATATCAACTAGTTTGGCATGATCTTACATTATAACTTTTATATTAAATAAAGCTAATGGAATACAATTGTTCTAAATATTACATTTAATCTGGGTAACCATGGAGATCAGAAGTAATTATTAGTATAAGTCCTCTTAAATACACTGTACGGGGATAAAGTATTTTAATATTTATAATTCTTTTGTGGTTACACCATTTGACATTTTCAGCAGCATTCAGTTTTACTTTTAGTTAAAAAATGGTGCAAATGTCATAATAATCATATAAAACCAACAAAAATACATACTGTACATTTTAACAAACCCAATGCTGCTTTTAACCCTCCTGTTGTCCTCGAGTCAAGGAAGGAAGGAGAGGGAGGAAGGAAGGAAAGGAGGGAGGAAGGAAAGGAAGGAACGAAGGAAGGGAGGAAAGAAGGAGGGAGGATGGAAGGAAGGAAAGGAGGGAGGAAGCAAAGGAAGAAAGGGAGGGAGGGAGGAGGAATTGAAGGAAGGAAAGGGAGGAAAGGAGGAAAGAAGGAGGGAGGAAGGGAAGGAAGGAAGAAGAAAGAAAGAAAGGAACAGTCAAAACAGACAGGGTCAATTTGACCTGGGAGGACGACAGGAAGGTTAAGACAAATTTTAAAGCTATCATGTACGAAATTGATGAGGTAAAGCTATCATGTACGAAATTGATGAGTAAATTATAAATATGAGTGTCCCACACTGGTCAGTAGTCATAAATTAAGCTTTAAATGGCTTTACTTAACACTTTACTTCCTTCATATCTTCACTTTATTTATGTCTGGTATTGGCTGAACACACAATATGAGAAAACACACATCTGTCCTCTGCTGCTGCTGCTGTAAATGATCTGATGTGTTTCTGTTTCCTAGGCGACATGGACGGCTGTGCAGTGATCCTCGTCTGTGGGAGTAAGAACGTCGGCAAGTCAACGTACATCCGCTTCCTCGTCAACACTTTACTAAATCAGTAAGTTCAACAAAGATTAACGATCCAACTGTTTTCATTTGTGGTTATTAGTTAGAAACAGATTTATATATTTATTATTAGTGTGATTAGAGCTGCAACTATTAGCCCATTAGTCAATTAGTTGGTCGACTTTAATTGGCAACTTTTTTAATAATCGTTTTGGTAATATTCCTCCATCTCATCTCTCTCTCTCTCTCTCTCTCTCTCTCTCTCTCTCTCTCTCTCTCTCTCTCTCTCTCTGTCTCTGTGTCTCTCCCCCCCCCTCTCTCTCTCTCTCTCTCCCTCTCTCTCTCTCTCTCTCTCTCTCTGTCTCTGTGTCTCTCATCCCCCTCTCTCTCTCTCTCTCTCTCTCCCTCCTCTCTCTCTCTCTCTCTCTCCCTCTCTCTCTCTGTCTCTGTGTCTCTCCCCCCCCCCCCCCCCCCCTCTCTCTCTCTCTCTCTCCTCTCTCTCTCTCTCTCTCTCTCTCTCTCTCTCTCTCTCTCCTCTCTCTCTCTCTCTCTCTCTCTCTCTCTCTCTCTCTCTGCCCCCCCCCCCCCCTCTCTGTCTCTCTGCAGTACTACCAGTGTAGATTATTTGGAGGGAGATCTCGGTCAGACGGAGTTCACCCCGGCTGGTTGTTTGTCTCTGTCGACTGTCAGAGAGCCGCTCCTCGGTACGTTTCACCCTCCTGTTACTTCACGTCACATTTCACACATCTTATTATTTATTCTTGACTGATTTTCGGTTGAGTTTTTCACATTAGTTTCTTGTTTTAATTTATGCAGAGTTTCCAGTTTATTAGATTAGATATTCCTTTATAATTCGTTTTATGGTTACACCACCTCAACATTTTATAAATTAGATTAAAAGCAGAAATGTTACGCTTGGTCCACAAAAAAAGGTCACATTTTAAGCCCTTTAAATTTGGACAATATGATGTATTATGTAATATTATGTACGAGTAATATTGGTGATGTCAGAATGATAATGTACCTGCATCTGGTTTTAAAGTGAAAAATATATTTTGCACATTTGAACTGAAAGTAATAATATACCTAAAATACTTATATTGCAGTAATAGTAATAGTAGTTGTGGTAGTAGTGTATATTAAAACAATTCATGCAGTTTAACGCAGCAGCCCTGACTTAAAGGGTTTTAAAATGCTACTTTTAACACACTGTAACATTATAAGTATAGTTTATTATTCTAGTTTTTACTAAAGTATTAATAATTAAATAAAGTATCAATGTGTGTCTTATTTTTTTATCTCTTATGTCCTTACTGAACCATTTTATATATTTTTCAGGTCCTCCTTTCACACATCAGCGAACACCAGAACACATGATCTACTACGGCCAATCGTCATGCGAGTCGGACTTAGACCGCTACCTGGAGTGCCTTAAGTCCCTGTGGCGTCGACGCTCCCTGAGTAGAGAGACCCCCGTCATTATCAACACAATGGGCTGGGTCAAAGGTCAGCTGACGATCCCTCTCTGTGAAATGATTTCAGAAGTTAAAGTGTTAAAAAAAAGTGTCTTATTGTGCTTTTCTTTTCCCGTTTAACAGGATTTGGATTCCAGCTGCTTGTCGACATGATCCGCTTCTTCCCGGTCTCACATGTGGTCCAGCTCGGTCATACCGGGTCGACGCAGTGTGCCGCCTTAACTCCAGAGTTTCTCAGGACGGCACATGGCTGCCAGACGCATCCGCCCCGCTCAGACGGCTCTGGACGAGTTCACGGAGAGCCACAGCCCCCCCAGAAGCTACGTTCACCTCATCGTAGACTCAGATTTTCAAGGAGTCGGGCGGCAGGGAACGGCGTAAGTTCACCCGATGAACAAGTTTAAAGAAGGTGGAAAAAGTATTGGATAAAGTGAATTCAGACATTTTCTTCTAAACACATTAAATAGGTCATAAATGTGTTCTAAAAAAGGTGTAAAAAGCATTTTAACCATTTAGATTTGAATTGTGGAGCTAGGCTTCACAAACTGTGTTTCAAGATTTCTGTGTTCAGGATTTAGTGATTAGCATAAACCTGCCCCTGCTGCTGTTGAGGATAAATACATTCAGCGCACACTACTACTACTACTGTCTACAGTTAGCCAGTTAGGCTGAGTTAGCTGCCGAGCTAGCAGCTGAGTTAGCCGCCGAGTTAGCCGCTGAGTTAGCTGCCGAGCTAGCAGCTGAGTTAGCATTAGAAAGCTCTCAGACGTAGCGTCCATGTTTCTGGTAGAGGTGGTGACTTTGATTGACAGGTGACACTTGGTAGGGGGCAGGGTTTCAGTGTTTGGGAGCAGAGAAAGAGGCTGATTTTTACACAACTTTGAAGCCTAATTTCATATATTTGGCGTTTTTTTAATCATTCAAATTTGGCAGGGTGGTTAACAACACACTTTTCTGTGGTATGTCAAACTCAGAACACATATTTATTCTTACTTTACACGGACTTTAAAACTGGATTATTGAGTTATTCTAACTGTTATCTCTGTGGGTGTTTTTGACAGGAAGCACCAGCGCACTAACGAGCACAGAGAGCTGTCACTGCTGGCCTACCTGAGCCAGCTGCAGTCTCCCGACCCCGGACCCGTCAGACCTCTGAACTGCCTCACTCCGTACCAGGTACACCGAGCATGACGCTGCAGCTGGGTTCCTGATAAGAGACCGAGTTCAAATTAACCCTGTCTGTTTTGCCTGATCCTTCCTTCCTTCCTTCCTTTCTTCCTTCCTTCTGTCCTTCTTTCCTTCCTTCCTTCCTTCCTTCCTTCCTTCCTACCTTTCCTCCCCCTACCTTCCTTCCTTCCTTCTGTCCTTCTTTCCTTCCCTCCTTCCTTCCTTCCTTCCTTTCCTCCCCCCTACCTTCCTTCCTTCCTTCTTTCCTCCATCCTTCCTTTCCATCCTTCCTTCCTTTCTTTCCTCCCTTCCTTCTTTCCTTTCCTCCCTCCTTTCCTTCCTTCCTTTCCTTCCTTCCTTTCCTTCCTTCCTTTCCTCCCTTCTTCCTTCCTCCCATCTTTCCTTCCTCCCTCCATCCTTTCCTTCCTTCTTCCTCCCTTCTTTCCTTGACTCGAGGACAACAAGAAGGTTCCTTCCTTCCTGCCTTCCTTCCTTCCTGCCTTCCTTCCTTCTTCTCCCTTCTTTCCTTGACTCGAGGACAACAAGAAGGTTCCTTCCTTCCTTCCTTCCTTCCTGCCTTCCTTCCTTCTTCTCCCTTCTTCCTCCCCCCCTTCCTTCCTTCTACTGACTCATTCAGTAGGTTTAAAATGTTTTCCTCCACATTATTCGTCTTGTTGAACCTAACGAGCGTCTCTCTGGACCCGTAGGTGCCGCACACGGCCGTGGCGTTGGGTGTGATCCACTGCGAGGTCGTTCCCAGTCACATGTTTTACGCGGCCAACTGCAGCCTGGTGGGACTCTGCTGTCTGGGAGAGAAAGTGACGAGCAGAGGAGGTCCGGTGCTGCTGAACCAGGCGCCCCTCTGTCCGTGTGTGGGCTTCGGTACGTAGTCAGCCCGACCTTCTTATGTCCATCATCTTCCTGTCGTCCTCCCCCGGTCAAATTCACCCCGTCTGTTTTGACTGTTACTTCCTTCCTCTCTCTTTCCTCCTTTTCTTCCTTCCTTCTTTCCTTCACTCCTTTCCTTCTTTCCTCTCTCCATCCATCTCACTACCTTTCCTCCCTTCCTTCTTTCCTCCCTCCCTCCCTCCATCTCCCTTCCTTTTCTCCCTTCCCTCCTTCCTTCCTTCATCCCTTCCTTCCTTCTTTCTTCTTTCCTTCTTGCCTTCTTCCTTCCTTCCTTTCCTTCCTCCCTTCCTTCCTTCTTCTTTCCTTCCTTCCTTCCTTCCCTCCATCTCCCTTCCTTTCTTTCCTTCCTCCCTTCCTTCCTTCCTCCCTCCTTTCTTTCCTTCTTCTTCCCTTCCTTCCTTGCTTCCTTCATTCCTCCCTCATTTCCTTCCTTCTTCCTCCATTTCTTCTTTCCTTCCTTCCTTCTCTGTCTTTTCTTCTTTTCTCTTTCCTCCCTTCCTTCCTTCCTTCCTCCCTCCTTTCCTTTCCTTTCCTTTCCTTCTTCTCTCCTTTCCTTTCCTTTCCTTTCCTTACTTCCTTCCTTCCTTTTAGGTCAAAAATTGGTGATTTCTCTTCGTTGTTTAACCCTTTGTGTGAATAATCTCACTCCTCCGCCTCTTAGTCATGACTCAGCTGAATCTGAGCACACAGACACGAGACAAAGATGCTTTTCATTTCGCTAATTTATGCTTCCTCGGCGTCCTCGCTCTTCCGTCCGCCGGTCGTGACCCAGAAATCGTTCTCCCACCACCGTCACTGAGAATCTACAGAAGCCTTAAACGCTCCTCGAGGAGACGGAGAGAGAGAGAGAGAGGAGAGTCCTGAAGGAGCTTAGAGCGATAAACCACCAACAGCAGCTTTCAGTCTAGACTGTTCCTTCCTTTCCTCCCTTCCTTCCCTCCTTCCTTCCCCCATTCTTTCCTCCCTTCCTTCTTCCTCCCTCCCTCCTTTCCTTCCTTCTTCCCTCCTTCCTTCCTGCCTCCTTCCATCTCCCTTCCCTCCTTCCTTTCCTTCCTTCCTCCCTCCCTCCTTCTTTCCTTTCCTTCCTCCCTTCCTTCTTTCCTCCCTCCCTCATCTCCCTCCCTTCCCTCCTTCCTTTGCTCCCTTCCTTCCTTCCTCCCTCCCTCCCTCCTTTCCTTCCCTTCCCTGCTTTTCCTTCCTTCCTCCCTCCTTTCTTTCCTTCTTCCTCCCTCCCTCCCTCCTTTCCTTCCTTCCTCCCTTCCCTTCTTCCTTTCCCTCCTTTCCTACCAACCGCAGCTGCTCATATTTATTCATAAAATAAAAACAACTGAATCATGAAACAGTCATAAAAAAACACATTTGTAACTTTATTATCATTCTTATTCTTCTTATTGTTCCTCAGAAGTCAAAATCCTTCTTCTCCTCTTTTCATTTTACGCATGTCGCAGCTCTCTTTTTTTAGGAAACTATGACACTGCACAGCTGTGAGTCTCCTATAAAATCATCCTGAGCCTGAGAAAGACGTCAGACTTTAACAAACTATAATCACTAAATAATATTTTATTTAAAAATATTCTGCAGCTTCTTTTATCGCTCCTTTTACGTCGGTTCTCGTCTTTCACTAATTAACAGATTTAATTGGTCTATTAATTATCAGCTGTTTCCCTTCCAGCTATCACTCTGTAGAAATGATTCATTAACAGTTTAAAGTGTTAATTACCTGGATATGAATTTAAAGTGAGTTTAAACTAGGGTTGCAAAATTCCGGGAATTTTCAAACTTGGAAACTTTCCATGGGAATTAACGGGAATAAACCGGGAATTTACTAAACTGAAGGTGTGTTCTTATTAGGGAACTTAAATAGGTTAACCCTAACCCTAACCCTTAAATATAGTTAGGGTTAGGGATAATCCTGACTAAAACAACCAGATATCATGTGTGTGAAACCATTAAGAATAATAAATTATAAATAATTGTATAATTTTAATATAACTTCAACAGCTCAGGGACATCAAGCGACATTGTTTGTGCACCTTTTTTCATCGTCAACTTAAATAATGTTCTGTTTTTTAATGAAAGGGTGGAATTTTTTTATCCAATTAATCAATCAAATGATGATACCTTTCCACTAAATTACCAATTACCACTCAATTCCCATAAATTCCCATTTAATTCCCATAAATTCCCATAATTCCCATGGAAAGTTTCCAATTTGGAATATTTCCAAAATTCCCCAGCTTAACTTCCCATGGAAATTTACTGGAAACTTTCCGGAAATTTACTGGAAACTTTCCACCCCTTTGCAACCCTAGTTTAAACTAACTCATTTCCAATATTGATAGTTGATTTCTTCACATTTGAGTTGTGAGTACTTTCCATCTCTTCATAATCACTCTGCAGAGAGCAACGATGACGTCCTGTTTGATGAATTGAATTCCTCCGTCGTCACGTCTTTTCCTCTCATCTGTCTCTCACGTCCTCACCGAGAGGAGCTCAGACACGAGTGAGGGGAAGCGAGGAGACACGTTTGCTTAATGAAAAGCACACAAATATTTTTTTGAGCTCAGATTCAGTGTAAATTTATGTTTTCTGAGAACAGTTCAGACTAACACCCATAAATCTGCACAGAAATGATAGAAAAGGCACTACTAATGCGTCAGAGACAAATAAGGGTTGGCAAGATGAGCAATTCAAAAATATCTTTAAAAATGGTCTTAAAAGCAGCATCAGGTTTGTTAAAATGTACATTTTGTATTTTTGTTGGTTTTATATAATTTAAAATGACATTTGCATCATTTTTTAACCAAAAGTAAAACTGAATGCTCCTGAAAATGTCAAATGGTGTAACCACAAAAGAATGATACATATTAAATGTTTTATCCACCTACAGTGTATTTAAGAGGACTTGTACTGATACTGATCCTTCCCTTCCCTCCTTCCTTCCTTCCTTCCTTCCTTCTTTCCTTCCTTCCTTTCCTTTCCTCCTTCCTTCCTTCCTTCCTTCCTTCCTCCCTCCTTTCCTTCCTTCCCTCCTTCCTTCCTTCCTTCCTTCCTTCCTTTCCTCCCTCCCTCATTTCCTTCCTTCCTTCCTTCCCTCCTACCTTCCTTCCTCCCTCCTTTCCATCCTTCCTTCCTTCCTTCCTTCCTTCCTTCCTTTCCGTCCTTACTTCCTCCCTCCTTTCCATCCTTCCTTCCTTTCCTTCCTTCCTTCCTTCCTTCCCTCCTACCTTCCTTCCTCCCTCCTTTCCTTCCTCCTTTCCTTCCTTCTTCCTCCCTTCCTAACTTCCTTCCTTGACTCGAGGACAACAGGAGGATTATATAAACGTAAATGTTTCCTGGTCTCCATGGTTACCCAGATTAAATGTAATATTTAGAACAATTGTATTCCATTAGCTTTATTTAATATAAAAGTTATAATGTAAGATCATGCCAAACTAGTTGATATGGGGTTTTATTGACTATTTACTGTTTTTAAGCAAGTTGAATTATTTGGTACAAAGTTTTTATGGTTACACCACTTAGACATTTTTACCATAATCCCCTAATATATTCTCTCAAAACAGAAGGGTTAAATTCAGCGTGTTGTGTGTTGCAGGTGTGCTCCGAGGCATCGACATGGTTCGAGGTCTGTACTTACTGCTGACGCCCGTTGATCCGTCCGTCCTCCGTAAAGTCAACTGTCTCCTCCTGGGAGCGATATCACTGCCTTCCTGCATCCTCACTACACAGGTTACTGCAACGTTTCCTTTATTAAACACCAACATTATTATTATTATTATAGTTTTTACATTTTCTTTTAGTTTTTATTTTTATTTAGTTTTTCAGTTTGCTTTTTTTATTTCAGTTTAGTTTTAGTTAGTTCATCAAGTCATTTTGTAGTTATAGTTTGGTTTTATTTTGAAGGAATTGACTAGTTTTAGTTTGGTTTTATTTTGAAGGAATTGACTAGTTTTAGTTTGGTTTTATTTTGAAGGAATTGACTAGTTTTAGTTTGGTTTTATTTTGAAGGTATTGACTAGTTTTAGTTTAGTTTTTATTTTGAAGGAATTGACTAGTTTTAGTTTTTATTTTGAAGGAATTGACTAGTTTTAGTTTGGTTTTATTTTGAAGGAATTGACTAGTTTTAGTTTGGTTTTATTTTGAAGGAATTGACTAGTTTTAGTTTTTATTTTGAAGGAATTGACTAGTTTTAGTTTGGTTTTATTTTGAAGGAATTGACTAGTTTTAGTTTAGTTTTATTTTGAAGGAATTGACTAATTTTAGTTCAGTTTTTATTTAGTTTTAGTCTTAGTCTTAGTTTTTCAGGTATTAAGAGAAAGCCTCAACTTTTTTTAATTTCATTCTTTAACCACGGCTGCTGCAGGACAGGAAGTAATCGAGGGAGAAAAAGAAGCTGAATTTATCTGCAGTTCCACACACAATACTATTAAACTAACTTTTTTTTTTTTTTTTGCTATTAAACTCGAGCATATTGTGACTGATGGTATCTTTTTATTTCAGCCCGGCTTCGAGGGAGAGATGCCTTACATCACCACCGACTACAGCTTCGATCTGAGCGGAGCAGGAAAGCTGCGAGTCTTCAAAGGACTGATGAGACCGAGTCACATCGGAGCGCAGTGACTGTTTTCTACTCTTCACCCCGTCTCCACTGCTGCTCTTCAAGCCAAACCGGTCCAGACTGGTTCTTTTGAATGTACAGAACTGAGGTTGAATCCGATATTTCTTCTTCTTCTTCTTCTCTTTTTTTTTTTTTTACTTCAGATTCATGTCGGAGAGAGCAGCAGCTGCCAGTATTACAAACTCTACAAGAGGAGATGACAGCCGGCTACTTCCTGTTTAAACCCTGAAACCCTGAAAAACGCTGATTCCTCTTAAAAACCTGCTCGATGGCGGCGTTGAAGGATCTCCACGATTTCCTGTTTTCTGTCACAAAGGACAAAAATAATAATAATCATAACTTGTTTGTAGGTGACATTCCAAAAGATGAAACTTAATACACAAACCTGTCAGATATTAAATAACGTTTCAGCCTCCTGGGTCAAATTGACCCCGTCTGTTTTGACTGTTCCTCCTTTCCTTTCCTTCCTTCCCTCCTTCCTTTCCTTCCTTCCTTCCTTCCTTCTTCTTTCCTTCCTTCCTTCCTCCCTCCTTGCCTTCCCTCCTTCCTCACTCCCCTCCTTCCTTCCTTCCTCCCTCCCTCCTCCCTCCTTCTCTCTCTTTCCTTTCTTCCTTCCTTCTTCCACCCTTCCTTCCTTCCTTCTTCCTTACTTCCTACCTTCCTTTCTTTCCTTCCTCCCTCCCTCCTTTCCTTCCTTCTTCCTTCCTTCCCTCCTTCCTCCTTTCCTTCCTCCCTCCCTCCTTCCTTCCTTCCTTCCTCCCTCCTTCCTTCCTTCCTCCCTCCCTCCCTCCTTCCTCCTTCTCTCTTTCCTTTCTTCCTTCCTTCTTCCTCCCTTCCTTCCTTGGCTCGAGGACAGCAGGAGGGTTCAACAACTTTTCTTCAGGCTTTGTGCTCATTTTCTTTTTCTTTTTTTTTTTCCCTGTCAGTGTTTTCTACTCGAGACCAGCGTCACCGGTGTTTGGTAAAAGATTGAATATGTGTTTGAAGCGGGTAAATGGTCAGTTTACAAGTGTGTACATCACAGTAATGCAGTGTAGTTTTCAGCTTTAGAAAAGGTAGTAGGTTTCATTTCTGACATCTGTATTATTATTATTATCATTATTATTATTATATTATTATTATAATTAATGGATAAAAAATGTCCAACGTCAGGACTTTCCATCCAACGTTCAAGTAAAGAAGAATGAAAGAGGGATGTTTCACCTTTCTGATGGTTTATAAATGAAAGAAGCTCATTTTTGTCAGTGTTGCGCTTTTATGCCAGTTTAAAAAAAAAAAAAGAAAAGCAAAATAAGAGACTCTATTTTTTATCACTGACTAAACCTGCTTTAACTGTTGTACATCTTTTTCTTGTTATTGTGTTAAAATGACACCAAACTGTTTGTGCACTTACAACAAAGTCATTCAAGAGGTTTTTTTTTTTTTTGTTTTTTTTTGTAAATGCGATGTCTTGACGGTTTTCTTATGTCGATATAAAAGATACAAAAAATAAAGATCATTTTGTTTCTTGATGCTACTGTTTTTTGCCTCAAGGGAGCAGCAAATATATGCTGTGAAGATGCTCAATTTGACGTCTCAAACTGCAGTAACGAGCCTTAAACCCTCCGTAGGTCTGCACCACTTGTATAAGGTATGTAATGCACAAAAACACCATCAGATTCCGTTATGGTTGCCATAGATACAGGTTGTTCTATGGTTACTATAGATACAGGTTGTTCTATGGTTACTATAGATACAGGTTGTTCTATGGTTGCTTCCTTCCTTCCTTCCTTCCTCCTTTCCTTCCTCCCTCCTTCCCTCCTACCCTCCCTCCTTACTCCTTTCCTTCCTTCCTTCCTTCCTTCCTTCCTTACTTCTTCCCTCCTTCCTCCTTTCCTCCCTCCTCCTTTCCTTCCTCCCTCCTTCCCTCCCTCCCTCCCTCCTTACTCCTTTCCTTCCTTCCTTCCTTTCTTCCTTCCTTCCTCTTTTCCTCCTTACTCGTTTCCTTCCTTCCTTCCCTCCTTCCCTCCCTCCCTCCCCTCCTTACTCCTTTCCTTCCTTTCTCCCTCCTTACTTCCTTCCTCTTTTCCTCCTTACTAATTTCCTAACTTCCTCTTTTCCTCCCTCCCTCCTTACTCCTTTCCTTCCTTTCTCCCTCCTACTTCCTTCCTCTTTTCCTCCTTACTAATTTCCTAACTTCCTCTTTTCCTCCCTCCCTCCTTACTCCTTTACTTCCTTCCTTCCTTCCTCCTTCCTCCTTACTCCTTTCCTTCCTTCCTTCCCTCCTTACTCCTTTCCTTCCTCCCTCCTTCCCTCCCTCCCTCCCTCCTTACTCCTTTCCTTCCTTCCTTCCTTTCTTCCTTCCTTCCTCTTTTCTCCTTACTCATTTCCTTCCTTCCTTCCTTCCTTCCTCCCTCCCTCCTTACTCCTTTCCTTCCTTTCTCCCTCCTTACTTCCTTCCTCTTTTCCTCCTTACTCATTTCCTAACTTCCTCTTTTCCTCCCTTCCTTCCTCCCTCCCTCCTTACTCCTTTACTTCCTTCCTTCCTTCCTTCCTTCCTCCTTACTCCTTTCCTTCCTTCCTCCCTTCCTCCCTCCCTCCCTTCCTTCCTTAACAAGAGGGTTAAGGATTGATCACCAGTGTGTTAATGACTGATGAGGTGTTGATGAATGATTTGTAGTTTATAAATAATGTATAGACACTAATTATAAGGGATCCTATGAACAGTATGTAAGGGTTAAGAAACATCCCCACAATACTGAATACAGAACTATATTTAATAAATGGTATTAAAGACAAATCTAGCTTTACTATACAGAAGTCTCTAACCCCCATCTGACCTACTTATCCTTCCTTCCTTCCTCTTTTCCTTTCTCCCTCCCTCTTTTCCTTCATTTCCTTCCTTCCTTCCTTCCTTCCTTCCTCCTTTCCTTCATCCCTCCTTCCCTCCTACCCTCCCTCCTTCCTCCTTTCCCTCCTTCCTTCCTTCCTTCCTTCTTTCTTCCCTCCCTCCCTCCTTCCTCCTTTCCTCCCTCCTCCTTTCCTCCCTCCTCCTTTCCTTCCTCCCTCCCTCCTTACTCCTTTCCTTCCTTCCTTCCTTCCTTCCTTCCTTCCTCTTTTCCTCCTTACTCATTTCCTTCCTTCCTTCCTTCCTTCCTTCTTCCCTACCTCCCTCCTTACTTCCTTCCTCTTTTCCTACCTCCCTCTCTCCTTCCTTCCTTCCTTCCTTCCTTCCTCTTTTCCTCCTTACTCATTTCTTTCCTTCCTCCCTCCCTCCTCTTTTCCTTCCCTCCTCCTTTCCTTCCTTCCTTCCTTCCTTCCTGAGGACAACAGAATAATAGAGAACTATATTTAATAATTGATATTAAAGACAAATCTAGCTTTACTACAGAAGTGTGTAACCTCATCTGACCTACTTATACTTCCTTCCTTCCTTCCTTCCTTCCTTCCTTCCTTCCTTCCTTCCTTCCTTCCTTCCTCTTTTCCTCCTTAATCATTTCCTTTCATTCCTTCCTTCCTGAGGACAACAGAATAATAGAGAACTATATTTAATAAATGGTATTAAAGATAAATCTAGCTTTACTACAGAAGTGTGTAACCTCATCTGACCTACTTATCAGTGCATGTAGATATTTGACTTCTGTATTATCTGACAGGAGGAATGAAGGAGGGCTCTGGTCGTAAACATCCACTCACGCACTCACGCAGTGGAGAATTGCTAATTTGTTAAGTGGGCTGTTTTAACATCCCCTCTCTGGCCCCCCCCCCCCCCCCTCCCTCCCTCCCCTCCCCTCCCTTCCCCATGTTCTTCTTTGTTCGCTGCCTCCCCGCCTCTTTATTGACGGGTGGGGGAGCTTACAAACACAGCAGAGCCACGTTTTTTGGCAGAGTCATTGTTTTGGCTTTGTCAGGTCAGATGTTTTCCCATAGACCTCATGATGCAAAAAAAAAAACACCCCCAAAGAGACGTCCCACACTGTAGAGATGCCACTAGACAGTCTGCGTGACCCCCGCCCTGAATCCCGAATGATTGGTAATAACAACACACACATCTGCAAAGTGCTTTTGAAGGCAGAGTACAGATTTAAATGATCAATAATACAGTTTTATAACCAGCCAGCGAGCAAAAAAAAAAAAAAACCCCGACTCATGTTTTGAGTTGAAAGAATATAAGGTTTCTTCATCTCGTGGAGACTTCAAAGTAAAAAATTAGAGAAGCCAGATGTTGGCAATAAACTCTAAATGCCACACTCAATATTACACTATAATTAAATATACCGACTAAAATGCTGCACTGAATTACAATTTTTGAGAAACATTTACTTTGTAGTGCTCTAATATTTCCATTTTATGCCACTTTCTATTTCACTTCCACTTTATTCTTCTACTACTCTATTTACTAGTTTCTATTGTATCTCATTACAACAGTTGGACACAAAATACATGATATACATTTATAAAAATATGCCAGTTTATAAAATAACCTGCCTGAGGGAATTTAGCTCAACATCAATCAGCTACATGAATACTTTTATTATATTAATCTGATGCTGCAACATTTTTTAACCCTCCTGTTGTCCTTGAGTCAAGGAAGGAAGGGAGAGAGGAAGAAGGAAGGAAGGAAAGGAGGGAGGAAGGAAGGAAAGAAGGAAGGAAGGGAGGGAGGAAGGAAGGAAGGAGAGGAGGGAAAGGAGGGAGGAAGGAAGAAGGAGGGAGGAAAGAAAGAGAGAAGGAGGGAAGGAAGGAAAGGAGGGAAGGAAAGATGGAAGAAGGAAGGAAAGGAGGGAGGAAAGAAAGTTAGTTCAACATCAATCAGCTACATGAATACTTTTATTATATTAATCCGATGTTAGAACATAATAATAATAATAGTAGTAGACTGACAGACAAACATGTGCTGCCTGCAAACACTATTGTGCTGAAGCAACAATGCAGCAGCAGCAGTGTTGTGTTCAAATCCCTGTTCAGTAAAAACCCAACAGATCACAGGTCAAATAGACCCCGTCTGTTTTTCCTCCCTTCCTCCCTTCCTCTTTTCCTTTCTCCTTTTCTTCCTTTCTCCTTTCCTTCCTTCCTCCCTTCCTTCCTTCCTTCCTTCTTTCCTTCTTCCATCCTGCCTTCCTTCTTTCCTCCGTCCCTCCCTTCTATTCTCTCTCCCTCCTCCCTTCCTTCCTTCCTTCCGTCTGTCCTTCTTTCCTCCCTCCTTCCTTCATTCCTTCCTCCTTTCCTTCCTTCTTTTCTCCCTCCTTTCCTTCTTCCTCCCTCCCTTCCATCCCTCCTTCCTCCCTCCCTCCCTTCCTTCCTTCCTCCCTCCCTCCCTTCCTTCCTTCCTTCCTTCCTTCCTTCCTTCCTTCCTTCCTCCCTCCCTTCCATCCTTGACTCGAGGACAACAGAGAAGGAAGGAAAGGAGGGAAGGAAGGAAAGGAGGGAAGGAAAGGAGGGAGGGAGGAAAGAAAGAGAGAAGGAGGAAGGAAAGAAGGAAGGAGGGAAGGTCAAACAGTCAAAACGGAACAGGGTCAATTTGACCCGGGAGGACGACACAAGGGTTAATCCTTCCTGTTGTTCATACTGGTGATTAATGGGAGTCATTAGTAGATGTGAAGCTTCTATTCAGCTTCATCAGTCTGAGTTAATCACATCAAATGGATATCTGACACATTTACAGTCTTTTTTAAGCATCAAATTCCCTCTTAGTGTTTCCTGTTGAGCTGTGGTGGAAGTATAGTAACAAAAAGAGACTTTGGTACTAAAAACACTGTAACGTTGAAACATAGAAGATGAAGATTTGACTCATTTGGACGACTGAAGCTTCATATTAGCTTCAAATGAACTTTTAAATACATTTTTGCACAGCAGGAGGATTGTGGGTTTTGAATGGTCAGTCATTGTTCATTTGGGGTCAAAGGCAGGATCCACCATTGATCATCGGTTTGCCTCCTGACGCACTCCAGGTCGTCATGGAGAAGAGAGAGCAGACAGGAAGCTCCTAGTAGCATCCTGCACCGTGAGGATCATCCATTGTTTGGTGTTTTTAGTGAAGTGAAGAGCTCCTTTAGTGCCAGATTAGCACCGAGGCCAAGGTGCTCTTCAGAAAGATTTAGAGGTGTGGAGGGAGCAGGGAGGGTTTGATTGATGTTACTGCCTGAGTCTGTTTCCTTGCTGTGTGTTGGTGACATTCAATTTCCCCTCTAAGGGATTCATAAACTACTTCTTATCTTATCTTATCTTATTTGGGCTCCTTGTTTTAAGACAGACTTGAAGAATAATTGTGAACCTGGTCCTTTAAAGGAGCAGTGTATCAGATTTATGGGGATTAATTGACAGAAATGCAATTTAAGTATGTTTTTATTAGTTTATAATCACCTGGAAACAAGAACTGTTGTGTTGAGATAGTTTCTCATTATTTTGAGATAGTTTATTAGTTTGAGGTACATTATTTTGAAAAGGTTTCTCATTATTTTGAGACACTAAATCATTATTTTGAAAAGGTTTGTGATAGTTTCTCTCAAGTTTGACAAAGTTTCTCATTATTTGGGATACTAAATCATCATTTTAAGACAGTTTCTCATTATTTTGAAAAGGTTTCTCATTATTTTAAAATAGTTTCTCATTATTTTGAGACACTAAATCATTATTTTGAAGTAGTTTCTCTTATTTTGAAATAGTTTCTCATTATTTTGAGATACTAAATCACTATTTTGAAAAGGTTTCTCATTATTTTGAAATAGTTTCTCATTATTTTGAGACACTAAATCATTATTTTGAAGTAGTTTCTCTTATTTTGAAATAGTTTCTCATTATTTTGAGGGTTTCTCATTGTTTTTAGATAGTTTCTCTCTAGTTTGACAAAGTTTCTCATTATTTTGAAATACTAAATCATTATTTTGAAATAGTTTCTCATTATTTTGAGGGTTTTTCATTGTTTTGAGATAGTTTCTCTTTTATTTTGAAATAGTTTCTCATTATTTTGAGATACTAAATCATTATTTTGAAAAGGTTTCTCATTATTTTTAGATACTAAAACATTATTTTGAAAAGGTTTCTCATTATTTTGAAATAGTTTCTCATTATTTTGAAATAGTTTCTCTTATTTTGAAATAGTTTCTCATTATTTTGAGGGTTTCTCATTGTTTTGAGATAGTTTCTCTCTAGTTTGACACATTTTCTCATTATTTTGAGATACTAAATCATTATTTTGAAATAGTTTCTCATTATTTTGAGATACTAAATCATTATTTTGGAATAGTTTCTCATTATTTTGAGATACTAAACCATTATTTTGAAATAGTTTCTCGTTATTTTGAGATACTATATCATTATTTGGAGATAATTCCTTATTATTATGACTCTGAATGCTATTCACATTGGCAGATATACAAGCTTCCACAGCCATCAGCACATTTGGCCTGTGATGACCTGAGTGACTGAATGAACATGTTGTTGTTGCTGTTTTCTGGCGCCTCTAGTGGTCAAACTGTGACTGTGAGCCAATGGAGGAAAAAAAAGAAAAAAAAGGAAAAAACTGCATGACTCTTTGTGGATCCAGGTTGTGTGAATGAATGGAGGGGGAGCCGCTGGTTGCTCGGAGGGGGCGAGCAGAAGAAGAAGAAGAAGAAGAAGAGGACAGAGAAGCAGAAACAGAAGAAGAAGAAGAAGAAGGAGACGCAGTAGTGTCGATATGAGTTCAACTTCACCGGCATGCTGTTTAAAGTTAATAGAAAGGAAAATGTGTTTATGGAGTCGCTGCTTTAAAAGCCTTTGAGAAGATGGTTTTATCCTCGTAATCTCTTCGCCTATATCTGCACCGACCAACAACACACGGAGGGGGTTTTTTCTTTTCGTTGGACATCGAGGAGGATTTTTTAGGTTTTGTGCAGAAGCAACAGGTTATTTCCAGCTGTGTCTGCAACATTAACTTCAATCAACCGAGGGATGCTTCTTTATTTATTTAATTTTTCTTTCTTTTTCCTTTCTATGCATTCACCGTGATGTGAGTTGCAGCTTTTGTGCTCACCACCACCACCACTACTACCACCACCAACACAGATCCTCCAGGAGCTGAGCAGTGTTTTCTTTTCTTTTTTTAAAAAAGGAGAAAAAAAAGGAAAAAAAGGGGGGACGACAGCAGCAGAAATGAGGAGAATATGACACTCAGATTGTTTATTTAACATTACTGAGTGGTTAAAACTAAAAAACTGTGCAGCTGGGAGTCAAACACAGACATCAACACTGATATATATACCTGCAGAGGAGCTTCCTTTCTTTTCTTTTTTCTTTTTTTTCTACCACTCCACCAACAAGGATTGCATGCATAGATGGTGCCAAACAAGTGGAGCATGAATTCAGTTCTGCACAAATCGCCACCAAGGAGCTGGCTCGGTCTCAGATTACGACTCAGTAAGTAAAAAAAAAAAATCATGAAGTCTAAATGATCACCAACCTTTTTTTTCCTTTTCTTTCTTTCCTTCCTTCCCCCCCTCTTTTCTATATTAGTAATGCCACTTGGCAAGCTGTTGGATGAGTCTCAACATGCTTTTCTTTCTTGCTTTTAAAAGAAAAAGGTGTGATTCACAGAGGAGCCTCTCTTATGACTTTGATCCTCAATCCTCAAGGCACTAGATTTTTCTTTTTTTTCTCCTCCTAGGCTCCATCCTCTCAAGTCAAAAGAGTTTAATGGCAGCATTTGGCAAGTGACCTGAGCAATTATCCCAGCTGGAGGCAGAGAGGTATTTTAGTCAGGGAGGACAGTACACTCTGATCCCCCCCCCCCCCCCCCACTAGCTAGACCTCCTCCTCTCATGATAAAGGGTCCTGGGACAAACTCTGAATACACTCTCAGATGATTGTAAATCTCCAACCAACAATATTTATTACATTTTTTCTCCTCCAGACTTGCCATCTATCCACCACCACCCCCCTCCCCTCCCCTCTCTCTCTCTCTTTCCCCTTTCCCCTCTTTTTTCTCTCTCACACAATTCACATCAAAGTCCAAATTTTCTACAGCTGCAACTGATTATTGTAATAATTGAGGAATCTGCAAATGATTTCCTTTTTTCTATTAATTGATGAAATGTTTGCTTTATAAAGAACAATTTCCAAGAACTCGAGGTCACATATCATCATGTAGTAGAGAAATATTCACATTTGAGATTCTTGAAGAAGCAATTACCGTAATTGAGTCCGATTAATATTCCCTGTCATTGCTAATTAAATGTTATAACTCCCCTAGATTTGAAATGTGTGTAATAATAAATGTGTGTGTGTGTGTGTGTGTGTGTGTGTGTGTGTGTGTAAAGGGGGTTCGTACAGTGAGCGAAGTGAGCATGGAGTTAAAGTTTAGTGGCCTTAATTGGTTGAGTCTGGAACCCTTTAGTGCTGCAGGCCACCAGAGTCTTAAGCCTGTCTTAAACACACGGGTCTAATCTGGGAGCAGATGTCTTGTCTGGTCTCTGTCCACCGCCGAAAAACAAAAACACAGACTTTGGAAATCCCAGATTTTACTCGCTGATTAACTGATGATGATGTTAAACTGTCATATAAAAAAAAAAGACGACTTCTGTGGAAGAGCCATTGAGTTTTAAAAAGACAGATATTTCATTTAAGGTCATTTAATTCTTCGAAAATGAGTTCGACTGCAGATATTTGACAGTTTACCTCCACTGTCATGTTATCTATAGAGTTGGGGCCCTTGCAGTCTCAATACAAGGTCCATTTAGTAGCTGTACCCGGAGCTTTCGATCATGTCACTTGATCTTCGTCAGCAGACAAGAGTTTGAATCATAGATGTTGACAATTTTCTCATCTGTGCCGGCTTTTAAAACGTCACGGTTGGAAATTGGAAACAGCGGTTGACGAAAAACAATCTAATCACGAGGTTCATTTGGAGCGGTCGCTGTTCTGGAGCTTTTGATCACGTCACATGATCTTCATCAACAGATGGGGGTTTTGCTCGTAATCGTGGATGTTTCGGTTTTCGT
Organism: Scomber colias; assembly: GCA_021039105.1. Taxonomy (NCBI): domain Eukaryota; kingdom Metazoa; phylum Chordata; class Actinopteri; order Scombriformes; family Scombridae; genus Scomber; species Scomber colias. The sequence continues at coordinate 201,142 of JAJDFG010000366.1, forward strand.
TGTCCAGGCCGGCTTTAAAGACGAGGTTCGGATGTCAGTGTTGAACGGGTTATGGTTGGGGTCAGTTGACGAAACGATCTAATCACGAGGTTCATTTGCAGCGGTAGCTTCTTCTGGAGCTTTTGATCACGTTACATGAGCTTCATCTGTTTGCTTGGAATTGTGAATGTTGAAATTTTTCATCCTTGTTGGCTTTAAAGATGAGATACAAACATCATTCTTGACTGTGGAAGTGAGCAGATGACGAAATAAGCTTATCACAAGGTCCCTTTAGTAGCTTCTTCTGGAGCTTTTGGTCAAATCACATGAGCTTCATCAACCGGTGCAGTTTGCTTTGAATCGTAGATGTTTTAAATGTCTCGTCCATATTGACTTTTAAAGATGTGGTTCAGAGTTTATTTGGAAACGGCAGTCGTCAAGACAAACTTATCACAAGGTCCCTTTAGTAGCTTCCTCTGGAGCTTTTGATCGTATCATATGAGCTTCATCAGCAGGTGCAGTTTGCTTTGAATCGTAGATGTTCGAATTTCTCATCTCTCACTTTAAAGACGAGGTTCGAATGTCAGTCTTGACTGTGGAAGCACCAGTTAACAAGCTGTCTAATAACAAGGTCCCTTTAGTAGCTTCCTCTGGAGCTTTTGGTCACATCACATGAGCTTCATCAGCAGGTGCAGTTTGCTTTGAATCGTAGATGTTTTCAATGTCTCGTCCATATTGACTTTTAAAGATGTGGTTCAGAGTTTATTTGGAAACGGCAGTCGTCAAGACAAGCTTATCATAAGGTCCCTTTAGTAGCTTCTTCTGGAGCTTTTGATTGTATCACATGAGCTTCATCAGCAGGTGCAGTTTGCTTTGAATTGTAGATTTTCAAATTTCTTGTCCATATTGACTTTTAAAGATGTGGTTCAGAGTTTATTACTGACTTTGGAAACAAGACAAGCTTATCACAAGGTCCCTTTAGTAGCTTCTTCTGGAGCTTTTGATCGTATCACATGAGCTTCATCAGCAGATGGAGTTTACAATATTTTCTGAGCACTTCAAAGACTTCTCATCCATGTTGGTGTTTAAAAATTAGGTTTGAACATCATTCTTGACCTCGGAAGCAGCAGTTAACGAAACAATCTTATCATAAGGTCCCTTTAGTAGCTTCGTCTGGAGCTTTTGATCATATCACATGAGCTTCATCAGCAGGTGCAGTTTGCTTTGAATTGTAGATTTTCAAATTTCTTGTCCATATTGACTTTTAAAGATGTGGTTCAGAGTTTATTACTGACTTTGGAAACAAGACAAGCTTATCACAATGTCCCTTTAGTAGCTTCTTCTGGAGCTTTTGATCGTATCACATGAGCTTGGAGTTTATGTTTATTATTTTTTGGAGTCATGATGGAGTTTACAATATTTTCTGAGCACTTCAGTGACGTCTCATCCATGTTGACGTTAAAGACGAGGTTCAGACTTCATTCTTGAGCAGCAGTCGGGAAGGGAGAAAAAAAAGGTCTCACCACAACGTCAGTTTAGTGGATGTTCTGGAGCTTTTGATTATATCACATGACCATCATCAGCAGAGTTTGTGTGTAATAGTAGATGTTAAAATTAAATACTTTCCTGAACACTTAAGGCACTTCTCGTCAGTGTTGGCTTTAAAGACGAGGTTCTTGAAAAGCAGTTAGGAGGGAGGGGGAAAAAAAATCAGTCTCACCACAAGGTCCGTTTAGTAACTGGAACTTTTGATCACATTACATAATCTTCATCAGTAGATTGAAATGTTTTTCGGAACAGTTTAAGGACTTCTTGCCCGATGTTTACTTTAAAGATGAGGTTCATACTTCCACTTCTTAACAGCGGTCGAGCAACCAGTCTCACCACAAAGTCCGTTTGAGTCGAGGCGTTTGAGGTTTTCGATCATCAGCTCCAGATCTTCTTCTTCTTCTTCTTCTTCTTCTTCAGCCACTAAAGTTCAGCTCATAAAATGTTTTTCAAAAAGTCACACGAGAAGAGACACTTACTGGGAAATACAGCTGATGCTTGTTTACAGAATCCAGACATGTTCTCAAGATGAAAAAAGCTAAATATGAGGTTACTCTGTCAAAAAATGAAGAAGATATTTAAGATCAAAGTCCCAGTTTATCCAGTTTTAAAGTCATAACACCTCATTAAGTGACTGTGCTGGAGCTTTCAACTACACCATACAGTCATCCTCAGATAATTGAGATTGCCTGGTTGTCATGCATTTGATTGCTGTCGTCAGTCTCACCTTTTGAAATGTATAGTTTATAAAAATGGGACATAACAGTAAAGTCAACCTGCTGATGGAGATCATGTGACTCAGAGCTTTTAATCTGAAAAGGCTGCAGAGCTCTGAGGGAACATTTGGAGCGTTCAAGACTTTAAAGCAACAAGGCTGCTGATTTAGACTGGTGTAATCTGGGTGCATATGGTGCTATAGTGTGTGTGTGTGTGTGTGTGTGTGTGTGTGTGTGTGTGTGTGTGTGTGTGTGTGTGTGCGCGTGTGTGTGTGTGTGTGTGTGTGCTGGGGGATTTTGGCTCGGCTCGTGGCTTGTTACAGTTCAAACTTCCTTCTTCAAACTGTCTTTCCATTGTTTCACTTTGTTCCCGGCAGTAATTTCCTTTCTCTTTTCCCCTCTTTGCTGTTCTGCCTTTTCCTGATGGAGCTCCAGGGTCACAGTTTGCTCTGCTTGTCTTTTCTTTTCTTTTTCTTTTTCTTTTTCCTTCTCATCTCCGACACGCTCCAGAATAATTCATGTGTATTGTTTCAAGTCATCTCTCTCTCTCTCTCTCTCTCTAGATATATTTATATATTTTGCATGACAATCTTTATTTTCTTTTACGAGGGCCTTGCACTTGCGTTTGATGTTGCTAACACGCTAACACGCCAACAGGCTAACAGGCTCAGTCTGAGCTTTTTTCATTGCTCTGGTCGTAATGTTGATTGTACTCTTGGCCTTTAGAGGCTGCAAGTTTGCCATTTCTTATACCGCAGTAAATACTTGCTAATCTCTGCTTGGTTTTTTGGAGGTTGTTCATTTTTTTCTCTCTCTCTCTGTGTGTGTGTGTGATAGAGCGTGATATGTTTTAATATATGATTCATTTAAACAGTAATGCAGAGACTCGCTGTTCCTCTTTCTTGTTTCTGCCCCCAAAAATGAATTTCCATCCTTTTCTACTTCCTTTATGTGAGATTTACTATAACAAGGAGTACATAAAGGCTGGATGCAACACAAAAAAGTCTTTTATTCTTAATTTACAACATCAAATTCAACTCCATTGAACACTGCTGTGCTATTTTCCATGATATCTGTTGTTGTTCTGTTCTTAAGAGACTCTAGATAGGAGTCTGCACTATTACACACTCTTATACATGTTTTGTATGTTTAAATTATTAATAATGAACCCAAGGACACTTTACTAAATGAATAAAAACAATCAAAGCAATGAAAAAAAGAAAACACCAAGCAACAATAAGAGGATAGATCAATACACACACACACACACACACACACACACACACGTATATATACACAACAGCACACTATAAGCAAGGCTGTATGCTTTAACTCCTTTCTGGAAATGGAAAGTATAAACACTCACCAAGCACTCTATTACAAACATCTGTGCAGTCTAATATAAATCAATACAACAGCTCTAACATAAATTCTATTTTTATAAAGCCAGATTTTCAGAAAGGTGATAATTCATCACGTTATACAGAAAAGTGTTCCTAATATTTTGTCCAGGAACAATTCACAATTTGAAAATGATGAAAATGAACGTTTGATAATGAATTGAATCAAACCAATAATGCCAAAAATCAAGCTGCAGCTTCTCAGATGTGCCAGTTTGAAGCTTTTTCTTTGTCATATGTGATGATAAGCTGCATGTCTTTTGGATTTTGGACATTTCAAGACGTCACCTTGGATGTTAAGAAATGACCACAGGAATTTGTCACTATTTTATGACATTTTATAGACAAAAGAAGGGCTGGGCAATATGGATAAAATCAAATATCATGATTTTTCTGACCTAAAGGGTTGATATCACAACAATACTATAGTGTTGACTATCGGTGCTTTCACAAAATATTTACACACTGACATTTTTTGATTAATAATCATCAGTAATATGGCTATAATGACAAAGATGCCGCTGACGGACCCGGTGGAAATTGGGCTTTATGATATCCAAATTCTAAGATGATATGTAGTCTCATATCACGATATCGATATAATATTGATATATTGCACAGCCCTAGACAAAATGATTCATTGAGATATTTGATAGTGAGTCCAGGAAGTAGCTGCAGCCCTAAAATAAGCATTAAAGAAGATTTTTAAGCAAGAAAAACACCAAACAAATGCTGCTTTTCCTTTTTTCTTCATGTTATGTTCATCATGACAGCACAGGTTGAATATCACATGACAGATACAACAGGTTCACATTGCTCCAGCGTCCTCTTCTACACTTCAGGGTCAGTGTTTCTGTTTTTAAGTCACAGATGAAGTCATCACAGCTGGAGGCCATCCTACCCTTCTCTCCTTTTTTCTCTCACGTTTCTCTTCCCTTCATCCTTTTCTCTCTACAAAGATCCTCCTGAAACACGTGGACAGCTAGCGAACAGAAGCTGATACTGTCTCTTCTTCTTCCCTTTTTTTATTCTCCTCACTTTGTGTAGCTGTTCCTCTCATCTTTGTGGGACATCGCTTCACAGCAGAAGATTTGTTTTTTTGTGGGGGTTCAGATTTCAGATGGTGTACAGTGCTGCTTTTTTTTTTTTTTTTTTTTTTTGGTGCCCTGAGGGGAATCCGCTGTTCTTTTATATTACTCTTACTGTTTTGCATCATCAGACAGAGAACAAAGCTGTCGGGCTCGGCTTTGTAATTTTCATTTAATTTGCATATAGAATCACTTGTGTATGTCGAGTTAAGACAAACAAGCACATTTTACACACACACACACACACACACACACACACACACACACACACAATGGGCTTACTAGTTACAACACAATCATAGAAGTGGAGAAGATAAACATGCATTGACAAGCTTTAGTGAAGTAATGCAAGAATCATGAAGCAATATATAAATGTCAAAATATATAAAACACACACAGGAACTTAGATAGAGGATGCTGTATGAAGTAATGTTTTATCCTCTTCTGCTTTAGAGGTAATATGAAGGATGGTTAAAAGAGCCGGCCTGAGAGATCTTGCTGGTTTGTGTCTAATTAGTGTGTATTTTATTATACTGTGTTTTATACATAGACTGTATAAAAGAAATGGACGTAACATCCGTGATGTGACCCATTCGTTTGTGGACTGCTGCTCGGAAGCCAATAGATTCGAATCTGGGCAGCACCATCTTGAAATCTGTGATCAGTAGTCAATATCGGACGATGATATCAGCTGACCAATATGTATCGGTCGGGCTCTACTTGAAAGACAATTGAGGAGGAATACTAATTTACAATGGTGTAGAGAAACAACTACAACAATGCAAAACTATATTAGGTAGATAAATAGAAGAAAATAGAATTAATGGATGAATACAAGTTATGGTGCTCGTTAAAAATCAATCAATTAAAACAAGGTCTGAAATAAAGCCTTTAAACAGCTGTAGTCTGTATTTTGGGAGTCTGTTTTAAATGCAGGGATTAGTTTCTCAGAGTCTAACGATATTAGTTTTAAAATGCTTTTTAGATATTAGAAGGCTGATCTTGTGTGATTATTGATATGACTCTTCAAGTTAATGATTACACTCAATGTTCTAGCTTTACTTTGAGGGTAAAAGCAACCAGGAAGTAAAAGTGTGACAGAGCTGAAGCTGAGACCAAGTTATCGATCAGTTTTACTCTTTACTATTTGGATTAAAGCCTTCAAATAAGCAAATTTCAGTCAAATTGAGCTACCTAATTTAAATAAAAACAGTCCAACACTGACTTTTGGGAGTCTGTTTGTTTTAAATGCAGGGATTCATTTCTCAGAGTCTTTTTATGATATGAAGGCCCTCAGTTTTAAAATGTTTTTTAGATATTCGAGGTTGATCTTATGTGATTATTGATATGACTCTTACAGTTAATGATTACACTCAAATTTTCTAGCTTTACTTTGAGGGTAAAAGCAACCAGGAAGTAAGTTATCGATCAGTTTTACTCTTTAAATTTGGATTAAAACCTTCAAATAAGCAAATTTCAGTCAAATGGAGATACCTAATTTAAATAAAAACAGTCCAACACTGAGCAGCTTCTCTGTAACTCATCCAGTAGATAATTAAAGAGGCTCCGTTAAGGTCATACTCACACACACACACACCTTCTTTAACTGTAGAAACATAATGACAAATGTTTATCTCCCGATGTCGTCCCTCCACACTTATAACCTCCGCCCCGGCTAAATGACTGTTTATGGATATATTGCAGCCTTCCCACTTGACAATAACTGTACTTTTAGGGGAATAAGTGTTTTTGATTCCTGTTGACTCTGTTATTGGCTTCTCAACGGCAGCCCCCACTGCAATTTCAACCAGATTGTTTCAATTATGGGATTATTTATATCAACAAGTTTTTAAAGAGTGGCTGTTTGTCCCCTCTGAACTGCTGCTTTAAGGACGGACCGTCAAATTACACGTCTCGTCGTAGTTCACTCGGTGGGGATCGTCCCGCTCGACTCTGATATATCAACGCTCAACACATTAATATTACAATAAGCCTGATCTGTTTTATTAGGGTTGTATCACTATGAGCAGGTACATCATTTAGTTTTTTAACCCTCCTGTCGTCCTCTCGGGTCAAAACTAACCAAGTCTGGTTTGACTGTTCCTTCTTTCCTCCCTTCCTTCCTTCTTTCCTCCCTCCTTTCCTTCCTTCCTTTCTCCCTTCCTCTCTTCCTTCCCCTGCCTCCCTCCTCCATTCCTCCTTTCCTCCCTCCTACCTTCCTTCCTTCCTTCTTCCTTCCTTCTTTCCTTTCTTCTTTCTCCCTTCCTCCCTGCCTCCCTCCTCCTGTCCTCCTTTCCTCCCTCCTACCTTCCTTCCTTCCTTCTCCCTCCCTTCTTTCCTTTCTTCTTTCTCCCTTCCTTCCTCCTTTCCTTCCTTCTTCCTTCCTTCCCCTGCCTCCCTCCTCCCTTCCTCCTTTCCTCCCTCCTACCTTCCTTCCTTCCTTCTTCCTCCCTTCTTTCCTTTCTTCTTTCTCCCTTCCTTCCTCCTTTCCTCCCTCCTTTCCTTCTTTCCTTCCTTCTCCCTTCTTTCCTTCTCCCTTCCTTCTTCCTTCCTTCCTTCCTCCCTCCTTTCCTTCCTTCCTTCTTTCTCCCTTCCTTCCTTCCTCCGTCCTTTCCTGTCTTCTTTCTCCCTTCCTTCTTCCTACCTTCCTCCCTTGACTCGAGGACAACAGGAGGGTTAAGGTTATAAATTAGACCTTTTAGCCGACCTCCTTTCCAAATTACCACAGTTTTACACTTATTTTAAGAAAATGATGGCCTCATTTTTTTATACTCAGGTTAAGATCAGATGACTTTTTTTTAAATGAAATTATGGCTGGATTTCAGACCTGTTGCTTTGAAGTTGTGTTTGTCCTTGTGTTCATCTGCTGGAAAGAATAACAAAGTGACCCATGATTTCTCCTTTGCACCACCTGAGTCAAATTTGACCCGGGAACATAACAGATGCTATAACTTTTTAATGAAACACCCACAATTAAATGAAAGTAGGTGTGCTCAATTTTACTTGCAAAGAATGTAGTATGGAACCATTCATGTGATTTTAAAGGCAATTAGATGAAATAAATCCACATTTCTGATATAAAAACATTTTGGAAATGGGTCGAACTGGACCTGAGGACAACAGGAGGTTTAATTAAATGTCTCTGCAACTGTTGGATTAAAATATTCACGTGCCCAGCAGGATGAATTGTAATAACTGTAATAAATGATAATAATAGCTTCCAATGTAACTATTAATACCAGGGTGGGATATTAACTGTTTAAAATGTGAAGATTTACCAGCCACTGACTGATAAATGTTCAAATTCACAAAGTCACTCAATGGTAAATGGTAAAATGGTAAATGGACTTAACTTACACAGCTAAGTCTCATTCACCCATTCACACACACAGATGGAGACTAACCATACACACATTTTCATACAATGTTTGCCCAGCCATCGGAAGCAATTTGGGCGTTAGGTATCTTGTCCAAGGACACATCGACATGCGGACTTGAGGAGTTGGACTCGGTTTTCTGATTGGTGGACAGCTGCTCTGCCTCCTGAGCCACAGACGCCCTCATGAATCACTATTTAGTGTTTGAAATCTACCAGCTACTTTCATATTTTACTAGCATTTAGCTATTACTACTACTACTGTTATTTTCATCAATGGATACCTATTATTTTCTTGATTAATTAATTAAAAGTTTGGTCTATAGTAAAAAATAGCCAAACCAACACCCAAATATATCAGATTATCTTTAAAGTAAGAACAGCAAAAGCAGTAACTTCTCAAATTTGAGAAGCAGAAACCATCCAATGTTTGATTGACCGTCCAATGTTTGATTGATAAATGACTTCAGCATTTAATATTTGTCAGAATAGTTGCCCATTATTTCTTTAATTGATAAATTGACTAATTGTTTCAGCTCTACTTTGATTTGTAACCAGATTCCTGCCAAAAAACTAATGACATCACCATTATTCCCACTTATAATTTGTGCTTATTGCTAATTAGCAAATGTTAGCATGTTAACAAGCTCAACCAAGATGGCAAACATAAAAAACATGAACATAATTTTACCTTCTATCGTTATTAAACACATTGAACCTGCCAAGCATTGTGATTGGTAGCATGTAGCTCAAAGCACCGCTGTGTCTACATACAGCCTCACAGAGCAGCTGCAGGCTCTTCAGTCTTTTAGAGCAGCAGGATGGTAATTATGCAGATGAATAAATGACCAGGTACAAGCTGTACTTGTTACACTCTGCATCCCAGATAAAGATACAGACAGTCTGGCTGGAAGAAGTTTGTAGAGTGTTTGTTGGAAATCATTTGCATTTTTTTCTACCTCAAAAGGACTCACACACACATACACACACACACACACACACACACACATACATAGTCTTAAACTTCTTCTTCAAGTCTTCGCTGGCTGGTAAAGAGTTAACCTCGGCCTGTTTGATGGGCCACCTTGCTAAATATAACCCCAAACCTCCTCCACATGGGCACGCACAAGCCTTCAACTGCACTCCCTCTGTCAACACTCTGGCTCACACACTTTTTTCCTCACTGTGCACACACACACACATACATACACATATACACACACACACACTCATCAGGCTCATTTACAGTCTTGTCGTACTGCAACCCCGCTCACACACTCATTTCTCAACACACCATTAATACTTTAGTGAGTGTGATTCTATTGAGAAGCTGGTTCATTGAGGCGAAGCACACCAGCAGCTGCTATTTCTGTCCTCACATTAAAATAAATTAAAGGTAGTTGGGCAGCAGCAGCATCAGGTACTGGTCTACTGATCCTCACTCAGAGTATAAAAAGCTAAAGCACCATTAATGGATGACGATTTTTCCAAAGTGTTAATGAGGAAACTGTCAGCTGGTATCGAGATGATGTTTGCTCTAAATTTTTAGGGTGGATGTCAGATAGTCATTTAAAGAAGCACTCCCATCAATTATTTTTTTACATGAAGTTTAGTTTACTCTTCAGTCTGGAGCAGCTTTGTCAAAACAGACAAAATAATAATATATGATGATGTCATTATGGTTACTCTTTTTTCTCAGCCTAGGTTTGGGATTTAGACTTTTTAAAGGACCAGTGTGTTAAAATGTAGTGGCATCTAGTGGTAAGATTGCAGATTGCAACCAATTGAATACCTCACTTCCACCTTAAGTGTATAGGAGGGCTCACTGTGGCCCCGAAAATGCAAAAGGCCCTCTCTAGAAGCAGTATTTGATTTGTCCGTTGTGGGCTACTGTAGAAACATGGCGGTGCAACATGGCGACCTCTGTGGATGAGGACCCTCTCCCTTTGTAGATATAAAGGACTCATTCTAATGTAACGATTGCAACCAATTGAATACCCCATTCCACCTTAAAGGGATAGTTCAGGTTTTTTGATATGAAGTTGTATTACATCCTCACCATCAGTGTTGTGCATCAGCAGTGACTTTTCCCTGCACTGCGTCCTGTGAGCAGAGTTCTGGCCCGCTTTCGGTTTTGAAGAAAGTAGTTCCGGCTAGTTTCTGGGGTCACAAAGATAAAGTGTTATGTGTTCAAAAGAGTAATACATTTGCATCACAAAATCATTGTGCATAAAAAAGTCAGACCTCACAATCACCTGGCACTTTTTTCCGTCCCTTCGTATCACTCCGCGCTGCCGCCTGTTGACAGTTGCTCACCTTTCCATCAGCTGTTTCACGATGGCCCCAAAAATGCAAAAGGCCCCTCTAGAAGCAGTGTTTGATTTGTCCATTGTGGGCTACTGTACAAACATGGCGGTGCAACATGCCGACCTCTGTGGATGAGGACCCTCTCCCTTTGTAGATATAAAGGACCCTAACCCTTATTATAATGGGGTTATACACCAATGAAAACACACTTGTGAATATTGTATTACATTTCTGTTCGATGCCACTGAATTCTACACACTGCACTTTTAAGAAGCACTTAAGACCCACACTTGTTGGTTAGTGGTTAGAAAAATAAGGGTGAAAGTTTTCTTTAGTTGCATGATGGGAAATGTAGGCTCCAGTGTTTTTTTGGAGCGTGACCCACACTAAGAGACTAAACATCACAATTTCTTGCCCTCCTTTACTTCAGTTTTGACCTTTCTGTTTTTTTAATCCGTCTCTCACAAGTTCCCCAACTTTATGAAAACATAATACTAAATTGCTGCGGAGAAAAAACAAAAACATTTAGCAATCAGAAGTCTTTATATGGAATATGTATCTGTGCTGCAGGGTTTTTCCTGGCTCAGAATAGGGCCTTTGGGGGGCGACTACGCATGAGAGTAAGCATGGTAATGAGTCCTTGTTACCTTATTTGACAGAGATGTATGCATAAGCTTGTTATTTCTGACCATTTGATGAACAAAAATGTCTGAATGAAACCCAAACTAACAAAAACTGGTTTAAACAAATATTACAATATTATACAAAAGGGGAGGGGAGTACGTTTTAGAGAGAGAGAGGGGTGCAGAAGCTTTTATTTTATAATAAATCACAGGAAGTCGTCTCTCTCATTAGCATTAGCTTCGCAGCGGTGCGTTCAGGCCCCATCAAAACAATACAGCTTAATTTGATGTGTTTATCCAGCGTCAGCCGCATGTTTAAAACATAGCGGCTGTGGATGAGAGGGGAGTTGACTGATGGAAGTCAAAGACGTCCGTCGTAGTTAGGTTTATGTTCTGCTTGCTCATTAGTTTGATAAATTGCTTTTTAAACACATTCAGAGAGGATTTGAATTGTTATTTTTATTCTCAATTCCTGTCATTTCGGCACTGGATAAAACCTCTTTTAGGGCACCAAAAAGCTGCAAGAGCCCCCAGCTGTGGAAAGAATATGTGAGTCCAATCCCCAAATATAGAATAATAAAAAAATGTTCATGATCTAAATATTCTATAAGTGAGATCAGATGAAAAAGCATTGAGAGTTTGAGTACTTGCACCACTACTACTGGCCTTGAGGCAGCTGTAAAAAGTGTCTTTTATATTAAAGGGCGATCTGATGGATGCTGATGAAAGTGAAGCAGTCTAATACCTCCTCTGCTCCCCTCTTTGTTTCTGCAGTAGGTGGAAATTGGCCCTTGTATTTGCAGCCCAGTTCTCATGCTGCACGACTGCTCTCCTTATTAAAAGGGAAGCCGCGTGCTCAAAGCTGCTTCAGATTATTACCATATGTCTGCAAAGCCCAAAGCTGAGCAGCAAACCGGCTCCCATTCTACCCTCTAATTTCTTATCCCAAAATTGGACATGTGGGTCGTTGTGTGTGACAACGTCCCTCCCTTCCCCCGGCCGACGAAGTACATTCTCACAGTATTTCTTCTCCCATTTTAGACGCATAATAGCAGAGCATCAGCCTTCAAGCAACACTGGGGAAAATATTATGTCTTGACTTGACATATCTAGCCTGTGTGTTGTTTTTAACCCTTCGGCTGTTTTTCAATTATATTAGAGAAGTAGAACACATTATCTGAGTCAGAGAATATAGCTGGCGTTTTTCTACATTTTCTACATTTTTCCTCTTGAACAAATCTTGTGTGCAGATTAAAAACCAAGTATTGTGTATCCAATCCTTTGTTCCTTAGATCTCCGTCGTCGTCCAAGAACTACTCAAAACATGTCAGTGAGCCTCACCATTGCACTGGGTAGCATGTACTATCATTATGAAGAGTTTAGACACTTTATTTTGATTAGAAACGGCTCCAAAGACGAATAACCACGATCACATTTTCAGTCGTAGGAGAGTAGTTCTGTGTAAGGAGGGCTGTGCATGTAGTTGTGTTTACAGAGCTTTGCTACCTTGTTGTGCTATGTATCACAACCTCTTGACTTTGTACTGCAAGTTCTTTTGAGAAATTTACAATGTGATACAAAGTTTATAATATTTAGCACAGCAAGCTACACAGAACTACTCTCTGGAGACTGATAACATGATCGCTGTTATTAGCCTTTGGAGACATTTTTCAGCAAACTAATCTGTAGTAGAGGTTTCTGGTGCACGGAGAAAGGGGAAAGGGGAAAAAAGTCTAAAAAAGTAAAAGCTCTATTGTTAGACCAATGCATTTCGGCTTATGGCCTTCATCAGGGTCATCATAAAACACATTACATACAGCATTTGAATAAAATAGACAAAAAATAACCAACTACAGACGCGTACCAGCCAATGGGGGATCTACCAAGATGGGTTGGGTATATAGTCATGTGACTTACAGCCAATCATTATCCCAGACAGGCAGGAGGGCAAAGGGAGTATCCGATAAACGATTGGGCGACACCATATTTGATTCATAAACCAGAAAAGTGCAATTGAGTTTGGAGTTTGCTGGAGCTTTGACTTGGAGGTGAAGGAATATGACAGCAACGTTGGTCTACAGTACAGAGGAATAAGATACCTCAGGTTTTGAATACACACACGATACTTGTACTGTAAGTAGATAAATTCATTGCTGGTTTGATTCTGCACATCAGATTTGTTGACTTTAGATGAGACAATGCGTCAAAAGTCCGTCATCAAATGGTGATTAAGAGTTTTTCATCTCTCCAACAGGCCAATGTGTGCATTGTACCTCCACAGAAATAACTGAGCTCAATCACCAGATAGTTGAGCTCAGTAGCCACAGAGCTGGTGCATTCATAAAAAGGAATAAATCTTCCAGGAGACATAAAGGGCGCGGGCACTAATTCATGCAGAAAAATGTCAGCCCCTTACAGTTTGCGCAAAATATAAAGAAAATCCACTCAGGGTGTAGGAGGAGGTTTAAAAGAGATCTTTGTGTCACCCAGTCCAAAAGCCATTGGCCCAGATTGCTCGTCCCAGCATGCAACTCACCTCTGGATGAATACAACACTTGTCTGATGCAGTGGGCCGAAAGCCCCCCTATCGTCAAGAGATCCTACACAGGGCTTTAACATTAGCGGCTTGCCTCACACACACAAGTTTTGCACAGTTTGGGGAACTTTGCCATGGATAAAGTCGAGGCTCAAGGAAGGAAACTTGCTGCAGGGGAGATACATGTTTGCAACACCTTTTTAGCAGCTGGACGTCTGTAATTTAATCAGATAAAAGCTGTTAAATGGATTGGAAGAGGGCACAGTGGTGGGTGGCTTTCACCGGATGATTAACGGAGAGCTGAAAAATCTATGAAATCAACAGGGAGAGGCATTAAAAAGGAAAGTTGAGAGACATGTGTTAGCGTTTGCTGTGTGGAAAGAAGTGGTGGTCAGTTATATCACCTGCTGCCTACTTAAGACTTGACTGTTTAAAAACCTGGATGGCAGGCGTTGTGAAGCTTATTCCAGTTTTAGAATCAATAATATGGTCCCCCGGAGATGTAATGGATTGTACTTGAGGGGAAATCTGTTTGCTCACTTGGACTGGCCTCACTTGAAGTAGAGTCAGACTTGGACAGAAGGTTTAAAGCAAGTGATTTGCGGCTTAGCTGGATGAGGTAATTGTGCAGGTGGAGATTTTCAATGAACATATCGGCGGGTTGGCAGAGTTTAATGTTGAGCTGGGGCTGGCAGGTTTGTTATTTTTAAAGATGTTTGATGAGGAGAGGGAGGTATTAATATTAATTGCCTGCAGAAGTTTAGATCATTATTATTTCGGGGGCTCACGGGCTGGATAGGATAATCAGATCCACTAAGATACAGGGTAATGATTTGAACAGTGAGGTTACATTTCAATTAGCTGGTTTAATAATGTTCCTGTACTGGAAGAAGCGTGGTGCCTATGAGCTGGAGGCGCTGCCACCCTCCCTCACTCAAGTGGGAATAGAGCGCTACTCCTGGTCGTCATCCCTGGACGGCATCCATGATCTGTGCGGTAAGCTGGGGGAATGAGTGGATCACCTGACCAAGTGGTGGCTTTGTGTTTGTGTGTCTCACAATGAAACGGGGAGGCTGCTGGACGGTGGATTGGTTTGTGTCGGACCATCTGTTTTATGTTTTAAAGGCTCATACCACATTTTAAAGGATGTCTGGGTAAACAAAAAGAGGGGAACAAATTCAATTAGTGTAAAGCAATGGGTAAAATCTGCAAGTAAACAAAACATTAAAATGAATATGACAGTTTTTTTTCTCTGAATTAACTAATCCTATTTCTCACACTAATATAATTTAATCTCTCTTCTCCTGAGCTTTATTGTCCTATCATTACTGCCATTTTAACTATACATCCATTATTCCTGTGTTTAAACAGGTCTGATTGGTGATTTGTCGTATTGCATGAAATCGGAAATTGAAATGAGTCAATGACACTTGAGGTGTAATAGTTTTTTTATTTGATTTCCTTTCTTTTGATTAGCTAATATCGTGGCATGGCTCTGTGGATGGTTTGTAGATTGGTCCAAACTTGAAACTAATGGATGGATTTCCATTAATCATCAATACAGAATTGCAAATTATCATAACAAATCCCTGCAAAGTGAGATTTCTATCAACCCCAGCTGTACTTTGTTTGGTGTGAATTAGTAAATGTTAGCGTGCTGATGTGAGCACAAAGTGGACCCACTCACAGAGCAACTATCACAGCTGCAGACTCTAGTTTCCGTTGTTAAGAAGGAGTAACGACCTATTAGCTTGGTTGAGTGTTACCTGTCCATTCATGTAGGAAATGTCTGCCAAAAAAAAGAACATTATTCAGCATAATTGAAACCTTGTGTGTAGTTAAAACTTGCTCCACTAATTCTCCTTATTTGTCTAACATGACTTGGACGGTATTTGTGACATTTAACATGAATCAGACATCACTTCAGTTCCGTGTAACTCCACAATCAAGTGATCTGGTTCACTTGCATTTTGTCCTTAGGATTTCAGCACCATCATGGAAAGCCTTTTTTTTTTTTCCATTGCTCTCTTCTTCCGTGGAAAGCACTCTGTGACCTGGCATGAAGACAACCTCACATGAATGAGAAGAGAGTGAAAGAGCGGATGAGAGCAGCTCCACAAATGAAATATTTACCACTGAAGAAGTGCATAGCCGAACTGAAAAGCTTCCCTGTCTCCTCTCAGTGCTTTTTTTTGACGTGGCACAGGGGCACTTGCTTTCCGCTGTGCTGCCCGATTTATGCCATTAGTGAAAGGGAAGTGATAACACAGCGCTGCGGAGGAATGCTCTTCATCCTCTCCGCTCTGCCAGCCAGCCTCTTGGAAATCCGGCTACTTTCTGGTCAGCTTAAGGACGCTTGCCTGCTGAGGCTGACCTGTTTGGCAGAGATGGAAAAGAGGAATGCCACAGAGAGAACAGAGAGGCTTTGATCCTTACCTTTTCACCATCTCTGTAATTAGTCCTGAACTTCTCTTGAAAACATTTCCCAGCTCTGTAGGAACATTCAGCGTCTCTGAGCTTCCCTTTTAAGATTCTGCCCCTTTCTCCAAAACTGAAAGTAGAAAGTAGGCCCATGTAGAGTTGATACGACTTATCTGGACAAAACTTTAAAATTTGAAGATGTTACCTTTTGGCATCAAGAAACTGTGATGAATTTTTCCGACAATACATACACCAAATGGTTATTTGATTAATCAAGTAATCAAAAGATTATTTGATAATGAAAAAATCATTAGTAGCACCTCTTTACCTATTTAGAGTAGTTAGTTGTTAGTGTTTTGTTGCAAGGCTAAGGCTGCAACTCACGACTATTTTCATTCATTCATCATTGGTTAATCTGTCAGTTGATTAGTCATTTGGTTTTTAAAATGTCCAAAAATGAAGAAAAACTTGGATCACTTTTTAAAGTCTCATTATTCAGTCTTGCTTTGTCCCAACCAACGGTCCAAAACCCAAAGATACTCAGTTTACTATCACAGAGGACTAAAGAAACCAGAAAATACTCACATTTGAGAACCTGGAAGAAAACACCAGAGAGCAGTTTTCTTAAGAAATGGCTCAAAAGGACTGACTGTTTATAAAAGATAGTTGGTGATTAGTAACCTGGCATTGAATCCCTTGTCACATCTATTTGGGTTCGTCTGTCACCACTTGAAACTAAAGTTAAAACTCAAAGATTTTGGGCCCTATCACATCTACTTCGTTTGATCCAGACTTTCAGAGTTTCTTCTGTTTGATCTGAACCAAAATTACAGGTGTGAAACTTCCCCTGGACCTCGGCCCGGACCAAACAGCTGAACTTGGTCTGATGAAAAGAGACGATCTTGGTCTGGATCAAATTGAACCACGGTTTGGTTTGGCTTTTTTAGTGTTTTAGTGTGAAAACATGTTTTGGATGGTTCATACTTTTGGACCAGTTACAGGAAGTTCCAGCCGGCTATCGTCAGAACTGTAAGGAAAAATTAGCTGCGGTAGCACATGCACACATGCAGAGAAGAGGAGACCAAGTTTTTATTTGAAATATGGTCTGACGACATTGTGAGAAGTCGATAGGAAAAATTTGATAAAAATACAGACACTTTCCAGGTTTTTCAGAGAGGTTATGAGAGGACAGAGGAGGCCATGATAATATTTAGATTCCTTTGGGTAAGAAAATGAACCTGTCTATTAATTTAGACGGTTAGAAGTCTACCCACCGAATAGACAACACGCCAATGCAGATGCTTGTCCATCTAGAAACCAATCAATGCCCATGTAGTTGATGACGGCAGGACGTAGGCACAACATGTAAAGATCTTTAGTGCTTTCGTTGAATTGCAAAGTGAAACCAAAGCCAACTAGATCAGTTTAACAACAGCTCGACCCTCAAACTTTCAGGTGTGAAAAGGTGAGCTGAGATCTGCACTTTTTAGTCGTCTACGGAGCAGAAAACGTTCTGAATGGCAACTCGGTTCACATTGACGACCTGCAGCTTTAACTGAATACTGGACTTTTGGACTTTTGGAGAAACAGGACTCTATAATAACTTGTTTTGGCTGCTTGTTTTCAGTTATTGCAGCTTATATTTTGCAGTTATTGCAAAAAAAAAGCACACAGGGAAAACTTAAGTAACTGGTAAGTATTAATTTGGGTTTCAGTAAAAAAAAAAAAAAAAAAAAAAAATCAGTTCATCCCAGCCAGTCTAAAATATCCCCAGTGTACAAGCACAACTGGCATTCCTCAGGTCATACTCAGCCACGGGTTCCAGTAACAGCAGAACATGCCTCTGTTTTTCTTGGAGTTTAGCTCCAATAAAGCCCATAAAAAGAACAGGCAGACACAAAAGGCCACACCGTGATATTATAATCAACTTGAACTTGACCAATTACTGTACTTTCTGACTTAAATACCCTCAACAATTCAAAGTATGCAGTAATCTCCTCATGACCCCTCTTAAATATGGTGACGGGATATCGAGTTTTTACCCAATAGACATTCTTAATCTAACAGTCATGTAGGCACCTGATATGCACGGGGAGTTTTTGTTTTTTTTCCACTGTCATTATTGTTAGATAACTCCAAAATGAGTCAGCATAGTGATTCAGATATGATCTAAATCCTCCTTTCACAGATATTTCCCAGTAAATTACTGTAATAATCTGTTTCACTATTCACTCATGCAGCTATTCAGGAACATTTCCGTCTTCTGTGTCTTGTCACACATGCAAAGCTGGTGGTCATGCAACACTTACGGATGCCAGCCGACTGAGAGGAGCTTCCTTGTCTGTGAATCTGTCCAGACATTCTTGAGATAAGGAGCTCATTTGCAAGCGAAAGAACTTGTATTGCTTGTTAGTTATCGCATCACCCGTTCAAGTATAGGCAAAGGCAACTGTAAATAAGTCGCACATTCAAATACGTCATCTGCAAAGTCTTCTGATTGGTTTGTTCTCTCCGTCGTCTTTCACCAGATGAATGAGGGGCGGCTGTGGCGGCTGTGGCTCAGGAGGTAGAGCGGTCATCCTCCAATTGGAAGATTGGTGGTTCGATTCCCGGCTCCTCCAGTCCACATGTCGATGTGTCCTTGAGCAAGACACTTAACTCCAAATTGCTCCCGTTGCTGCGCCAACGGTGTATGAATGTGAATGAATGGTTAACTTCCCCCCTGATGAGCAGGTTGGCACCTTGAGTGGTAGCTCCTGCCATCAGTGTATGAATGTGTGTGAATGGGTGAATGACATGTAATGTAAAGCACTTTGAGTGGTCGTAAAGACTAGAAAGGCGATTTACCATGAATGTTACCCTTTACATGCTTTCCCTGCACAGTTACTAGGTTATGAGGTGATAGATTGGCGGTAAAGATTTCCCTGAATATCCATCCTGCTCCCATTCATGGTGGTTTCTGTCTCTCTGTCCTGTAAATTGAAAATCACGGACTGCTCCTTTAACTCCTCTCTGGAACAGTTTACACTTGTTCCTCTCTGGGGTTTTTTTTTTTTTTTCTTTTAGCTTTAAAATGCAGGGACCTCGGGTTTGCTCAGATGTGGTGGAGGAGGGAGAACGATGGAGCGAGGGGGAGGTTGGAGAGTGTGTGATGCACATGTGCGAGGTTTAACCACTACGGGGGTAAAATAACATTAAGCGAGAGGGTTGCGTCCTGCCCACACTGCCATTAAAACCCCCAGCATTCGAAACAGCTGCAACCTGCTTGAGTTTTTTAACTTCTGCTCACCAGACCCCGACTGATTCACCTGCAGAGGAAAACCTGTGTCAACACTGAAGGTTTGGTTGGTTATTCCCTGATTGATCGATTACATAAATAGGTTTGCAAGTTATTTCTGAAACGTTATACAAACTTAAAATCCTTCTTTTCCCCCAAGAACTGAACCAATTCTTTTTACTCAAAGCAATGAAATGTCTCCCCTCCTGCTGTGTGTATTTCTGTCTGACAGCCTTTAAGTTTTCTTTTAAAGGCTGTCAGAACTGAAGCTCACATTTTTCTTTATTTTTTGGCTCGGTTTGGTCCCAATCGATTTACCAAATATGGAGAAGATTGTCTTGATAATGGTGCTACAGCTCCAACTGGGCCACATCTAAAAAAAAATAGTTTTAAATAAGCCACAACTTTGAAAGTTTCACCAGCATGTCGATGAATTATTCATATATAGGGAATGATTATCTTCAACCATTGATTTATTTTAATAATTTCATCTATAAAATGCCAGGAAATTGTGAATAATGCCCATTATAATTTCCCAAAAGCCCATGGTTGCATCTTTAAATTCCTTCTTCTGTCTGAACATCAGCCCCAAAACTCAAAGATATTCTGTTTATAGTCACATGAACCAAATAAAAGCAGCAAATCTTCACATTTGAGAAGCTGAAATCAGAATGTTTGGCTCTCTGCTCGAAAAATGAAACAATTGACGATTAAAAAAAAAAACAGTTGCCAATTTTTCTGTCATTAATTGGAATTTAATTAAAATAAATTATATGTGTAAAAATTGTAAAACCAAGTAGTCAGCTCATCTGTAGTTTGTTCAAATGTCAACAAAATTGATGCACACCATGCTTTGATTTGGTTAGAAATCGCACAAAAATTAATTTACAAACTCCCCAAATATTCAAAAATGTCTGACTGTAACATTTTCCATAAGGTCTATATTGAATATTGTCTATATCTTTGTGAAATTAACTTTAGACAGAAGATACAGTACATGCTGGATGGCTTGTTGTACATTTTATCCATTTATCTTGAAACTTGATATTTTGGCCAAAGTTGGAATTTAGTATTTGGCAATTGATTGTGCATCGTCCTATAAATCTGTCCATCTATCAGCCAGCATCCAACGTCCAGCCTCTCGTTCCTGATACTCTCGTCTATTCGTTCTACGTTTATATTTTCTATGATCGGACATTTTTTTTTTGCGTCTGCAACCCTGCATGTGCTGATATGGCCGTCTCTTTGCCAGCTTTTCCTGTCCGTATGCCATCCCGCCTGCCTGCCATCTGTGTTCGTCTTTTCATAACCATCTCCTGGCAACGAGGTGTATGTAACATTGCGGGGGGAGTGGGGGCGGCATATGTGAGTGGCGGGGTCTCACAAAACAGTATGTGAAAATGAAGCGAGGAGTCGAAAGAATAAGCTCTCTCTCTCTCCGTGTGCCATGAAGAGACCTTACCAAACACAAGTGAAGCATTCTTAACATTCCTCATAAAAACGTGTGTAAGGCTCACGGCTAAACGTGCGCTGGGCTCAACCTGTCCCGGCCTACACATGGGAGCTCTGGTGGGACTCAAGAGAGAGAGAGCTAAAGATGCATCAACTGAAGAGTAACAAATGAGCACTGTAAGGTTTGATGTGGTGCAAGGAGATCTGGTTAAACATTTAAGAGTTTGACATCAGGTTGCATCATGGGCTAAAAGTGCTGAGCTATTGTGGAAGTCCCTTTTTAAAATGTAATACCATCGATGACCACTAGATGCTGGCTCCAAAAAAAATCCCTGGCTCCAAAAAGTGTCTATTTCTCCATCATACTAAGTTGATATTTTTTTTCAACTAGTCTTTATTGTCTCAAAATTTGAGGACTTACTGTAGATTGTATGTCGTTTGATTGACAGTTGGCTCACTTGCCGCTCTCCCCGGCTCTGGGAATCACACTGAGTCAGACTAATGTTGCAATAATTTGGCAAGTTTAATGTTACTTGATAACTATACCTGCTGTTTTAGTTGGGCTAAAAGTGCTTAGCTATTGTGGAAGTCCCTTTTAAAATGTAATACCATCGATGACCACTAGATGCTGGCGCCAAAAAAAAATCCCTGGCTCCAAAAAGTGTCAATTTCTCTATCGTGAAATACTGAAATACTAATCTTTATTGTCTACAAATTTGAGGACTTATTGTAGATTTTAAGTCTGCAACAAGGTCGTTGATTGACAGTTGGCTCACTTGCCACTCTCCCCGGCTCTGGGACTCACACTGAGTCAGACTAATGTTGCAATATTTCGGCAAGTTTAATATTACTTCATAGCGATACCTTCTTTGTTAGTTAACGTTAGCCCAAATGTGCACCGCTCTTCATTCCCAAGATGCCTTTAGTAGCAAGTCTGGGCTCCAAACCGGCTCCAATGCAAACCAATGGACGTCACACATTTCTATTTCCACCCTTATATACAATCTATGGTCAGAATATACAGGTAGAAGTGATAATAAGGGCTGCTTATCGAAATAAATTGATACCCAGTAATATTGAAACGTCTCACATCAAACGATACCTGAAATCGATCCTTTTTGCACCCAGAGCTAGACAATATGACCATTTGTACGGACTTGTGGTATCGGTATTACTTTATGAGTACTGGTTACTGGTATCATAATTTTTAAAACAATACCAAGCCCTAGTGATATTGGTCGTCTGCTTTTACTGATGCTTGCAGATTTTATCAGCTCTAGCTAGCTAGCTAACTAACAATCAGTGTGTTTCGATGCACTTACAGTAACCAGCTTTCCCCAGTATGCTGATTTCTTAACTGTAACTGTTGATTTGTCGAACTTGTTAGAAATCAGTTGCTTATTTACACATCAAGCAGTTATAGAGCAACAACAGCATTCATTTAGAGTTGTGTATTCACTCTCTTTTAGCTCTGTTTTTGGACAGCTCCTGATAGAAATATCTGGATCTGTCACTGCTAAATGCTCCACCAGTTAGTCTACAGCTAACTGTGTCTGGCTGCTGTTTGGAGCTGAGCAGGTAGTGTACAGTGGCTTTTTAGAGCCTTTTCCCTTCAAAAAAGCTGCTTGTTACGGCCAAAAACAACACTATAAAGGCACTGAGTGAACCAAAACAGTGGAGTTACAGCCAGACAGCTTACTTCTTTTTGTTATTACTTTATCCCTATTAATCAATCAACAGTTTATATTATCTGAATAAAAGAAAATGTACAATTTCCCAGAATCTGAGGTGACTTGTTTTTTCCATCGAACAGTCATGAATTCGAAGGTATTTGATTTACAATGATTCAGAACTAAGAAAAACACATCCTCACTTTGGAGAAGCTGGAAAACCACAAATGTTTGTTGTAATCTGCTTTATAAATGATCTCCACAACTGTTTTTGTCTCACTGACGACAGTGATCAGATTGTTTCAGCGAGAGGAAACTTTTACATCTGCTTTTGCCGACACCTCGTAGGAAGGATATGACTGCAAAGACAGAAACAGAAAGTTAATGAAAAGAAAATGCACAACTCCTCACTACTTTCTACTTAAAAAACCACATTCAGAGTCTCATTATGGTTGCAAAATGAGGAAGTGGAAATTGACAAGGGGGATACTTAGTACATCCTGCATGTTCAAGTGCGTATCATTTCAGACGTGCCCACACTGCTCTGTGGGACAGTTATGGGTGCGTAATGGGTCTTTGCCCCAGGCAGTGTCTCTCTGTGGCGAGAGCTGCGTAGATGGGATGCTCCGCTGTCTCTTTAGTGTGCAAGCTCATTGTCTGCTGTCACGTGTGTTCGTGTATAGTGTGTCTGTGTGTGTGTGTGCTTGTGTTTGCTTTTGGCTTAATCAGCAGTGCTGAGTTCAGGAATTCCAGTTCATCAGAGAGAGAAAAGAGGGAGAGTCAGCAAGATATGAGCAAGTAGGAGAGAAGATGGAGGTTCGGCAGATAATAGAGTTTTTCCACAATACAATACAAGATGGTCATCATGTGCGAGGGAGGGCTTCGCTATGTGGAAAATCAGACGGGAAAAGAGAGGCTAGAGTTCAGGACAGAGTGTAACAATGAATGTCAGGATTTTTTTTTTTAAGTTTGAATGAGAAGTCAAATAACCAAATGATACCCATGTAGTTGAGTTCATCTGCTGCCTCGGTTGCTAGTAAGAATAACAGGTGACACCTCAGATGTTATTATGGTCATATCAGTGTAAGGCAGTTGCATTTAAACTATTAGCTATTCTGTAAACACAACACCGACATATTATCCCCTTTTTAAGTTGATCTAGTGAACGTGCTAGCTAGAGTTGCAACGATGAGTGTCTTAGTTTTGTTAGCTGATTCACACATTTGTTAGTTTCAGTAGTTTTTCAAGTAAATAAGCCAAATGTGCTCTGACACCACCTTCTCAAATGTGCTGATATATTGTTTTTCTGTGTCAAATATGAATAAATTGGAATATTTTGAAAACTTTGGACGAAACAGGCACATTGAAGGCATCACTGTAGCCTCTAAGAAATTGTGAGTATTTTAAATAGACAGGATAATCATCAGTATTAATAACACACATCCAGCAAGTACATAGCAACATTAGCCTTCATTTGGAGTGAATATTTGTTATATTTATTCTCCTTTTATCTCTGTTTTGGGCTCCACCAGCTCACAAAAGAAATGTCTGTATTTTGAGCTGCTAAATGCAACACTGTTTCCACAAGTCAGGTAGCTGTGCTGTGAGTCTTTAGTTATCTCACTGAAAACCGCTGCCTGCCACAGCCAAAAATAACGCTAATTAGAGCAGTAAGACTAAACCAAATCAGTAAAGTTGTGGGCTGGAAAACCAAAACAATGAGCTGAAAGACACCACAAAGCTCCACACAGCAGAGGAGGGAACTGCTGTGTCAGGTTATGAAATGAAACTGTTATAAACACCTTTCAGACACTTAGTATGAAGTGGGTTATTTCAAGCATACTCCAGCTTTAAAATGTTTAACTGAACCAAGCGTAAGGTGTGTTTACCACATCCACACAACGAGGCAAAGTTGACATCCGTCTATTGGAAGCAGTCTCGTTGTGGTAAAGACGGTTCTGCCTCTTTGGGAAAGACTCCATAAAAGCTGGAGGCTTCCTCTGCAGCCTGCTGCTTGTTAAACCCTGAGGGAGCCGTTAGCCTGAGGCCCGCTGGCAGAGGCCGCAGTCAAAGCTGAGCGCACGTCTCGACACAGGAGACACACAGGAGAGACCTTTTTTCCCGGAAGGTGGTGGAAGTTTGACAAAATACACTCAATGCCTCATTGGGGTTGTTGAAAGGTGCACAGAAAGGCTTTTTTTTCCCTCTGTGTTTTTACTCCCATTGAGCAGGTTTGCTGTACAGAGGTTGACCCTCCTTTTCTGAGCACCAATTACAGTACTACCCCCCCCCCCCCCCCCCCAATAACCTTTGACCTGCCGATGTGTTGCTGTAGCCAATTGGATGACTCAACTCAAAGGGACTCGTTTCTGTACGACTTGTTTTTACTATTTCTTTCAAGGTGACAAATTACTTAAAAAAGTAAAGGCACCATGCTTTTACTGTTGAGGCTCCAAAGCTCATTATTAGATCAGCTGAGTCAGTGACTCCCCCCCCCCCCCCCCCCCCCTACAGACTGGCATTTGTGTAGCTTAATATTGTATAATTGCTGCTTTTTGTTGTTTTATTTATTGTGGCATTTATTTATGCTCGACTGTTGTTTTTTATTGTGTGTATGTTACTTAAATGGTGTATTCTTTTTTTTCAAGTATTTCCGTGCCAAATATGAATAAATTGGATATTTTAGTTTTGGACCATTAGTTGGACAAAAAAAGGCAGAAAAACAAGCATCGCTATAGGCTTTAATAGACTGTGATTGCCATTTTTTCCATTATTCTTAAACATTTCATTGACTGAACAATTATTTAATTAATATACAAGATAATCAGCAGTATTAATCAGTAATACAGTCGACTATTTACACATCCAGCAAGCACAGAGCAACATTACCATTCAATTGGAGTGAATATTTATAATATTTAATCTCCTTTTATCTCTGTTTTTGGTCTCCACCAACTTACAAAAGAAATATCTGTATTTTATATCATGTGAAGCACCTTGTAACTTCAGTTTGGAAAGGTGCTATTATAGAAAGTTTATTAGTATCATCATTATTATTGTTATTATAAATGATTATTTGAAGTGATATTTCGTGGCCAAATATGGAGAGGTGACTTTACGATAAACATGTTATCTGAGCTTTTGCTGCGAAGTCTAATGTCATGCCTGGAAACTGGAGACTTGAGACCAGCACCTTTTTACCGTCTGTCCACCCCCGCGGCTCTTTCTGTCTCACCCCAACCTCCTCCCCCCTCTCTCCTCCCTCCTCCATCTCTCTGCTCGTGCACTCTCTGTTTTTGTCATTAGGCAGACAGATAAATATTGGTGCGCTCACGGTCTCTGTTATGATATCTTTATCGCGTGTGTACATGTAGAAGATGTAGACTTTAAACACCGCCTTTTATCATACCCCTCGATGCAGCGTTGGCCGGCCGGTCGAGTAGATATTTAGAGGTTTATTTGACAATGATGATTTGTTATTGTGGAGCGGAGTGCAGTGAGCTTTACCCACGATGAGTGCACTTTTCATACAAAAAAAAACAGGACGGGGGCTTCCTCTCATTTGCTGTATTTTCTTCCTGTCTCTTTTTTTTTTTTTTTTTTTTAAAGTCATTATTCATTTCTCTCTGATCTCCTCCCAACAACACACCCCACCCTCTTCCCTCTGTTTACTTTTCCTTGAAGAAATCTCTTTAACTAAAGTTCTCTTTTTCATTTTATGACATGGCTTCTTGGTCTCCATTACTGCGTGAGAGTGTTTCTTAATGCTCACAGTCGCCCCCCCCCGCCCCCCCACCACCGTTTCACTCTGTCCTTACATAAACACAGGCAGCGACTTCAGTCCGTGTTTTTACAGCTTTACCAAGAAAGGTGTGTTAATGGATGTGTTAGAAGGGCTGGGTGGCTGGTTTGGTGATTCAGTGATAAAGTAAAGATTTTCAAATTGACGTGTGTGTGTGTGTTTTTTTTGTTTCAGATGACAAACCCGTCCAGGAGGAGGACTGGGTGGTGTGCCAGCACCCCGAGTGTCCCGAGCGACGGAGGGCCTCTAAGGTAAGATCCTGAAAACCTAAAAGACAGTCAACAAGTTAATTGGTGACTTTATGTCTTTGAAAAGTCTTGGAAAATGTCTTTTAATCACGTTGCCTTTACTGATACAGAAACATATTATATTTCAGGTCTCATATTTCTTGGTTATTTTTTTGGGGGCATTTTATATGTTTGTTAGACAGTCGAGAAAGAAAATGACACGACAAAGAGGGGAAATGGGGAAATGACATGCAACAAAATATCCTGCATGTTGCATTTAGAGTTTTAGTTCAATCTTCAACTATCAAAGTTCTTCAGTGGCTGCAGGAATTATGAGTTTTGTCCTTTGGGAACAAAAGAGGAAACACTGCGACGTTGTTATAGAGCCACAAAGTCCACAAAGAGACGAGGTCAGAGTGGATAGATGGGTCAACAGCTTCCTGATTCCTACCTAAAGTCAACGTTGGTTTCTTTCGCTCGTGACCATAATTATTCCCCAACGTTAGCCAAGCTGTTGTTATTGTTGCGTCCCTGACAAACGACGACGGTCCCCTATATTTAACACAGTAGTTATTTTACCCAAATCATGATGTTCTACCAACCTCGACCAAGTATCCCTGCATTGTCGGAGCAGATTAAAATGACACCTAATGTTGTTTAACCCTCCTGTTGTCTTCAAGTTAGGGAAGGAAAGGAGGGAGGGAGGAAGGGAGGAAGGGAGGAAGGGAGGAAGGAAGGAAGGAAGGAAGGAAGAAGGAAGGAAAGGACGAAGAAGGAAGGAAAGGAAAGAGGAAGGAAGGGAGGAAATGAAGGAAGGAAGGCAGGAAGGAAGGGGGATGGAGGAAGGAAAAAGGAAGGGTGGAAAGAGAGGAAGAGTGTATAACGCATGTATTGTTCTGCAGACTATTAGAAACACCTTTTAAATCAGACATATTGTACTTTTTGGGGGGTTTCTGTCATTTTTATGCTATTACGATGTAGGGTGTCAATGTTAAACGTGGGTCCAAAATATTTAGTTTTTCCCTCCGAGAGCTTCTGTCGGCTCTGAATGCTTCATTTGCAGTGTCACCTCTTCTTCTTCTTCTCTTTTGATGGCAACAGATTGTAGGCACATGCTCACAAACAGCCGTCTGTTCGGTAGTCTTTGTTGCTAAGGTTGTTCTGTGGGTTCTTCTTGCATATTTTGGATCAGATTCATGTACAAATGAATTTGAGGAGTTTCCATTTCGAGTAAAGATTGAGCCAAACAGAACAGAGTGGGCTCAGAGTGGTGAGCGAGGCCTTTTGTCCGTCTGTTTGTTTGTTTGTTTATTTACACATAGGGAAAAATTAAAAATACACAGTAATAATAAGTACAGAGGAATATGAGGGAGAATTGCTGAAATGCCGGCTTGCAGAGTGGCATTACAAACCAGGTGGGGAGTTCTGGTCCTCTGAAATGAAGCCAACGCGGAAGTAACTTAGAGCTGCATTCTATCAAAAGGCCACCAGGGGGTGACCGTCTCTATACAAGTCAATGGAGAATTCACCAACTTCTCACTTGATTTCTAACCTCAGTAAACGTTTTCAAAATGTGTTTATGGTCTCAATCGCTAGTTTAAAACCTTCTTCAATGCAGTATGATGTTCATTTGTGATATTTTGTCCTCCCTGATTTTATATTTGACGATAAAGCAGGGTATGCATTAGGGCGTGGCTATGTCGTGATTGACAGGTTGATTGACCAATGTCCTCGAGATCCAGCCCTCGCAACCTCCCCACTCCGCCATTGGCTCCGCCCATACTTCCACCTATGGCCCCGCCTCATGTCCATATAAGTAGAATCCGTGTTTTTATTTTTCCCAGCATGCACCTGAAATTTATTTATTTCTTAAAGAGACAGGAGCTAAAATGACCAGTTTCAGATGGCGGCTGAACTGAGGGGGCTGCATAAAGAGCCAGTATAACATAAATAAGGAGTTTTCTGAACTTTAAATCATGTAAAGATATTCTAGTAGAGCCCCAGAATATAAATATAGACCTGGAAAAGTCCATAAAATGTCTTTTTTATGGACTTTTCCTCTTAAATTTTCCCCTAAGCCTCCAAAAGTCGTCTCAAAAATTGCAGAAAGTTAAAAGAGAAACACTTGCAGACACTTCGACTTTGTCTCCATAACTCCTGGCTGGATGCAGCTAAACATAATTGCATCTCTTTCAGTTTCATTACAACACAATGAAAAGGTGAAGCAGAGAGGCAAAGCTGCTTTTTTTTTTTCTTTTTTTAGGTGTTAAAAGGGGCGTGAGTGTCGGGGCTCTGTGTCTGGCCACTAGACTGTGAAATGAATTATTCCTTTGAAGCCACTGGTTTCTGAAAATGGGAGTCTGGCCAGAAGACCGAGGGGGAAACCGACAGAGTGTCTGGCCGGCCGGTCGCTGG
>JAJDFG010000367.1:0-229643 GCA_021039105.1 Scomber colias
GGATTTCTTCTTTTTTTTTTTTAGTTTTTTTTTTTTTTAGAAGAGAGACAGGGTTTGTGTGTATGTATGTACAAAAAAAGTTGTGCAGAAGAACTGAGGGGTAATGCCATTTAAATTAAGTGGTGCCAGTTTGTGTTGTAAATCCTTTTAAATAAAGATGTTATAGAAAACTGACATGTTGAACTTTTCTGATTACTTTTGAAAGGGAGGAGAGAGAAAGAAGGAAGGTAGGAGAGAGTAAGGGAAAAGAGGAAGGAAGGAAGGAGGGAGGAAAAAGGAAAGGAGGGAGGAAAGTAGGAGGGAGAAAGGAAAAGAGGACAGGAGGAAGGAAAGGAGGGAGGGGGGAAGAAAGAAGAAAGGAAGGTAGGGGGGGAGAAAGGGAAAAGAGGAAGGGAGGAAAGAAGGACAGAGGAAAGAAGGAAGGGAGGACAGAAGGAAGGAAGAAAGGGGGATAGAGGGAGGAAGGAAAGAAAGAGAAGGAGAGAGGGAGGAAGGACAGACTGAAGAAAGAAGGGAGGAAGAAGGAAGGAAGGGAGGAAGAAGGAAGGAAGGTAGGAGAGAAAGGAAAAGAGGAAGGAAGGAAGGAAAGAGGGGGATGGAGGGAGGAAGGACAGACGGAAGAAGGAAGGAAGGGAGAAAGGAAGAAGGAAGGAGGGAAGGAAGGGAGGAAAGAAGGAAGCAGACGGGGTCAGTTTGACCCGGCAGAACGACACGAAGTTTAAAAAGTCTTTGCTCCGTGCTTCCAATGAGAAGCGTAACTTTGACAGTTGGTGGATCGTCACCAACAGGAAGTTTCGAAGGGAGAATTTAAATTGCTTTTACAAAATAACACTGACACAAGCAACTTCTTTTTTTCTTTTTTTCTTTTTTTTTTTTTTTTATGGCTTTGGGACACTTTGCATGGCCGCCTGTTATTTATGCAGAGAGGGCTTTCAATCAAAATCAGTTCAATAGTTCAGAAAGAGTCAGCCTTCCAGCCATAATTATTTCCAAACAACGCTGGCCTTAATATGGCAGCGTCTGTAACAGCTGATTGCACTGGGAGCATTTCAATCAGCGCCTCTCTCCCTGAACCCGTCAACACAGGTGGGGTTTAACCAGATGGTGTGAACGGGGAAATAAGAACAGTCTTTGATGCAGGTTGTACTCCAGTATTTAAAAAAAAACAACATCCTCTACAGCTTACGTCTCAGTTTATTTCTGTTTCTGTCCCTTTGTGAGTTTTATCCAGACAGCTTTTTGAAAAACGCGGCTCTCCCCTTATATAGACTCTTGGGGTCGCACTTTGAGGACAATCTTACACAATTTAGAAGTGATTACTGTATAAGGTCAATTTTCAGAGCAACTCTGAGAAAAGAAGGAACAGAAACTTTCAGAGGAAGTGAGGGTCTAAATGATAAAAGGCAGAGACAATAACGATGACTGGAAGGCCTAATCATAATATTAAGTCTCCTGTTGTCCTCGAGTCAAGGAAGGGAAGGGAGGAAGAAGGAAGGAAAAGAGGAAGGGAGGTAGGAAGGAAGGAAGAAGGAAGGAAAGGCAGAAGGAAGGAAAGAAGGACAGAGGAAGGGAGGAAGATGGAAGGAAGGGAGGAAGAAGGAAGGAAAGGAGGGAGGGAGGAAGGAAGGAAGGAAGGAAAGAAGGAAGGAAGGAAGGAAAGAAGGACAGAGGAAGGAAGGAAAGAAGGACAGAGGAAAGCAGGACTGACGGAAGGAAGGAAGGAAGGAAGGAAGGAAGGAAGGAAGGAAGGAAGGAAGGAAGGAAGGAAGGAAGGAAAGAACAGTCATAACAGACATGGTCAATTTGACCCGGGAGGACAACATGAAAGTTAAGTCCTCTGTAAAGAAATGGAGCAATTATAAATGGGTATTTCATGTAATAACCAATAATAATGAATAAGTTGTGAGCCATACTGTAACACATACTATTCAGGGTCAAATTTGACCCATTTTTACATCAGAGCAAGGAAGGAAGGGAGGAAGAAGGAAGGAAGGGAGGAAGAAGGAAGGAAGGGGAAGGAAGAAGGAAGGGAGGGAGAAGGAAGGAAAGGAGGAAGGAAGGGAGGAAGAAGGAAGGGAAAGGAAGGAAGGAAGGATGGAAGGGAGGAAGCAGTTTCCTTCCTTCCTTCCTTCCCTTCCTTCCTTCCTTCTCTCCCTCCCTCTTACCTTCCTTCTTCCTGTTCTCTGTTCTTCCTTCCTTCCCTCCTTTCCTTCATTCCCTTCCTCCCTCCTTTCCTTCCTTCCTTCCTTCCTTCCTAACTCCTTTCCTTCCTTCTTCCATCTGTCCTTCCTCCCTCTCCCCTTCTCTCTTTCTTTCCTTCCTCTCTTTCCTCCCTCCATCCCCCTTTCTTCCTTCCTTCCTGCCTTTCAACCCTCCCTTCCTTTTCTTTTCTCCCTCCTACCTTCCTTCCTTCTTTCCTTTCCTCCTTTCCTCCTTTCCTCCTTTCCTTCCTCCCTTCCTCTTTTACTTTCTCCCTCCTACCTTCCTCCTCATTTCCTTCCTTCCTTCCTTCCTTCCTTCCTTCCTTCCTTCCTTCCTTGACTCGAGAACAACAGGAGGGTTACATAAAACACACATCTTGCCAAAAAAGTAGAAGTTTGATAGTTTCAGTTCTTCATCTGTTTGATATTAACAGGAAGTCGCATGTTAATTATTATTTTTTCCCCCCCCGCTTGCAGCAGCCAGCAAATTAAAACATTTTCTAAAGTTACCAAATATGTTAGTGTTGTGATCAGTTTCACTTCTAGCGTTATAGCATTATTGCATCTAATGAAATCAGCTTCAAACATCCCTGCAGCCTTTTCATTCATTACATTCAGAGTTTAGAGAATATTTCCTCTATCTCTTTTTGTCTTCCACCATCGTTTCCTCTCCTCCTCTTAAGCCTCTTGTAAATCCTCTGCTTTACTCTCAACACTTTTTCACCACAGGACTTCTCTTATGTTCTAAGTTGCTTTGTGATTAACTTTTATCTTTACTAAGATCTAGTCTTAGCTTTTAAAAAAGGAGAAATTCTTTGAATAAAAACACATCTGAATTTTCTTCGAATTTCGTCACTTTAAAAAAGCAACTCTTGATGAGCTTTATGGATATGGACTCTGATCTTATTGGCTTACACATCATGCAGTTTGAAGAAGTCTGCAGAACTGAAATGGGCTGGGTCACTGTCAAAGTATGCAAAGCCACTGAGCCGTCTTAATATGAAGAGACTTCATTATTTCTTTACTGGAGTTTTTGAAAAAGGGGGCAGAGATGAATTCAGTGTGATGAAACTCAACCTCACTCACACACACACACACACACACACACACACACGACACACACACACACACGCAATCGACTTTCACACACCAACCAGAACTGTGCAGTCAGCATCTTCAGCGTCCTTAGTTAATCCATACTTCTGGATTATATATATTTCATTTCCAACATTTAATGCTGTCGTTCACAGACACTGAGTGTGATGGAAGAATAACTCCCGAAGTATTAAAAAGGCAGCTGATGCAATGATCTGAGTTATAATACACTGGAAACAGCACCGTGATCATATATTATTCACTTAAGAGAGATTTAAAGTTTTAAAGATTACGAAGTTGAAGCTATAGAGCTGTGTGAAGGGTGAATAAAACCATAATTCAAAATTGTTTAAACAAGGAAGGAAAGGAGGGAGGAAATAAGGAAGGAGGGAGGAAAGAAAGAGAGAAGGAGATAAGGAAGGAAAGGAGGGAGGGAGGAAGGAAAGAAGGAAAGAGGGAAGGAAGAAGGAAGAAGGAAGGGAAGGAGGAAGGAAAGGAGGGAGGAAATAAGAAAGGAGGGAGGAAAGAAAGCGCGAAGAAGGTAAGGAAGGAAAAGGAGAGAGGGAGGAAGGAAGGAAGGAAAGGAAAGGAGGAGGAAATAAGGAAGGATGGAGGAAAGAAAGAGAGAAGGAGGTAAGGAAGGAAAGGAGGGAGGGAGGAAATAAGGAAGGAGGGAGGAAAGAAAGAGAGAAGGAGATAAGGAAGGAAAGGAGGGAGGGAGGAAGGAAAGAAGGAAAGAGGGAAGGAAGAAGGAAGGGAAGGAGGAAGGAAAGGAGGGGGGAAATAAGAAAGGAGGGAGGAAAGAAAGCGCGAAGAAGGTAAGGAAGGAAAGGAGAGAGGGAGGAAGGAAGGAAAGGAAAGGAGGGAGGAAAGGAGGAAGGAAGGAGGAAAGAAAGAGAGAAGGAGGTAAGGAAGGAAAGGAGGGAGGGAGGAAAGAAGGAAGGAAGGAGGAAAGAAAGAGAGAAGGAGGTAAGGAAGGAAAGGAGGGAGGGAGGAAGGAAAGAAGGAAGGAAGGAAGGAAGGAAGGAAGGGAGGGAAAAAAGGAACAAGTCAAAACAGACGGGGTCCATTTGACCCGGAGGACGACACGAGGGTTAATCATCTTGCACAAATCTCGGCATCTGAGATCTGCCAGTTGGAAAATACAGAGGTAAGATGTAATGAAACAATGCTCGGTCTTTTAATTTGAAGGTCTTGTTGATCTGTTTGTTTTTAAGTGTTGCACTCGTTTATACGGATATAAAATGAGAGTAGACATTTTTTAGTTGTTGTTTAATGAATGAAAAACAGTAAATCATACTTGCTGTCTCACCGCTGCACACTTGGATAGGTGCTGCGGGAAAAAAAGTCATTATGCCTGCTTCCTGGTTTGTCAGTTTGTAAAAAGTTAAAGTGATTACAATTTCTAATCCTGATTGTTGTTAATGTCTTGAATTAAATGGTTTGTAGTTTTTTCCTATTTAACAAGTTGTGAGTTCAGATAGTTGTTTTGCCCCCTCTCCCTCTTTCCTATCAGTGAGGTGTGATGGATTTGAGTTTTTTTTTTTCTAGCTTTATCCTCAAGAAACAATTATAGACTCAGACTCAATATATCTTCTTGTGATGAAAATACATCCGTGAGCAGCGTTTGTCGTCTGGATATTGTGAGTCAGCATTATTTGACTGACACTTTAACCCTCCTGTTGTTCGTCAGGTCAAGGAAGGACAGGAAGGAAGGAAGGAAGGAAGGAAAGGAGTAAGGAGGGAGGGAGGAAAGGAAGAAGGAAGGAAGGAAAGGAGGAAGGAATTAAGGAGAGAAGGAAGGGAGGGAGGAAAGCAGTAAGGAGGGAGGGAAGGAGGAAGGAATTAAGGAGAGAAGGGAGGGAGGGAGGGAGGGAGGAAGGAAGGAAGGAAGGAAGTGAGGAAAGAAGTATGGAAGGAGGAGGGAGCAAAGAAAGGAAAGGAGGAAGGAATTAAGGAGAGCGGGAAGGGAGGGAGGAAAGTAGTAAGGAGGGAGGGAAGGAGGAAGGAATTAAGGAGAGAAGGGAGGGAGGAAGGAAGGAAGGAAGGAAGGAAGGAAGGAAGGAAGTGAGGAAAGAAGTATGGAAGGAGGAGGGAGCAAAGAAAGAGGGAAGGAGGGGGAAGAACGAAGGAAAAATTAAGGAAAGAGGGAGAAAGGAAGGTAAGAAGGGACAGTCAAAAGAGAGATGGGGTCAATTTGACCCGGGAGGACGACAGGAGGGTTAAGTACAAGTTTGTGTACTATTCAATATCACCTTGGTGGAGGATTTAATAAATTTAGGTTGCTGCAGGACTATTAGAATAGTGTCGTCCATTACCACCTGTGCTCTATTACTCATTTAACCCTCCTGTTGTGCTCCCGGGTCAAATTGACCCCATCTCTCTTTTGACTGTTCCTCACTTTCTTCCCTGTCTCCTTACTTCCTTCCTCTTTTCCTTCCTTCCTTCCTTCCTTCTGTCCTTCTCTCCTTCCTTCCTTCCTCATTTCCTCCTTCCTTCCTTCCTCATTCCTTCTTTCCTCTCCTTACTTCCTTCCTTCCTTCCTTCCTTCCTTCCTTCCTTCCTCATTTCCTTTTTTCTCACTTCCTTCCTTCCTTCCTTCCTTCCTTCCTTCGTTACTTCCTTCCTTCGTTACTTCCTTCCTTCCTTCCTCATTTCCCTTTTTTCTCACTTCCTTCCTTCCTTCCTTACTTCCTCACTTACTTACTTCCTTGACCTGAGCACAACAGGAGGGTTAATACTATGATTGCTTCTTGTAGATCTCCCTCAAACCTGCTCAGCAATCTGCAACACACGGCGAGTTAGCATGCTTTCTTCCCCATGTACCAGCTGGATAATTTGTATGTTTGTGTGTGTGTCTGTGTGTGTGTATGTGGTGTATGTGTGTGTATGTGTGTCTGTGTGTGTGTATGTGTGTGCGTATGTGTGTGTATGCTCTCTCAAGTATAAATGAACCTGTCCATCTCCACCACACTCCATATGCTGGCTTAATAGGATGGATTAGTTCCCAGCATTTTGGGCCGAGGCATTGTTTGTTTATCTCTGACTACAACACGGTGGCCCTCGGAGGCCTCTGACCCGCTGACAACAGAGAAAAAGTTCACACCATTATTCATGAAAAAACACCAATTACTTCATCGACAGCGTAGCCTGCAGAGGGAGACGATGGTGGATAAGTGCCTCCTCTATTTCCCCCCCCCCCCAAAAAAAAAAAAAAACAGATTTCTCAACTTTATTGGAAGGAAGAGAAGGGTAAACACTTAGGCCATGAAAACAGCTCAATAAAAAGTGTCAGTAAGGGCTTTTGTTTGTCAGTCAACTTGACTAAGGTCTAATTGTACACATTAGGGGGATATACTGAGTAAATTAAGGAAGTGTTCAAGATGACATAGAGATGTTTTTGTGATAGGGAATGTGTAAATTACATCATTTCAAACCCAGTTCATAAAACCATTTA
The DNA here is from genome assembly GCA_021039105.1 of Scomber colias. Taxonomy (NCBI): domain Eukaryota; kingdom Metazoa; phylum Chordata; class Actinopteri; order Scombriformes; family Scombridae; genus Scomber; species Scomber colias. Next base: position 6,754 of record JAJDFG010000367.1, read on the forward strand.
CTGGTTCACAATATCTATCAGTCAATCAATCTTTATGTATATAGGTGCCAAAGCACAACAAAAGTCATCTCAAGACAATTTTCACATACAGTAGAGCAGGTTAAGACTGTACTCTTTAAAGTCCGTGTAAAGTAAGAATAAATATGTGTTCTGAGTTTGACATACTACAGAAAAGGTGTGTTGTTAACCACCCTGCCAAATTTGAATGATTAAAAAATCGCCAAATATATGAAATTAGGCTTCAAAGTTGTGTAAAAATCAGCCTCTTTCTCTGCTACCAACGGATGTGGGCGTGGCCTCCACGTCCGCTGAAACCCCGCCCCCTACCAAGTGTCACCTGTCAATCAAAGTCACCACCCTCTACCAGAAACATGGACGCTACGTCTGAGAGCTTTCTGCTGCTAACTTGGCTGCTAGCTCGGCGGCTAACTCGGGCGGTTAGCTCGGTGGCTAACTCAGCTAACTGGCTAACTGTAGACTGTAGTAGTAGTCATGTGCGCTGAATGTATTTATACCTCTACAGCAGCAGGGGCGGGTTTATGCTAATCACTAAATCCTGAACACAGAAATCTTGAAACACAGTGTGTGAAGCCTAGCTCCACAATTCAAATCTAAATGGTTGAAATGCTTTTAAACATTTTTTATAAACACATTCATGACCTATTTAATGTGTTTAGAAGAAAATGACTGAATTCACTTTACACAGTCTTTAAGAGTTTTTTTTTACGTGAGGGGTAAAAAGGCATGAATACATTATGTTTTGAAACATGTACGTGCATCCAATGCAACAGAGGAAGAACATTGAGAGGCTTTTGTGAAACATGTACATCCCAGATAGTTCATATATAAACACACTGGAATATGAGCTTTTTATTTTATCACGTTTGCTTTTCTAATATTTTGCACTTCAGAACTTAATTCAAAAAAAGAAAAGGATGAGTGCTCAGGACGGCACTGCTGGTTGGTTTATTACTGATTGGATTCATTCTTGTACAAAAAAGCCACCAGTTGAGAGCAAACAGACACTGCTTACACTAATTAAAGAAGTTGGCATCTCCTTTTTTCCAGAACGTGCTCCTGTCAAAATAAAAATGGAAAGCTCTTTTTAGTCGTGCGCTGAGAGCAATTTAATGGGCTTTATCTCCCTTTCACTTATCACAATTACTGACATTTAACAGTGAGTAAATCAGACACACAGTGTGACTTCTGCTGTGTGTCCAAATTCAGTAATAAAATATGACAGAGTTCTTCTTCTTCTTATTATTAACTGCAGAATTCCTCAGTATCTTTATTATATATCTATATAATTTTAATGTGTAGCACTCATGATATACATGCACAGAATCTGGGTTACACCATATTTAAAGGTCATATAGTTATTAGGTCTATTAAAATTACCCAACACAAGGGTTCCTGTCTTCTAGCAGCCGAGTTAGCACCAGAAAGCTCTCAGACGTAGGGTCCGTGTTTCTGGTAGAGGTGGTGACTTTGATTGACAGGTGACACTTGGTAGGGGGCGAGGCTTCAGCGGACTCGGCGGGCTCTCCCACATCGTTTGGGAGCAGAGAAAGAGGCTGATTTTTACACAACTTTGAAGCCTAATTTCATATATTTGGCAATTTGTTTAATCATTCAAATTTGGCAGGGTGGTTAACAACACACTTTTCTGTGGTATGTCAAACTCAGAACACATATTTATTCTTTCTTTACACAGACTTTAATTATCTGTAGAAACACAAACTATTTTTGTCAGGGTCTCTTCTAAAGTATGCCCCAGTATAAATTTGTCTTCCATTAACGGAGATATATAATTGGATTTTTCTGTTATATGTTGGATGTAAGATGTTAAAACATAGTAAAAGTTCCAAAATGCTCCCTGCAAGTCAAAAGCCCAGGCTGTAACCTACAGATGTATCCTTTTTGAGTAAAGATCAACAAAAAGAAGTAAAACCCTACTGCTGGTTTGTTTGTGTAGCTGTAGGCGACCTTCCAAAATGCTAACCAGTCAGACAAGCGTGGGCTAATCATCAGGAGACCGGAGCTAAAACAGCCTGATTCAGAGAGGGCTGCATAAAGGCCCAGAATGAGATAAGTAACATGTTTTTTTTTGGATTGTAATGCAAAAATCATGCAAATTCATCTCAATGGAGCCCCAGAATAAAACTGTGGACTTGTGAATGAAAATTAAGCACAAATGATGAGCATATTAAGTCAATTAGTTATGTAGTGTTACGCTGTATATCATATTAACACATTTGGATCTTCTGGCTGCTGCAACAACAGCAACAACAACAACAACTGACAAAACAGCAGAGCAAACAGAGCTTCTTGAAATGTCTGTTTATTGTCACAGCGTTTGCCTTCACTCTGTTAAAAATTCACATTGCAGTCTCATTCCACAGCGTCTTCATTCATCCAATATTCATGTTCAGTCGTGCGCCTTTGGTTATCCCCAAAGGACTGCAACACTTTGGAGAGACCCTGCACAGATTAACATGTGGTTTTTTTCTTCTCTCCTATCCTGCTGTGCAATGGTTGATGTAGTGAAAATTGTATTCTTTAAGCATTCATTATTATTCCATCTACGTCCTGTATGCGTTCATATACCCACGCAGGATGTTTCAGACTGTAATGAAAGCATTTGTTTTACGTCCCTTGCGGACATTCAGGGCTACAAACAATCAGTCACATCGACAGAGTCACTCAGTTAGGTATTGATCGGCGTTGTGTGTTTTGTGCCATCATCGAGTCACCTGTGGGTAGCTTTAGCAAAAATCCCTTGGATACGAGTCCTAGCTCCAGGGACCTGACACTTTCTGCTCTTGTCTTGTCCATAATGGTTGAGTTCAGTCGTCTGTTACACATAAATCAAAACATATCTTTGTGTCTTTGTAAAGTCTTTTGAGATTTGTTCATGACAAAAAGGGTTAAACACAGTAAATATATCTGAATGTACAGGCACAGGATCAGATATTTGTTTACTTGTGTTTCACTGTGTGGGTAATTCAAACACTAGGCCTGATGATTTTTATGTCAAGTGTTGAGCAGTAAAAATAAAAATGAAGGCTGTAAATAGAGAAGATCATCTCTGTAATTGTGATGTCGATTCAGTGTATTTACTGTGAGATCAAACTCTGCTTGTCTGAATCAGTTAATCAAATTTTAGCCCTGTTACATTTGCTGCCAGAGTGAAGCGGACATGTCTCAAAGCCACCTTAACTCAGCTGCAAAGCCACGAAACTCATAGTGAGTGTTCATTTAGGGAAAATGGATTGCTTTGGAGGGCAACATCTCAACAAGAATACATGATGTGTGTCTGTAAGGCCAAAGAAACGGCACATAAACCTATCATGTCATGGAAAATAGAAAACCCTAGTTCATGAGAATTATAGATGTATTAAAAGAAAGTTAGAAGTCTTTACAAGTCTTTGCAAGAAAAGAAAAGGAAAAATAAAAACCAGATTTTCTTTTATAGCATAGGATACATAATTCTGTAATTTTTTCGTTCCTATATTAAAAAACTGGAGTGTTATCATTGTGATTGTGAAGCGGGCATTTCTCAAAGCCACCTTAACTCAGCTGCAAAGCCACGAAACTCATAGTGAGTGTTCATTTAGGGGAAATGGATTGCTTTGGAGGGCAACATCTTAACAATAACTGTTTGTAAGGAGCAACATGATGAGTGTCTGTAAGGCCAAAGAAACGGCCCATAACCTATCACCATGTCATGGAAAATAGAAAACCCTACTTGATGAGAATCATACATGTATTAAAAGAAAGTTAGAAGTCTTTATAATCTTTGTGCAAAGAGGTCAAACAGTGATATAGAGTGCCATGCATAGGATAGATCATTCTATAATTGTCCTTCCTACTATTAAAAGAAAGTTAGAAGTCTTAAAGTCTATAAGTCAGTCAGTCATACAGGGTGCCATGCAGTCTGCAGGGTGCAAGAAAAATAAAACCAGATTTTCTTTTATAGCATGAGATACATAATTCTGTAATTTTCATTCCTATATTAAAAAAAACTGGAACAAGGTTGGTGTGGACCAGACTTGCAGTTGGAAAGTCGGGTCATGAAGTTGAACACTTCTTCAAAAACAGGAACCCAACCATCTGGACAGTCCTCTTACAAGGCCACGGAGTTACAGACAGGGCAGAAACCCTAGAGAGGGGTCAAGAAGTTGCAATCATCCAGAAATAGAAGTATTAGGTCATCTTTAAAGTTCTTCTTTACACTGATCATTTTAGATTTTCCATCACACACCATATGCAATATCGAGTGTCGGTTGCATGGGCAATTATTCAAGACTAGTGTTTATTAATGCCCAGATGATGCATTTTAAACAATACACCTTTTTTTACGTCCCTGCAGCCAGGTTCCTGAATCTAGTGGAAATACAGACACTCGTGGATGTATTCTGTATCAACATATTAAAGTGAAATCAAATATAATAAAGTTGTGTCGGGAAATTAGCTGCATCCAGAGTTAAAACTGGACTTTATTTATACATCGAACTCCCGGCTTTGCAGCTAATTAGGCACATGTTTGCAGACGTTTGACACTAGTTTTAATCACCAGCTGGGAGAAAGCAATCATTAATTCCAATTTGTGATTTCAACTAGAGGCTTATTTTTTCCCCTCGTGTTTATGCCCTGTACAAAATAATGTGAACACAATATTATAAACGTGAAAGGTGTGCTTGGCTAACAACCAGTAACTCAAACTACCTTGTGAATAAACTTTTCTTTTCAGTTAAGTTTCAGGATATCAGCTGCAGTAAACCAACTCCTGTAACCCTTTGTCTTTTTTTCCCCCTAGTGTACTTCAGCCCACTGATATGATGATTTTTGGCTCCAAAGAAACTCTCCTTGCAATAAATGTTTGTGTGACAAACATTCCCAGTCTGCTGGAGAGGAACAACAGGAATGAAAAGGCAAGCAAGCCAAGTGTGGTATATACTGTACAGTGAGGAGGAAGAAACAGACTGATAGACAGATGGAGAGAAACATGCTGGCAGCAAAAACAGGCCGAGGGAATAGTGTGTTGATTTAAAACATGGGTGGGTGAAGAGAGAGACAATGAGAAAGAGAATGGATATGGGTGAAAAAAGGAAAAAAAGGAAATTGGAAAGCTATGTGACTATAAAAAAAAATGTTTAGACAGCATGGTTGGAGATATGGGGATAAATCCAAAGCGTGAAAAAACACTTACTTTCTTACTGAGGATTAAATTGGGTGATCAACATGAATTTAATCTCGATGTACAGTAGGGATTGGATCAAGGATTTGCCTATTTTAGCCATAGACTGTATAAAAGAAGTGGACGTAACAGCCGTGACGTCACCCATTGGTTTGTGGACTGCTGCTCGGAAGCCAATAGTTTCGAATCTAGGCAGCGCCATCTTGAAAATTTCAGGTGCATGCTGGGAAAAATAAAAACACGGATTCTACTTATATGGGCATGAGGCGGGGCCATGGGCGGAGCGGGGAGGTTGCTATGGTTGCGAGGGCTGGATCTCGAGGACATTGGGCAATCAACCTGTCAATCAGGACGTAGCCACGCCCTAATGCATACCCTGCTTTATCGTCAAATATAAAATCAGGGAGGCCAAAATGTCACAAATGAACATCATACTGCATTGAAGAAGGCTTTAAACTAGCGATTGAGACCATAAACACATTTTGAAAACGTTTACTGAGGTTAGAAATCAAGTGAGAAGTTGGTGAATTCTCCATTGACTTGTATAGAGACGGTCGCCCCCTGGTGGCCTTTTGATAGAACGCAGTTCTAAGTTACTTCCGCGTTGGCCTCATTTCAGAGGACCAGAACTCCCCGCCTGATTTTAGCACTGACACTGGAAGCAGGGGGAAGATATACCTCTAGTCAACATTCATGAGATGGTTCCAAGAATGTTTTAAAGTAGCTTTAAAAGGAGTCAACACTAATTCATCCCAGTGGCCACCTATGGTACTGCAACAACAAATACTCTGCATCCCTTAAACCATTGCTCCTGTCGTCTTTTTTTTTTTAATAAATAAAAAAAAAAATCAATGATTTAAACTACAGCCTTATAAAGTGATGCATAATTTACACATTGGGTTAGTTTCATCACCATTCAACACTTAAAAATCAATAAAATCTCATTGTAATTCCTAAAATGTCTAGGTATCAGATCAGTACACAGAAAGAAGTCTATCCTTTGTTCTTTAAAAAAAAAAAAACTTTCTTTGTGTGTGTTGCCAGATAATAGCGATAAGACACCAGGGTTAATAACGGGTTTCAATCTCTGAGAATCTGAGAAATATTTCCTTTAATGTTAAGCCGATGCATTGCATGAGTCAATAAGGCCACATTTGCTGATTTTGGGAGGAATAGTCGATGAAAGGGATAAAGGCAAGCAAAATGAGCCGCTCAGCACAAAAGCTGGTTGGAGTCACATTCACACAGTCAAGGACAGAGACTTAGTTCTATCACTGAGAAGGATTTCGCTATCTTTTATCCACTTAAGCTCTTTATACTTTAAGCAGATTTATTATGAAATCGAGTCACCAAGATTTCAATTTTTCATTAGTTTGGGTTTCACTTAGTGTCCCATTAAAGTGGAAATCCTCTTTTAACACCTTTTACACCCTGATATAAATTAAATTTGTAGGGGAAATTGGAAAAAACAAAACAAATGTATGAAATGTAGTGTAAATGAAGTTAAATTATATATGACCTCCTTCTCTAAGTTAGTCTGTTTTTTGTTTATATAGCTTATCTTACCCTTTCACTTTGAAACAGTCTAAAACAAATGGTTTGCTAGGCTTTAAATAATTGATGCCTCTCAAAGCTCTTGGCTTGACAGGTTGACAGCTAATATAGAATAATACTATCTCTGTCATGGTACTTATGAAGGCTGCTGGGCTAGCTTTATGTCTGCTGTGTACAGAAAAGTTTATGTTTAACCCTTCTGTTGTCCTTGAGTCAAGGAAGGAAAGGAGGAAGAAGGAAGGAAAGGAGGGAAGGGAGGGAGGGAGGAAGGAAAGGAAGGGAGGAAGGGAGGGAGGAAGGAAGAAAGAAAGAAGGAAAGGAGGATGGAAGGAAGGAATGTAGGAGTGACAAAGGACAAGAGGTAGGGAGGAAGGAAGGAAAGAAGAAAAGGAGGAAGGTACAGGGGAGGAAGGGAGGAAAGAAGGAATGGAAGGAAGGAAGGAAGGAAGGGAGGAAAGAAGGAAAGAAAGATAGAAAGAAGGTAGGGAGGGAGGAAGGACAGACGGACGGAAGGAAGGAAGGAAGGAAGGACAGACAGAAGGAAGGAAGGAAGGAACAGTCAAAACAGACAGGGTCAATTTGACCCAGGAGGACGACACAAAGGTTAATGTCCATTTTTTAAATCTTGGTCCAGATGTTAGCCTTGAAAACTGTTTAAAGCCATTGGAAACACAAATATACACAATAGTTTGGTCCGAGGCGGTAGTGCAAGGAGATTTCCCTCTGAGGATCGGAGTTAGTCCCAAGATGGAGAGATTTGCATAAGTATGAGTAGGTATATGTACAGTATGCATAGGTATCAACCAAACCATACCTACACAGTCTTGAGAAATGGTCTAAACAGCTAAATTAGATATTTATTCTAATAGTTATGAACATGTTATTCACTCAGATTTGCACTTGCTCAATGAGACATTCAACTTTAATATCATAAATGCATATTTTTCCTATTTCAAAACCAAGTTTCCAGACGCTTTAACTAACTTACTATCTGCCTTGCATAATCTTAAAAGATTCACACACTGTAGGGCTTCACAGATTCCCCATTTGCAACCATTTAAGAGTCTGTCTGGCATTATAAATCAGTTTAAGACAGTCTGAATTAAGCTAAAAGGATTCAAGATTAATTAGCCAGGAGCTGCAGTAGTAAACACGATGAGATAAGATCAAGGGGTGATTCAAAATTGCTAGAGCACAAAATAACCCTGTTAATAATTAAAAATTACTTGTTTGTGTTTCTACTTCTTAGTACTTATGGCTGTCATCCAAAACAGTGCAACTCGAATGCGTCCTCTATATCCTCTAATTATAGGCACTTGATGAATACCTAATTTAATATACTATCAAACCTCATTTATTCTTATTGTTTCCTCGAATTATTAAGTTCTTTGATCTCCTGGCCGTGTGTTGGAAATCTAAATTGTCTGCTCTTGAGTGCACATAATAATTAATGTATCCATCAGCTCTCAGTTGGCCAGCAGGTGTCATTGTTGTGTAAGGATTTATTCAAATGCAGCTGCAGAGCCAGTCACAGATCATTAGCATTTTGTGGGTGTGTTTGAGGCCCCAGTCTGGCATGTTTCCATGGAATAGTATTATCTCCAGTAAAGCTGATACTGTAAAGGCAGCTATTGAATATAGAATTTTGTAAATGTGTGTGTGTGTGTGTGTGTGTGTGTGTGTGTGTGTGTGTGTGTGTGTGTGTGTGTGTGTGTGTGTGTGTGTGTGTGAGAGAGACAGAGAGGAAGTGCCTTTTTCTTACAGCTGTTGGCAGAGAAAGAGATAAAATAAAAAAAAGGAGAAAGAAAGAGAGAAAGGGAAGTTGTCTGTTGCATTTATGGTGCTTCATTAGGTGAGGTTGGCTCCCACTTTTGGCTCAGTTTCTCCCTGATTCAGCTGTTATCATCTCTCCTCACACACACACACACACACACACACACACACACACACACACACACTCAGACGAACCGACTCTCCCTACGCTGTATTTCTCCTCCAGCCTGCTGTCTGCCTCTTCTTGTCCAGCTCCATGGCAGCATCCAGAGACAGTGAGGGCAAGAGGAGCTCGACTCACCAGCCAAGAAACTTTGACTCTGCACCCAGTTTTCAGTCGAACCATATGTCCGAGTTTAAATCTCTTACTTTATATCTCCTGTGTTTCGATCTTTAACTGCCTGCCAGGACCATTACACTACAAATACTGTCATAAACAAATCCACATTTTGGTTGATTGATCTCATCATTGTGTGGAGTAACTAAATTCATACTCATATTTACTGGATGGGAAATGTACTACTTGGACTTAATTAACCCATTGCAAATGCATTGCATACACCGTTGGAAACCTCTGACTATTGGCTAAAAGGTTATCAACTTCATTTCACCGAATATTTCCATAGGCTGGAACAGCAGTCAATCAAAGCCATGTTGTCATTGTTGTCGGTCACATGTCCTCATTGGCTTTGGAGACATGTACTGCCTAATCCTAAGCACCGATTGGCTTGTGTGTGGTGTCGTCAGAAGCAGAAGAGGCTCACGGTCGTAAACATCTAGTCACGTGTACTCTGAGATGGACGCGCAGGTCAGGAAATGACGTAAACGGACCGTATGTGGTTTGTTATGTGTGTTATTACGTTACGTGTTGGACTAAATACATGGACATATTGAGGAAAGTATTTCGGTTAGAAGGAAACGGATTTCATATTTCACAAGAATGGATACTTGGCGAGCTGTACAGAAAGTCCTGAGTCATAAGATGATCGTTGTGGATAAAGGGAAGACTTTGAAGGTATGTAGGCATTATAGCTTTTCTTACTTAGCTGAGTGGCTAGCCGAGCTAATCGCTAATACTACTACGGCTGTGAGCAACTATACAAGTCGTGAGTGGTCTTGAATGAATCAGGACAATCTAAGCTTTCCAACAATGTACGGCATGAATATATATGTTTAAGGGTTGGTGTTTAAAACATCCAGAAGTACTTGTGGCTACCTCCTAACATCCGTCCCGTCCCGTGGACGGAACAGCGTGCGTTAAGTAATGTGATACAAAAAATGTTTATAGCCACAAAATGCTGCAAATACAATGAAATACAATGATGTACCTGTTGAACTCAACTACACTGTGTCCAATGTTACTGACTATTTTATGTACATGAGTCATAGCTGTGTAGAGCCAACAACATAAAAACAAACAAAGGAGAGAAGGCTTTAATACTCACTCTCTCTCTTGCTCGCTCACTCACTCACTCACTCACTGACTCACTCACTCACTCACTCACTGACTCACTCACTCACTCACTCACACTCTCACTGACTCACTCTCTCTCATTCACTCTGTCACTTACTCACTCACTCATACTCTCTTTCACAACGTTTGAACATAAAAACAAACAAAGGAGAGAAGGTTTCAACACTCACTCACTCACTCACTCACTCACTCTCTCACTCACTCACCCTCTCTCTCACACTCTCACTTATTCACTCTCTCTTGCTCGCTCACTCACTCTCTCACTCACTAATACTCTCACTCTTGCTTGCTCACTCGCTCGCTCACTGACTCACTCTCTCTCATTCACTCTCTCACTTACTCACTCACTTACTCACTCTCTCTTGCTCGCTCACTCTCACTCACTCACACACACTCTCACTCACACACTCACACTCTCACTTACTCACTCACTCATACTCTCTCTCTCTCTTGCTCGCTCGCTCACTCAATCACTAATACTATCTCTTTCAACATAAAAACAAACAAAGGAGAGAAGGTTTTAATACTCACTCACTCACTCACTCACTCACTCACTCACTCACTCACTCACTCACTCACTCACTCACTCACTCGCTCACTCACTCGCTCCTTCACCACTCACTCACTCACTTTCACAATGTTTGCACTGGATAATCATTTTTGTGTTGTTCATTTTAGAGGTTGACTCTTGACGTTTTCCTTTGAGCTATGAATTTAAGACTATTTAAATGTGACATCCTCATATTTATTCTATTAATCTGTAGTCTATGGTTATAAAGGTGTGGGGGCCATGTCATCTGATATGACAGAAAATCTCCTTTTTCATAGTTTAATGTTGACAGGTATACTAATTTCTGCAGAAAGCGAGTCTGCATCGAGAACAAAGGGAATCATCATCTTGGCAGAAATGTTTACTTCTTTCAAAAAAAAAGAAAAGAAAAAGCTACTCAGTGACTGAATAACTTGTAAAGATGAGCATGTTGTACTTGAGATGGCAGCTGTTGAAGTTTACCTTTGTAGCAAAGCTTTATATTGACGTGCTTTTATTTTGTAATTGAGACGTATTGTTGCCGTCGGTATGTATTAACCCTCCTGTTGTCCTCGAGTCAAGGAAGGAAGGGAGGAAGAAGGAAGGATGGAACGGAGGTAGAAGGAAGGAAGGGAGGGAGGGAGGGAGGGAAGAAGGAAGGAAGGGAGGGAAGAAGCAAGGATGAGAGGGAAGAAAGAAGGGAGGAAGGAAGGATGGAACGGAAGTAGAAGGAAGGGAGGAAGGGAGGGAAGAAGGATGGATGAGAGGGAAGAAGGAAGGAAGGAAGGGAGGGAAGGAGGAAGGAGCCTTCCTTCCTTTCCTCCATTCCTTCCTCCCTCCTTTCCTTCCTTCTTCCTCCCTTCCTCTTTTCTTTTCTCCCTCCCTCCCTCTTACCTTCCTTCCTTCCTCCCTCCCTCCTCCCTACCTTCTTTTCTTCCTTATTTCCTCCGTCCTTCCTTCCTTTCTTTTCTCCCTTCCTTCTTCCTTTCCTCCCTTCCTTCCTCTCTTCCTCCTTTCCTTTCTTCTTCCTCTTTTCCTTCCTTCTACCTCCCTTCCCTCCCTCTTTTCCTTTCTCCCTCCCTCCCTCCTTACTTCTTTCCTCCCTCCCTCCTACCTTACTTCCTTCCTTATTTCCTCTATCCTTCCTTCCTTTCCATTCCTCCATTCCTTCCTCCCTCCTTTCCTTCCTCCTTTCCTTCCTTCTTTCCTTCTTCCTCCCTTCCTCTTTTTTTTTCTCCCTCCCTCCCTCCTTACTACCTTATTTTCTTCCTTATTTCCTCTGTCCTTCCTTTCCTTTCCTTTCTCCCTTCCTTCCTTCTTCCTTTCCTTCCTTCTCCCTCCTTTCCTTCCTTCTTCCTCCCTCCCTCCTTAACTTGAGGACAACAGGAGGGTTAAAGTGAAAATAAGAAACTAAAACTAAATAGGAGCAATAAAAAGCAGCAAGTTGAATTTAAGAGAACGTGACAGTAAACAATAAAGTTTTTAGCCCTTATTTAAAAGAGCTGACAGTTTGAGCAGACCTCAGATCTACAGGAAGTGTGTTCCACGGATGAGGAGCATAGTAACGAGTCACAAACGACATATTTGTCATTTTCATTCACCGCTTAAGCTGGTGGCAGTAGCTTCTTTCCTCCCTTCCTTCCTTCCTTCTGTCCTTCCTTCCTCCCTCCTTCTCTCTTCCTTCCTTCCCTCCCTCTTTTCCTTTCTCCCTCCCTCCCTCCTTACTTCTTTCCTCCCTCCCTCCTACCTTACTTCCTTCCTGATTTTCCTCTATCCTTCCTTCCTTTCCATTCCTCCATTCCTTCCTCCCTCCTTTCCTTCCTTCCTCCTTTACTTCCTTCCTTCTTCCTCCCTTCCTCTTTTCTCCCTCCCTCCCTCCCTCTTACCTTCCTTCCTCCCTCCCTCCCTCCTTCCTTCTTTTCTTCCTTATTTCCTCCGTCCTTCCTTCCTTTCCTTTCTCCCTTCCTTCTTCCTTTCCTCCCTTCCTTCCTCTCTCCCTCCTTTCCTTCATTCTTCCTCTTTTCCTTCCTTCTACCTCCCTTCCTTCCTTAACTTGAGGACTAAATAGGAGCAATAAAAAGCAGCAAGTTGAATTTAAGAGAACGTGACAGTAAACAATAAAGTTTTTAGCCCTTATTTAAAAGAGCTGACAGTTTGAGCAGACCTCAGATCTACAGGAAGTTTGTTCCACAGATGAGGAGCATAGTAACGAGTCACAAACGACATATTTGTCATTTTCCAGTAGCTCGGAGCATTCAAGGTTTTTAACGATCTCTGAAATCAACTTACAAAAAACTTCCTACAAAACAGTTCAATCTTTAACTGGCTTGATGTCATCTTTGTGTCATTATATAATCATCATTTTTATGGATGTAGGTAGTTATATAGGGAAATGACATCTCCAACACAAGACCTCCCAGTTAATGCTGTGGAATAAAAAAATAAATAGCATTAATCTAGCCGAGGCACCTTGAGAGCCTGTCAACCAGATTCTCATATTGTCAGTTTGTTTAATTTATTGCGAGGGCCGTCTCTCAGACCTCCGCTGTTATAATGAGTGTGGATCTTTTTTTATTTATTTATTTTTTTCTATTCTACCTGTCTTCTTCTTATCTTCTCCAAACCACTATCCTAATCCTTATCATCCTCACTACTACCATCTCTTTCTTGTTTTCATCCTTAATCATCTCCCGACTTTATTTATCAGCCTCTATCTCAACAGCATCCATACCTTGTCAGTCTTTCCACACCTCTCTCTCTCTCTCTCTCTCTCTCTCTCTCTCTCTCTCTCTCTCTCTCTATCTCTATCTCTATGTCTGTCTTAGTCATTTTTTTTAGCTCATTCACTCAAAAATGCAACTGAAAACTTTTTTAAAAGCTCGGGAATATATATAATTTATATTTCACCACCCTAATTTCTTTCCACAGCACTGTTTCATTCACAAGGAAAGGAGAGAGGAAAGGAGGGATGAAGGAAGGAATGAAGAAAGGAAAGGAGGAAGGAAGGGAGGAAGAATGAAGGAAAGGTGAGAGGAAAGGAGAGAGGAAAGGAGGGATGAAGGAATGAAGGAAAGGTGAGAGGAAAGGAGGGATGAAGGAAGGAAGGAAAGGAGGAAGGAAAAGAGGGATGAAGGAAGGAAGGAAGAAAGGAAAGGAGGAAGATGCAAGGAAAGGAGAGAGGAAAGGAGGGATGAAGGAAGGAAGGAAGGGAGGAAGAAAGGAAATGATGCATTAGACAGAGGAAAGAAGGAAGGAGGGAGAAAGGAAAAGAGGAAGGGAGCAAGGAAGGAAAGAAGGACAGAGGAAAGAGGGAAAGGAGGAAGGAAAAGGAAGGAAGGAAGGAGGGGGGGAAGGACAGACAGAAGGAAGGAAGGAAGGAAAGAAAGAAAGAGAGAGGAAAGAGGGAAGAGAGGAAGGAAAGGAAGGAAGGAAGGAGATAAGGCACTAGGATCTGTATTATACTGCAAATACAAATTAACCAATGCAAATTCTAAATGTAATCTCCAGTAGCAACGGGACAGTTAATAATTCAGTTTCTTCACTAAGATCAAAATGTGGGTGTATAGAAGCAGCAGAGCTCACGTGGGGTTAGCAACAAACTCCCACAAAGACTGCTCACACCGCCGCCGAGTGTCTCAACTCAGATGTATTTCTCCTCGCAGCAACGCAGACCTGATGTTTCTCATCAGAAATAATGGCGAAATGGCACACAAGGTCTCATTAGTTCAATTACGATCTACATTATGAGGATATGTCATCCAAAATTAAATCCCGGGGCTTGCATCGTGAGTATTCAAATCTGATTGTGGACAGTAAATGACAGTAGGTAGCTCTTACATCACAAATTAATAATCTCATTTGCTTCCCAGAGAGGAAAATGAGCTAAAACAATGCAAAAAAAAAAAAAAAAAAAAGAGATGGCTCATACAATGCCCTGCAGTGTGCTCACAAATCAAGCAGATGTCCCTTTGTAGATATGTTCAATATGAACATGCTGATACAGTCGATGTGTGTGTGTAGTTTTGTTTGCATGTCTGGATCTCGTTCCTGATCATTTTGTTTCTATCATGTCATTTTTTAAAATTTCTGAAAAGGGCACATTAATACTTTATCATCAGTCTAAACAATTACATCTAGGCTGGATGTCCATCACCCCTAAAATGCCTCTTCTTCCTATTCAGGTTATGCATGTGATGTGATCTACTGTGATCTATTGAACATGAACACGCTGAATGTGCTTTTCATGATATGTAAGGATAGATTCAATATTAGAAACAGTCCTCATTAATGCAGTACAATATCAACTTCCCCCCCTCTGAAATGAGGCCTACGCGGAAGTAACTTAGAACTGCATTCTATCAAAAGGCCACCAGGGGGCGACCGTCTCTATACAAGTCAATGGAGAATTCACCAACTTCTCACTTGATTTCTAACCTCAGTAAACGTTTTCAAAATGTGTTTATGGTCTCAATCGCTAGTTTAAAGCCTTCTTCAATGCAGTATGATGTTCATTTGGGACATTTTGGCCTCCCTGATTTTATATTTGACGATAAAGCAGGGTATGCATTAGGGCGTGGCTACCTCGTGATTGACAGGTTGATTGACCAATGTCCTCGAGATCCAGACCTCGCGACCATAGCAACCTCCCCTGCTCCGTCTCATGGCTCCGCCTCATGCCCATATAAGTAGAATCCGTGTTTTTATTTTTCCCAGCATGCACCTGAAATTTTCAAGATGACACTACCCAGATTTGAAACTATCGGCATCCAAAATCCATAGCCATAGCAGACCTGAATCAACCTCTCTCTGTACAATACTGACTATTATAACCTTCACGGAAAAAAACCCCATCTCAGATTAAGAATATGACGGCAGGAGATGAGCTGGACTTTGGTGAAAAGGTTCAATCCGGTCTAAAATTCCCCCAATTAATTTAATAATGTGAGAAAATAGTTAATTATCACTCCTTTTATTGGTCACAACTATTGATCTGTTTTTATCTCTGCAACAAAGTAAATGTCACTCCAATACAGCACAGGATAGAAAGTCTGTACTGTGTGTGTGTGTGTGTGTGTGTGTGTGTGTGTGTGTGTGTGTGTGTGTGTGTGTGTGTGTGTGTCACTGTCAGAAGGTGAGTGGATGGGTTGTGTATATATTCATACAATAGATAATGTGTTGTTTATAACCAACAGATTACAAAATTGCCATTTACATAGAAATGTCCTGCATACCACTTCCTGCAAATAATTCATCATTTAAATAACATTTGGCATTTGTAAAGGTCCTCTTCTGAACCCACCGCAGCAGGTTGGTTTACTGTATGATGGTGCAGTTTAGTGCTGTTAACCCTTTACTGGGCGAATCACTAAACATAGCACAAAAAGTAAGGACATTTGTGTTTGGTAGAGTATTTCTTTCTTGTAATAATGCTTCGTGGCAATAAATCTTATATTGTTGGAAAGCCTGTTTATTTCTCTTTTAAATGGTGTCATATGTGTAAGGGACATGCATTTGTGGGATGAGCAGCGGAGATGAGTATGAGGGTTGCGCCCATGAAAAATTTGGCAAATCTTCTCTGCCAATGCAAAACAGCTTATTTTGCTGTTTACTCTTGTTTTGAGCTTCTGGTACCTCCAGGTGCTGCCAATCAGGTACCTGTAAGCAGGTTGGTTAGTGTCTGCTCCAAGAATCAGCATGCCATGTTTGACTGATCTGGTTTGGGCCCGTGCGATAGAGCAACTTCAAGCTGGTGTTCTGCAAAATCAAATTGCAGCATTATTTGGAGTTCAGGTCACGTCCCACTGGTAGGAGACCCCGGGGAAGACCCAGGACACACTGGAGAAACTATGTCTCTCGGCTGGCCTGGGAACGCCTCGGCATCCCCCGGGAAGAGCTGGACGAAGTGGCTGGGGAGAGGGAAGTCTGGGCTTCTCTACTTAGGCTGCTGCCCCCCCCGACCCGACCCTGGTTTTCTGGAACACCAGCTTGAAGTTCTCCTATACAGCCAAATAAGCTGTTTGGCATTGGCAGAGAAGATTTACCAAATTTTTCATGGGCGCAACCCACATACTCAACTCTGCTGTACCAAACACAATTGGGTAACTTCTGTAAACATTCAAAATAGCCTCCCCATGCCTCTCTGAGGGCGGCTGTGGCTCAAGAGGTAGAGCGGTCGTCCTCCAATTGGAAGATTGGTGGTTCGATTTCCGGCAAGACACTTAACCCCAAATTGCTCCCGTTGCTGTGCCAACGGTGTATGAATGTGAATGAATGGTTGGATTCCCCCTGATGAGCAGGTTGGCACCCTGCATGGTAGCTCCTGCCATCAGTGTATGAATGGGTGAATGAGATGTAATGTAATGCTTTGAGTGGTCGCAAAGACTAGAAAGGCGCTATATAAGTACAGTCCATTGTAGAACCATGAGATTTTTTGGAAAATGTTATACCCTAGACCAGTAAGGGACCATTTATCGTAACTTATTGGTCTTGATTTGCTACATTGAAATAGAAAAAAGAAAAGTCACAAAAGCAAAAAAAAAAAATCATGTAATATTTGAATTTCCAAGTATTTCAATGAGTGCCCTACTCTATAAAGGGTTAAACTATAAACAGAGGGGTGAATATTTCAGTAGTAGTGGATAGTTGGAGTTAAATTAGATATTAATTTAACTTTAATCAAGTGTTGTAACTCTAACTGTCTTATTTAATTAAACCAATCAGCCAGCTTCCTGCTACATCGATCACTCGTGAGTCGTGACTGAATAAACAGCTCTGACTCATCAGCACAGGAGTTATTATATAGGTATTGTATCAGCGTAAGTCAATATGAATGAGTGGATAAAAGCCCTGAGTAATTCATTCTTTTCTGTGACATGTAGAAACTGCTGACTGGGATAAGCTCTTAATGTAAGGAGTCATTAATAATTACACTAATACAGTCGACTCTGCTGCTGCTGACAATAGTAAAATGCTTGACACAGCTTCTTTCTTTGAGTTGAGATGAATAAACACATTTTGGAAGCATGATCTTGTTGCTTCTTCAGCTTGTTACTGAGGAAGAAGGAAGGAAAGGAGGGAGGAATGAAAGAAAGGAAGGGATGAAGGAAGGAAGGAAGGAAGAAAGTCACAAAAGCAAAAAAGAAAAGAGGGAAGAGGGGAAAGGGAGGAAGGAAAGGAAGGAAGGAAAGAGAGAAGGGGGAGGGAGGAAGGACAGACAGAAGGAAGGAAGGAAAGTAAAGGTTAATTTTTTTCAGTTTTTCCAACATGTGCTTATCTTTTAACCCTCCTGTTGTCCTCGAGTCAAGGAAAGAAGGGAGGAAGAAGGAAGGAAAGGAGAGAGGAAAGGAGGAAGGAAGGAAGGAAAGGAAGGAAGGAAGGGAGGAAGGGAGGGAGGGAGGGAGGAAGGAAAGGAGGAAGGAAAGGAAGGAAGGAAGGAAGAGAGGAAGGGAGGAAGAAGGAAGGGGAAGGATGCATTAGAGGAAAGAAGGAAGGAGGGGAGAAAGGAAAAGAGGAAGGGAGGAAGGAAGGAAAGAAGGACGGATGAAAGAGGGAAGGGAGGAAGGAAAGGAAGGAAGGAAAGAAAGAGAAGAAAAGACAGTTTTTTTCTTTGAGTTGAGATGAATAAACACATTTTGGAAGCATGATCTTGTTGCTTCTTCAGCTTGTTACTGAGGGAAGTGCTGTGTCCAAAGCCAGTTAGGTAGAGGTTAACACCGCCACACACACACACACACACACACACACACACACACCACACACACACACACACACACACACACACACACACACACACACACACACACACACACGTCACAAGTCTCTCTTTCTCTGCAGAGTCATGACACCCATTTTTTGTGTCAGTATGGAGTAGCAGCTTTATCTTCTTCCTGAAAATATCCCTCAAGGAATGTTGACAGTTTCTTTATTGTGTTATCTTTGAACTGAAAGTAAAGGTTAGGTTTTTTTTAGTTTTACCAACATGTGCTTATCTTTTTAACCCTCCTGTTGTCCTTGAGTCAAGGAAGGAAGGGACGAAGAAGGAAGGAGGGAAAGGAGGGAGGAAGGAAGGAAGGAAGGAAGGAAGGGAGGAAGGGAGGAAGAAAAGGAGGGAGGAAGAAGGAAGGAAAGGAAGGAAGGAAGGAAGGGAGGAAGACGGAAGGAAAGGATGCATTAGACAGTGGAAAGAAGGAAGGAGGGAGAAAGGAAAAGATGAAGGGAGCAAGGAAGGAAAGAAGGACAGAGGAAAGACGAAAGGAAGGAAGGAAAGTAAAGGTTAGTTTTTTTTCAGTTTTTTCCAACATGTGCTTATCTTTTAACCCTCCTGTTATCCTCGAGTCAAGGAAGGAAGGAAGGAAGGAAGGACAGAGGGAAGGAAGGAAGGAAGGAAAGTAAACACAAAATATAGTGGGGTCAGATCTATTTAAAAACAAGCAACAATAAATCAGAGCTGGAAGATGAAGTCAGTGTGATGATGTGATATGACTGTAGTTAAGGTTTAGTGGGTTTAAGCACAAATAAAACTTGGTGAGGGTTAAAATGACTATTTAATTAAGGTTAGGGTACCTTCATCTTTTCCCTTGAGCCTCTGGGCCTCTGCCTCTTGCCTCATGATTAATGATGTGTTGGCTCACTTTATCTCCTTCTGTGAAGTAGATTGCTGTGTAGAGGAGTCAAATTGAAGCTTTCTTCACACATCACAGCCAAACTACCCCCTCCCCCCAAAAAAAGAAAGAAAATAAATATCTGGAAACAATTTTAAGGTGTTGTAGAGGCGAGGAAGATAATTATGAATGTGTGAGCTCGACTGATTGATGGATCCTCTCTCCTCCCTCTGCCCTTGTCTGCTCGGATGTGTCCCTCCTGCTACCTGCTACCCTGGTGAGGTTGTTCATTGAGCAAAACCCCCCCCCCCCCCTCACGCCTCAGGCATCTGTGTGGTTTTGTTTTATACCAGTTAGATTCAAGTGTCTGACGATAGAGAGGAAGCCCCAGGATACTTACCTGGACAACAAGCACTGCCTGAGGGTCCGGTGAAGCTCTCGGGCGTGAACAACAAGAGGTAGCCAGCCAGATAGCTCAGATCTGCCTTTGGCTAAGCACGTTGCCCAGGTGTCCGTCACAAATGCCTCAGAGGTCTGCTGGCAATAAGCAATGGAAACATCTGCATCATCTTCAGCCTCATATAGTCTTTTATGACAACGACAACAATCCCAGTGATCATAAGATGCATATATTCCTGCAACCCTAACCCCTGCAGCCCATCCCCCTCCACACTGAGAATTGTAGCCCCCATCCCTCCGCCTGACGTCTTGCCCTACGCCGAGAATTGCAAAGAATTAACTTCTTAATATTTGCTCCACTTATTAAGATATTTTCCACCTCTTTCTGTCTGGTTAGCCTCATATAGTTAATCAGACAGAATGAAGAGGGAGGGAGAAAGGAAAAGAGGAAGGGAGGAAGGAAGGAAGGAAGGAAGGAAGGAAGGAAGGCAGGCAGGCAGGCACGTAGGCAGGCAGGCAGGATAGAGGAAAGAAGGAAGGAAGGTAGGAAGGTAGGAGGGAGGGAGGGAGGAAAGAAGGAAGGAAGGAAGGACAGAGGGAGGGAGGAAAGAAGGAAGGAAGGTAGGAGGGAGGGAGGGAGGAAAGAAGGAAGGAAGGTAGGAGGGGAGGGAGAAAGGAAAAGAGGAAGTAAGGAAAGGAAGGAAGGAAGGAAGGAAAGGAAGGAAGGACCGAAGAAGGAAGGGAGGGAGGCAGGATGGACAGAAGGAAGGAAGGAACAGTCAAAACAGACAGGGTCAATTTGACCCTTTAGGACGACGTGAGGGTTAAGTCACTCTAGATTCAATAAATAATAAAATATTGTGTTCCCTTTCTTCCACTTTACCTTTGTTATCTCATACTTTCTCTGTCATGGTCACACTGCTAGCTCTCCCCCAGCTGATACCCTTCATATTTCTCTCACAATTAACAAGCATTTTATTCCACTCAGTTAAAGCAGGGAAGCTCCGTCTGTGTGTGCACGGCCGTCATGCTTCTGCTGGAGAAAGTTGCCTCAGGCTGAACAATCTGTGGTCATTGTCCATCAACACCAAATCCAATCTTTCTGCTTCCTCCTGCACTGATGTGATTTTATTTTATTAGCATTAGTGTTGACAGTAGTGGACCAAAGGTTCATTTCAAGCTTTCAAAACGTCTCACTCATCAACTGGAATAAAAAAAATAGAAAATAATAACATAGTAATTTTATTAACTGTTAAACTTTTGACTTCCTGTTTGATTTTTGTGCTGGTTATGTTAGAAAAATTAAAGGAAAACAACGTAGTGAAAAATACATGAAGTACAAGTTAATTAACTAATAGTGGTCAGGCTGCTGGCCCTAAAAGGTTAATGCACTAATTAACTTTAAATGCAGGAGGGGAAAATTAGAAAAACAGACATAAAGGAGCATTTCATTCTTTATTTCAAAATCTCTTACATGATGTACTGTTGCTAGCTCAATGTTTCACATGCAATATATTTATTATTGGAGTGTAACTTCACAGATTCAACCTATATACTCTATATGTCAAACAAAAATGTATTTTATAAAGGCTTCCGTACACGCATGAAGAAATCAACTAAGGCGGGAAAACACAGGAAGTAAAAAATAACCACACACACACACGCAAAATCTTTCAAAATAAGGGGAGAGAAAAAGGGAAGGGAGGAAGGAGAGGGTTGGAAGGAAGGAAGGAAGGAAAGAAAGCGAGAAGGAGGGAGGGAGGAAGGACAGACAGACGGAAGGAAGGCAGGAAGGAAGGACCCATTCTTTTTATCCTCAGCTCTCTAACTCTCTACTGATTTTTTTCTCTGTCAATTAAAACAACAAACAATGACAGCAACTCAAAATTTAGAGCACCTAATCTTTTCCATAAACCCCCCCCCTTCTTTTTTATCAGATGTAAATTTTTGAGCGTCTTAATTAGAAGAATCTGGAGCAGCTTTCCAAACTCATTGTTAATAGGACACAAAACTTTTGATTTTGCTTCCACATTTGCATCTCATTGTTACTGCTCACCAGTATCAATCTGTTTAACATTCACTTTTGCGGCTGTTTGACTTATTTCAACCGTCCTGTTGTCCTGGAAGAAAGGAAGGATAGAGGAAAGAAGGAAGGAAAGTAGGAAGGTAGGAGAGAGGGAGGGAGGGAGGGAGGAAGGAAGGAAGGAAGGAAGGAAGGAAGGAAGAAAGGAAGGAAGGAAGGGAGGGAGGAAGGAGGGAGGCAGGAAGGTAGGAGGGAGGAAGGAAGGAAGGAAGGAAGGACGGACAGAGGGAGGGAGGAAAGAAGGAAGGAAGGTAGGAGGGAGGGAGAAAGGAAAGGTGGGAGGAAGGAAAGAAGGAAGATAGGAAGGTAGGAGGGAGGGAGAAAGGAAAGGTGGGAGGAAGGAAGGAAGGTAGGAGGGAAGGAGGAAGGAAGGAAGGTAGGAGGGAGGAAGGAAGGAAGGGAGGGAGGGAGGGAGGAAGGAAAGTAGGAGGGAGGGAGAAAGGAAAGTAGGAAAGTAGGAGGGAGGGAGGAAGGAAAGTAGGAAAGTAGGAGGGAGGGAGAAAGGAAAAGAGGAAGGAAGGAAGGAAAGGAAGGAAGGACAGAAGAAGGAATTGAGGGAGGAAGGATGGACAGAAAGGATCGAAGGAAGGAACAGGACGACACGAAGGTTAATATAACAGTCATCAATATTTTTTTTTTAAAAGTGAGTTTTACCTTTCAGAATAAATTTGGCAACAACACTGAATGTGTCTGAGCATCAATATTGGATGCAGCGTAGAGTTGAAATTCAGGTTGTGTCACAGTGAGTTTTAACGTTTCCACGGCAATCACTTAGATCATGTTTACTGATCGGCAGTAGAGGGGGGGGGGGTTTTGGGGGGGGTGGGGGGGGTTGACGACCCAAATGGGCAAGTTTTCACTCAGCAGAACTTTTGTTGGAAATGTGTGACAGAAGATCTATTTAACCTCCAACTGAGATAAAAGAAACACTTCAAACATGTATTCCTTACTTTCTTTTCAATCAGCTCCCAAAAGAGATTTTTTTCGTGGATAACAAGTTGAGTACATCTTTTTTTTTTGTTTGTCTGCTTCCCGCATAAGAAGTGTTTTGGGACTCTTCTCAAACTTTCCGCAGCACAGGAGGAGAAAACCTGCATCAGAGATAAAGAGCCGTGTTGTGGAGAGTAGCTCCCAGCTGACTGGGTTTTAACTTAGGTGAGTTTGAAGCGAGAAATTGTTGAATAAGATATACATGCTCAGTCATGCACCCTGGATAAAAAACTAATTATGTTGTGAGAATATATTTTGACACATGTATTCGATATATAACAATATGTTGGGAGCTGGTGGCAGATCACAGCAAAACAGTTCTCCTCATTAATGCCCTGTGTCTGTGTTCATCCATTTCTATAACGTAAGAACTAGAAACAACTTAAAGTCCATTTAAAATAAGAATAAATATGTGTTCTGAGTTTGACATACCACAGAAAAGTGTGTTGTTAACCACCCTGCCAAATTTTAATGACTAAAGAAATCGCCAAATATATGAAATCAGGCTTCAAAGTTGTGTAAAAATCAGCCTCTTTCTCTGCTCCCAAACGCTGTGGGCGTGGCCGCCGAGTCCGCTGAAGCCCCGCCCCCTACCAAGTGTCACCTGTCAATCAAAGTCACCACCTCTACCAGAAACATGGACGCTACGTCTGAGAGCTTTCTGATGCTAACTCAGTGGCTAGCTTGGCGGCTAACTCGGCTGCTAGCTTGGTGGCTAACTCAGCTAACTGTAGACTGTAGTAGTAGTAGTGTGCGCTGAATGTATTTATACCTCTACAGCAGCAGGGGAGGGATTATGCTGGTCTTTAATCAAAGAGTCTGATCTATTGCAACCATACATCCGACTCAGTTCCTCTATTGTAGGCATGTTAAGTTATTTGGTCCTTTTATTGGTGCAGTCTAACCCACTTAGAGAGCCTGGGCAACTGGAAAAATCCAACATTTATCTCCCATTGTGGCTTCGGTCTCCATGCTCATTTTGGCTGATCTTTGTATAGTTTTGTGTGAATGTCTCATTGCCCAGATTCAAGCATTGACCATGAGACTCATTGAGTCTTTTCTCACGACTTGTCTTCGCTTTCTCTTGCATTTTTTTGCCTTTATCTAGTTAGTAACTGGCAGAGAGGCCACCAGGAAGGAGGGAGAAAGAGAGGGGAATGACCTGCAACATATGTCCCTGGCTGGATTCGAACCAGGGACGCTGCGATTACATGGTGCTCTGAAATGTATTAATTTTAAGCTCAGGAACAACAGGTTTTGCTTTTCTTAGTCCAGATGGGCTCAATTAATTGTGATCTTGATTTTTGCCATAATCACCCAGCCCTAGCCGTGACTTTACAACGGGGAAGCTGAAAAAGAGTCAGCTGTTGACACATTACGTCCTCCAGTGAAGCACAAACATTGCCATTTCAAAGCAGCAAAAGCACAATATGGAGTAAGGTACTTTTTTTTTTTTAACATTTTAGATTCGTTCACATGTTAGATTTGAACACTTTGAAATAGCATTAATTATTTAGGTTGTGGCATAAAAGCGTTGCAGAATATATTAGTGTGAGCCAGAGTTCTGTCATATCAGTCAGCATCCAGCGGGACAGCACGTCTCCGCTCATGTGAATTCTGGGCTTTGTAAAACGTGTCAACATCCTGTGAAGAAAGGCTCAACGCTGTGTTCATGTTTATTCCTAAAAAAAAAAACTGCAATTCAGTTTATTTGACAAACGTTTCAAATCTCGCAGAGATAAGAAAAAAATAATGTTTTGGCATCGCATCAGAAGTTTTTGTCTTTGCATCTTTGCAAATCTTGTAGCATGAAATCCAAATAGAGTTATATTCCTTGTTGTGAAAGACTGATGAAAGTAAGATACAATGGCAATTTTATTTAGATAATACATTTCATACCAAGTGAGCTTTACATTGAAAAACATAACATACAAATAAAGACAAGATAAATGTGAGAACATAGATAACAAACAATATAAATATGAGAATATAAAGTTAAATAAAATGCAGATGCCCAACGGACATTAAACACATCAGAGCAATTACTGTACTTAATGTAATTAATGTAATAAGGAACCAAACCATTGAGTGCTTTATAGACTATTAGCAGGATGTTAAAGGTGAATCCGTATCATACCACGTATTATGCACGTTTCCATAAAGCTTACGGATACGGACCAAACGGAGCAGTACCACCGGAAACCATGGGGGGGCAGTGTTGCTGTCACTACTCGATACGTAGCTCTAGTGAGACACGAAGAAGAAATAACAATGGAGGAACTTTTTGAGGAAAGGTTGTGTGAGTTGGTTAGAAACTTTAAACATATGGTTTTTGTCTTTTATGCAAGAGGAACATTATCAATATCTCCTCCACAGTCACCATGTTTGTTTTTGAGTTTGTTGTTGTCATAAACTTTTGACTCAGTGCTGCCCCCTGGTGGATGTATTGGTTAACATCCATGCCAACGTAAAGGACGCATGGAAGCATGTGAGCAGTGACGGTAACATTGTTTGAAAGGGACGGATACACTTTCCTATGTACGTTGAGCATAAATGGTCCCTTATATGTTAAAGTAACTGATTATTCATATGAGAGCTGTTTCAGTGCCGTGATTTACTCTGAAACCCAACTGTTATGTATCATATATATATTGTGAATAGAAATATATCCATCCACTTTGTTCGTTTATAACTATACAACAATAACACCAACATACTTTATCTGCATCTGCATCTGAGAAGACTGGTGATCAAAGGTGTTCATATTATTTATTATTTTTACCTGTAGCCGAGGGCCTATGTTTGGACGGCCAAAATAGTTGTATTAAATGTTCACTTGCTCTCTATCTTTCTTTGATGTACACACACACACACACACACACACACACAGAAGCCTGACTCTGCAAATGTTTACTACTGAATATGTATTTGCTGACTTGCCTGAAACCAGCTTATATTTTATAACATGGATTTTTATACATTTCCTTTTATTGGAATGAATCTGAGACCAACGTTATTATTTAAATTTGACATTTAGACGAAGTTAAAGCATAAACAACATGAAACAAAGAAAGTAAACAGAGTCGCCTACCGCCCCCCCCCCCCTCCCATCATGATGTTGTAGAAGCATGTGCCCGTCCCCATGTGCTTAAATATGTACACAATTTAAAAAAAAACATTTAACCCTCCTGTTGTCCTCCTGGGTCAAATTGACCCCACCTCTTTTGACTGTTCTTTCCTTCCCTCCTTCCTTCCTTCCTTCGTTCTTCTTTTCCTCCCTCCCTCCTTCCTTCCTTCCTTCTTTCCTTCCTTCCTCCCTCCTTCTTTCCTTCCTCTTTTTCTCCCTCCCTCCCTCCTACTCCTCCCTTCCTTACTTCTTCCCTCCCTTCCTTCCTTCCACCATTCCTTCCTCTCTTCATTCTCTCCTTCCTTCCTTCCTCTTTTCCTCCCTCCTTCCTTCCTCTTTTCCTTCCTCCCTCCTTCCTCCTTCTTTCCTTCCTCCTCCCTTCCTCTTTTCCTCCCTCCTTCCCTCCTTCCTTCCTCTTTTCCTTCCTCCCTCCTTACTCCTTCTTTCCTTCCTCCTCCCTTCCTTCCTTCCTTCCTTCCTTCCCTCCCTCCTTACTCCTTTCCTTCCTCATTCCTTCCTTCCATCCTTCCTTCTTGCCTCCTTTCCTTCCTCCCTTCATTCTCTCCTTACTTCTTTCCTCTTTTCCTCCCTCCCTCCTTACTCCTTTCCTTCCTTCCTTCTTTGACCTGAGGACAACAGGAGGATTAAATATACAGAGCTTTGAGCCAAGCATGATTTACAAAAGGTGTAAAATGTGTTTTCTCTTTTTCCCACCTCTCTCCTTCCAATGATATTGTGGTTTATAGATTTTTTTATGTTCTTTCTTTTTGTTTACCTTTTCCACATTGAGGAAAACATCAGAGGTTATGCTCTTTTGTCCTCCCACCCTCATATTAAACAGCTTTAATCTCTCTGCTATCAATAGGGCCCTGGGGTCCTGGCGCATAGTGATGACCTCACAAACTCATTATTGATGAGAGAGTGATGAATCATACTGGCGCTGTGTCTGTAGGAGGAATTCAATAATGAATCAAATCAAAATTCATACACACAAATACACACTCAGCCTGTTGTACATGCAAATCTGAGCACTCACAAAAATAATGAAAAGCATGATCTGCCTCATATAATTATATTTATTTATTTCATTTTCTCCCTTGTGAAAATGCTGGTTAACATCTCATGAAATTATTAAAATTCATCAAACAATCCATGGTTAGAAGGGAAAATCACTCTCATAACCGTCTGTGACACTTGTGACAAGGGACTGCAACACAGTCAGGGTTAGAAACCAAAAAAGTTTGGAAACTTCTGATGTAAATGACAAACACACACACACACACACACACACATACACACACACACACACACACACACACACACACAGGAGTTTTTGACAACTTTTCATCAAAATAGAGACTCACACAAACTTACAAGTAAGGAAGTAAAGGGGAAATACTCACTACACATGCCTCTAGCATCTTCCGAATATCACTTTATCTCTTACTTCTGTGTCAGATACACTATATTACCATTCTCATAGGCCCAGAAATAAATGGAAACATCGAGCCCCCTTGGGTGAATTCTTTCCATTTCCTCCTAATATGACACTAATATAGCTGCAGCCTGAGGCATTGGCAGGAATCATTAAGGAGCAGTTATATCTCACTGTCATGTAAAAGTGTGTTGTGTGTATGACAATGGATTTGTGCAAATCCCTGTAACATTGTGTAAGTAGTGTAACACAGTGATGCTATAAACAACTCAGCTTACTTTCTCTCCCTCACACTGAGTGATGTATTTCAAGTAATTTAAAATAATATCTGTGTGTGTGTGTGTGTGTGTGTGTGTGTGTGTGTGTGTGTGTGTGTGACCACTGAATTATTAACAGTCACTGTTACAAATCTGAGAAGCAGATGGGAAGACTTCATGAAAACATAACTTTATATCATCCGCCACAGCTTTCAAGGCACCACAGATAAATATTAATCCTTCTGCCTCGCCTTCAAGCCTCCCAAGCAGGTGGCATGTTTTAAAACCCTCATTAAAAGCCGTGGCCCTCTATCATCCCAAATCAGATCTACATTTAATGGCAGACGTCCAGGCTCCAAGACAGAGTGTGTCTCTTACATTAAATACAATATGGTACGTCCTCATGCACAGGTACCATGCATTAGCTGGTACAGGTAGTTTTGCAGTTCAAGCACAGTTTACTGATTTGTGGGGTTTTTAAAAAAAGTTAAACTATATATTGTAGTCTTCTATTGTTTTGAAGTCGCATTTAATTTGATCACTTATTCTTTATCCATCACTCTTTTTGTGACTTTTTCTTTTTTAAAGGATGTCAATGTCATTCAGCCGGTAACTGATGTTGGTTATCCTAGCGCCACCGACAGGATGACATACTGTCTGGACAACTATGGACTAAACCTTTATGATCTGTAGAGGATGATTTGTTAAAACTTTGATCACCTGACTCTGAGACTCTGAAGGCTTAAAAAGATCATGGACTGAGGGAGGGAGGGAGGGAGGAAGGAAGGAAGGAAAGAGGGAGGGAGGAAAGAAGGAAGGGAGGAAGGAAGGAAGGAAAGAAGAAGGGAGGAAGGTAGGGGGGAGGAAAGAAAGAGAGAAGGAGGGAGGAAGGAAGTAAGGAGGGAAGGAAAGAAGGGGGCGTGAGGAAGGAAGGAAAGACAGAAGGAAGGAAGAAAGGGGGATGGAGGAAGTAAAGAAGGAAGGAAGGAAAGAGAGAGCAAAGGAGGGAGGGAGGAAGGACAGACAGAAGGAGGGAAGGAAAGACAGAAGGAAGGACAGACGGAAGGAAGGAAGGAAGGACAGACAGAAGGAAGGAAGAAAGGGGGATGGAGGAAGTAAAGAAGGAAGGGAGGAAAGAGAGAGAAAAGGAGAGGAAGCAGTAAATATAAATAGTCTTCTGGCTGATAAAATTCCCATCGACATAAAGACAGACAAACCTTTGCTGCATATTACACACTGAGCATGTCTGATAGAAACTTTTCCAACAAAGAAGTAAGAACAGCAGCACCACAGGTATTCAAGATACAAGCTCCTTCACGGGTGACTGCTTAGCAAATGGGAAGGAGACGACGTGGCAGATTTAAAGAGAGGAGACAATATTAATGCGATGCTTCCTTCACCTCAACGGCAGTACATTAGCAAGGCTGTGTAAATCAGAAGTGGTTGAGTTATGCTGCCCACACCTACTTGGTGATGGGGATAATATTGGGCTTTCTGGATGGCTGGTTAAGCACATATTGAAGCACGCACACACACAACACAAACTTAGCCATTGTGTTGGTATCCTCATAATTAAATGACCACACAGGTCGATTGTACCATTCAGTCCAGAACAGGAGGGGGGGGGGGGCAAAGTCATTTTCATTCAAGGGCCACATACAGCCCAATTTGATCTAATGTGGGCCGGACCACTAAAAGGAAGGAAGGACGGAAGGAAAAGAAGGAGGAGAAGGAAGGAAGGAAGGAAAGATGGAAGGAAGAAAGGGTGCAAGGACAGATGGAAGGAAGTGAAGACAAGAAGGAAGGAAGGACAGATGGAAGGAAGGAAGGGAAGATCGGAAGGAAGGAAGGAAGGAAGGGAGGAAGGGAAGAGAAGCAGGAAGGGAAGAAGGACAGATGGAAGGAAGGAAGGAAGGAAGGAAAAGAAGATCGGAAGGAAGGAAGGAAAGATGGAAGGAAGGAAGGAAAAGATGATCGGAAGGAAGGAAGAAGGAAGGAAGGGAAGAAGGACAGATGGAAGGAAGGAAGGAAGGAAGGAAAGATGGAAGGAAGGACGGAAGGAAGGAAGGAAAAGAAGATCGGAAGGAAGGACGGAAGGAAGGAAGGAAAAGAAGATCGGAAGGAAGGAAGGAAGGAAAAGAAGATCGGAAGGAAGGAAGGAAGGAAGGAAGGGAAGAAGGACAGATGGAAGGAAGGAAGGTAAGGAAAAGAAGATCACAAGGAAGGAAGGGAAGATGGAAGGAAGGACGGAAGGAAGGAAGGAAAAGAAGATCGGAAGGATGGAAGGAAGGAAAAGAAGATCGGAAGGAAGGAAGGAAGGGAAGAAGGAAGGAAAGATGGAAGGAAGGACGGAAGGAAGGGAAGAAGGACAGATGGAAGGAAGGAAGGAAAGAAGGAAGGAAGGAAGAAAGGTAGGAAGGACAGACTGAAGGAAGGAAAAGCGGAAGAAGGGAAACTGGGCCGGATTAGACCTCTCGGAGGGCCGGTTCTGGTCTGATGATGAGCTTTACTTCTCCGGGTCATAATTACGATGTTCGGTCTTTTGAGGAATGGGCCGTAGATTTCCAATAACAGTAGCCTAAACTTAAAAAACTACCCCTAAACCCAAGTCCTATCTATAAATAGCCCCTTAAAAGTCAAGAAGTGGTCGGAATGACTTC
Organism: Scomber colias; assembly: GCA_021039105.1. Classification (NCBI taxonomy): domain Eukaryota; kingdom Metazoa; phylum Chordata; class Actinopteri; order Scombriformes; family Scombridae; genus Scomber; species Scomber colias. Next base: position 36,835 of record JAJDFG010000367.1, read on the forward strand.
AAGAAGAAATGTGTTCACTTTGAAGATCTCAGACTGCTTCTCACAAAGACTGAATAACACACACACACACACACACACACACACACACACACACACACACACACACACACACACACACACAGATGCAAAGATAGTTTGGATATTTCAAAATCAACCATGTGCTAATTTCTACTCACTCGCATATATCCAGTCCTGTATTTAGTGCATTTCAAAGTTTCAAAACTTCGATTCATCTTCCTTGTCGTTATTCCCGCTCTCCTCTGCATCTCCTTCCTACCTCCGCAATCTCTCTCTCTCTCTATCTTTTCTCCCTCTCTCATGTTTAATCAGTCCACTAGGCAGTTGTCTCTGTGGGGGATTGTGAATTATTGATGCCGGGGCCACGAGGAAAAAGGAGGAGAAACAGCAGGAAGAGGGATGGATGGAAAAATTAGTAAAAGGAAGAGACAGAACATTTCCTTTAGTTGGCCTGTGCTGATGTAGATGGATGGATAAAGAGATGAAAAGAGGGAAAGACAAGAGAACACATAGAGACAGAAAGGAAGGGGAGACACACTGGAGGGAAAGCTGACAGCAGATTTCAGGTATAATGAGCTTGACAGGGAATCTCAGTTCTTTTTTAAACCAATGCCCAGACATGAGGAGTCCTGCTGCGAGGCCCCCAATAGTGATGGAACTTCAGCAACGAAGCCTGAACTTTCAATATTACAAAAAAAAAAACCCTGGAGAAAAAATAGTCTCAGCCTGTACATCTCTTATGTTATAATGTGTTTCTACTGCAACTTTTCAAAATAAAATGTGGAGGCATGTGGGGCCTTTATTTACTTTGTGATATGAGGTTGACAATTGCAGTGATAGGAGTGTTTGCAGGAGAAATCATGCGTGTGTGTTATCAAAAAGGAGATAACCAAGCTAGCTTTTCTTCCTCTTCATTTTGTCCACTACATTTTTTGTGCATGTTAGCAACAGCATAGCTCCAGTGGAAGTACAATCCCTCTCCTCAACAATTATATATAAGACCCTGCTCACTGCAAACTGGTATCTTATGGTCTAAATACAATTACAATACAGTTATACATTGAAACGTGTCTGTGTTGATCTTAAAGTCTGTGTAAAGTCAATTCATTAATTTACTTCTTAACATATAAAACATGTTGGAAAATGGTTATAGAAAACATGTGAAAAGGCTGATAACTATGCAGTGCTGAATTGTGGAGATAGAGCCTAAAACTGTTTCTTAGCCTCTCATTTTTCCTGATTTTCTGAGCCTGCAAAAAAGGGCTACTCCGTGACGTAGTGGCGTACCCTTGGTCCCTCCCCTACTATATAAGACCGAGAGTCTGCTCTCCTCAGTTGTTAACCTGCCTAGTGGCTCTATCTATCTACACAGTTAGCCAGTTAGCTGCTGAGCTAGCAGCTGAGTTAGGAGGTGAGCTAGTGGCTGAGTTAGCAACTGAGCTAGCAGCAGAAAGCTCTCAGACGTAGCGTCCATGTTTCTGGTAGAGGTGGTGGCTTTGATTGACAGGTGACACTTGGTAGGGGGCGGGGCTTCAGCGAACTCGGCGGCCACGCCCACAGCGTTTGGGAGCAGAGAAAGAGGCTGATTTTTACACTTTGAAGCCTAATGTCATATATTTGGCAATTTTTTTAATCATTCAAATTTGGCAGGGTGGTTAACAACACACTTTTCTGTGGTATGTCAAACTCAGAACACATATTTATTCTTACTTTACACAGACTTTAAAGACGCTAAGATGAGACAAAACAATGATTACTTCTTCACTGCACGTTTTAATGCCAGCTCGGGTCATGAGGCTACATGCACGAGTCAAATAACAATGAACAAACAAAAAGGAGCAGCTTATATAGTATTCCTGGCATACCAGCTGTTTTCCATTACTCATGAGGTAACCTAAAAAAAATATGATCTGGGGGCCCTACCAAGTATTTTTGTCCAAATCTGACCTCACATATTTGTGCTTGACCATAATATATGCTACATATATGGAGAATAGTTATAAAATGCATACTAACATTCATTTCCTGAGGACGTTGAAGTTTGTTTGTTTTTTTTAGCTTTTTTTTAGTACTATGCCAATTGACAACCAACTTTACCCTCCACCTAGCATTTTTTCCGAGCTGCTTGCAAATATTGTGCAGGCATGAACTCAGTAACAAAACAAGTTCATGGTCATCAAAGACTCGATTACCGTAGTGTGTGGGTGTTGCTTTCCATAGACGCTCTGCCTGACATTGACACATATTAACAGCTCAACAACAACATTTGAGCGAGAAGGCAAGGCAAGGCAAGTCTGTTCATGTAGCACCTTTCAACAACAAGGCAATTCTTGTTTGCAATTGCTTTATAAAAGATAAGCTGATTTGTAATATTGTGAAGGGGAATGGAAGGGAAATAATAATGTTTTATAATTACTTTCCTGACCCACAGTGAAACAACTTTCAGTGGAAGCCGCTTCAGTCAAGTCGTTGGGTGAATTTGACATGATTATGTTAAGATGTGTTTGCATGGTTCATACAAACATCAATTATCTATGTTAGCCTTCAGGGGGTAAACTAGCTAAATAAATAAAAAAGAAAAGAAAAAAACAATCTAAACGTCTGATGGTAGAAACACACAGGAAGTGGGCTTCAGTGAGCTGGGCAGAGACACACAAGCCCCATCAATTTAATATGAGAAGCTGAGAATTGCCCTCAAGGAACATGATAAGATGATGAGGCGTGGGCTGGTAGTGCACAGGGCAAAGTTCAAATACATAAAAAGGATTTGTTTTATTTAAGTCACAACACTGAACTTAGCACTATTTGGACTTGGTTGGTTGATCTGGTCCCCGAAGGCTGACCCCTCTACCCCAGGGGTGTCAAACTCATTTTCATTCAAGGGCCACATACAGACCAATTTGATCTCATGTGGGCCGGATCATTAAAGAGATGGAAGGAAAGAAGGAAATAAGAAGGGAAGGAAGGAAGGGCAGATGGAAGGAAGGACAGAAGGAAGGAAGGAAGGACAGATGGAAGGAAGGACAGAAGGAAGGAAGGAAGGACAGATGGAAGGAAGGACAGAAGGAAAAAAAGAAAGAAGGACCGATGGAAGGACAGAAGGAATAAAGGAAATAAGAAGGGAAGGAAGGAAAGACAGGCAAAAGGAAGGAGGGAAGAAAGGTAGGAAAAAGGAAGGACGGATAGAAGGAAGGACAGATGGATGGAAGAACAGATGGAAGGAAGGACAGAAGGAAGAAAGGAAGGAAGGACAGATGGATGGAAGGACAGAAGGAAGGAAGGAAGGAAAATAGCACTGGATGGCAAGTGGGCCTGATTGCACCCGTTGGCGGGCCGTATCTGGCCCGCGGGCCGCATGTTTGACGCCCCTGCTCTTCCCTCAGTACTCATGTGTTAATTGATTAGTAGATACAGACTCGGTGTGAGATCAATATTTACCATTTCCATCCACACTAAAAATAAATGCCCATATTTAGTTTAAAAAATAAAGTGGTTTGAATAAAACGTCCATCAGTGGATTTTCTCCTTATTATACTTTGTTTGTTTTAGCGATCAACCCTCAGAGCTCGGAGCCACAAACTCTCCATAATTGAAGACATTTAGAGAAACTAGCTTTGGAGGACACATAATGAGACTTTCAGTGATTTTAAAGCAGACACTAGCACATGATCTGACTCAAACAATGAGAATATCAGCATTAAATTGCTAATTCAAAGTACAGAGGGGACTCAGTTATTGGAAAGATGTAGATCAGGGGTGTCAAACATGTGGCCCGTGGGCCAGAACCGACCCGCCGAGAGGTCCAATCCGGCCCAGTTTCCTTCTTCCTCTTTTCCTTCCTTCCTTCTTGTCTTCTCTTCCTTCCATCTGTCCTTCCTTGCTTGCTTCCATCCTTCCTTCCATCTGTCTTCCCTTCCTTCCTTCATTCTTGTCTTGTCTTCTCTTCCCTTCCTTCCTTTCTTCTTTTCCTTCCTTCCTTCTTGTCTTCTCTTCCTTCCATCTGTCCTTCCTTGCTTGCTTCCGTCCTTCCTTCCATCTGTCTTCCCTTCCTTCCTTCTTGTCTTCTCTTCCTTCCATCTGTCCTTCCTTGCTTGCTTCCTTCCTTCCATCTGTCTTCCCTTCCTTGCTTGCTTGCTTCCTTCCTTCCATCTGTCTTCCCTTCCTTCCTTCATTCTTGTCTTCTCTTCTTTCCTTCCATCTGTCTTCCCTTCCTTCCTTTCTTCTTTTCTTTCCTTCCTTCTTGTCTTCTCTTCCTTCCATCTGTCCTTGCTCCCTTTCTTCCTTCCTTCCTTTCTTTCTTCCTTCCGTCCTTCCTTCCATCTTCCCTTCCTTCCTTCTGTCTTCCCTTCCTTCCATCTTGTCTTCTCTTCTCTTCCTTCCTTCCATCTGTCTTCCCTTCCTTCCTTTCTTCTTTTCCTTCCTTTCTTCTTGTCTTCTCTTCTCTTCCTTCCATCTGTCCTTGCTCCCTTCCTTCCTTACTTCCTTCCTTCCTTCCATCTGTCTTCCCTTCCTTCCTTCCTTACGTCTTCCCTTCTTTCCGTCCTTCCTTCCTTCCATCCTTCCTTCCTTCTTCTCTTCTCTTCCTTCCATCTGTCCTTGCTCCCTTTCTTCCTTCTTGTCTTCTCTTCCTTCCATCTGTCCTTCCTTGCTTGCTTCCTTTCTTCCATCTGTCTTCCCTTCCACCTTCCTTCTTGTCTTCTCTTTCTTCCTTCCTTCCTTCCATCTTCCCTTCCTTCTGTCCTTCCTTCCATCCTTCCTTCCTTCCTTCTTGTCTTCTCTTCCTTCCATCTGTCCTTGCTCCCTTCCTTCCTTCCATCCTTCCTTCCTTCTTGTCTTCTTTTCTCTTCCTTCCATCTGTCCTTGCTCCCTTTCTTCCTTCCATCCTTCCATCTTTTTAATGATCCGGCCCCATGAGATCAAATTGGTCTGTATGTGGCCCTTGAATGAAAATGAGTTTGACACCCCTGGGGTAGATAGTAGATACAGAAACACAGAAGACAATAAATGAGGAAAAACAAAAATACATTATAATCCTTTATTACAATTCAACTCACTTCTCCAAACTCCAAACTGACCTCATTGAGAGTTACAGAAGATTTCCCCTTAATTTAGACTTTTTTTTTTCTTTTTTTTTTTTCTCAGGCTGAAAAAACCCAAAAACTAATTATACTCAAAATCATATGAGCAGACGATAAGACACACTGAGGGGATGAACAGACATATCTGTCACCCCTTCCCAGACAGCAGCAGGAGCGAAACACAATCAATAGCAAAAGGCGAATAAAACAAACTGAGGCACCACGCAGGGGACGGACAGAGCTGTTAGTGTAGTTATTGAGCTGGAAACTAACCTCGTCTGTTGAAGGGAATGTCTGAGATCAAGCCCCCCCCCGAGGATAGCAGGAGAGATAAAAGTTGAACAATATCAGCAAGACCTGCCATAGAAACATAATCTGGTGACTAATGCAATACGGTAACTGTCATGTGTAGGAGAGTAATAGAGGTAATTCTTTAAGGTTGTTTTTTGTTCTAGGTGGAGCACTCGATCACCATCCGAGAGCGTTTCATAATAACAGAAAATGATTAACTCCTAAATTTTTCATTTCAGCCATTTTTTTTTTTTTTTTTATGTCGAAAAAGGAGCACAAGAGGTTTCAAATACAGCGACAGTTAACATAAAGCAGGGGTGTCAAACATGCGGCCCGTGGGCCAGTACCGGCCCGCCGAGGGGTGCAATCCGGCCCACTTTCCTCCCTGTGTTCTTTTCCTTCCTTCTATCTGTCCTTCCTACCTTCCTTTTTTCCTTACTTCGGTCCTTCCTTCCACCTGTCCTTCCTTCTGTCTGTCCTTCCTCCCTTCCTTCTTTCCGTCCTTCCTTCTATCTGTCCTTCCTACCTTCCTTTTTTCCTTACTTCGTTCCTTCCTTCCACCTGTCCTTCCTCCCTTTCTTCCTTCCTTCCTTCTGTCTGTCCTTCCTACCTTCCTTTTTTCCTTTTTTTTCCTTACTTCGGTCCTTCCTTCCACTTGTCCTTCCTTCTTTCCTTCCTTCCTTCCGTCTGTCTGTCTTTCCGTCCTTCCTTCTTTCCGTCCTTCCTTCTATCTGTCTTTCCTACCTTCCTTTTTTCCTTACTTCGTTCCTTCCTTCCACCTGTCCTTCCTTCCTTCTGTCTGTCCTTCCTACCTTTCTTCCTTCCTTCCTTCCTTCCCTCCATCTCTTTAATGATCCGGCCCACATGAGATCTAATTGGTCTGTATGTGGCCCTTGAATGAAAATGAGTTTGACACCTCTGACATTAAAGTCATATACTACTAACATCTGAAATTGCCTTTACAGGATTTACTTTCCTTTATAGGACAGTTTGGGGAGTTTCCGAGACAAGGATTAAGCCCAATCGTATTTTTAGGGATTCACTAAATTGATTTCTCAAGTACAGGAAGAGGCTTAAGCACTGTTTGGATGGCAGGTCTTTTAGGCTTCACCCCCTTTTTGTCCAGCACACTATACTGTTAATGGAAAATCAGTCAGCCAAGTCATGTGGAATAGATTATTATGTAAATGTAGAATAATGTACAACTTTAATGTTTGGCGTCTGACCTCATCGTTCCCCACAAGGAAACATCAAGCTCACCATAGCAATGAGGGAGCGACAATACTGACTGCACTTCTATGTGAGGCTAGACTGAGAGCCTATACAGGTGGATGCTGAGGCGGAGGCTGCAATGCTAAATGAAGAATCAGTAGCTGCAGCAAGCGACTGCAGAGTGTAACGATCGCTACCTGTCTATAGTGTGATGTAATGCATGTCCGAGATGGTAGCCAACATTATGCTTAAAGACTGTGTAAAATGAATTGAGACATTTTCTTCTAAACACATTAAATAGGTCATAAATGTATTTCTAAAAAAGGTGTAAAAAGCATTTCAACCATTTAGATTTGAATTGTGGAGCTAGGCTTCACAAACTGTGTTTCAAGATTTCTGTGTTTCAAGATTTAGTGGGCGGGTCTGAAAATCATTAGGTTAGGTGATTAGCATAAACCCGCCCCTGCTGCTGTAGAGGTATAAATACATTCAGCACACACTACTACTACTACAGTTTACAGTTAGCAAGTTAGCTGAGTTAGCTGCCGAGTTAGCCGCTGAGCTAGTAGCCGAGCTAGCCGCGGAGTTAGCTGCCGAACTAGCAGCTGATTTAGCAGCAGAAAGCTCTCAGACGTAGCGTCCATGTTTCAGGTAGAGGTGGTGACTTTGATTGACAGGTGACACTTGGTAGGGGGCAGAGTTTCAGCGGACTCGGAGGCCACGCCTACAGCGTTTGGGAGCAGAGAAAGAGGCCGAATTTTAAACAACTTTGAAGCGTAATGTCATATATTTGGTGATTTTTTTAATCTTTCAAATTTGGCAGGGTGGTTAACAACACACTTTTCTGTGGTATGTCAAACTCAGAACACATATTTATTCTTACTTTACACAGACTTTAAATTAGGACCCATGGACTAATGTACAATGCTGTGCAATATTAGTATTTCATGTATACTACTCATTACAATTCAACTGTGCAATATATATATTCTTTCACTTTAACCTGTGCAATAACAATATAATCTCTGGTATATTACCTCAATACCAATATTACTCTTGTAAATAATGTCACAATTCTTTTTATTTTTTACTAATATTGTTCTTATTTCTTTCGTTCTTATTCTTTATTGTTTTTTCAGTATTGCAGCTCTTTTGTTTTACTGACCACCTGCTGCTGTAATAATGCAAATTTCCCCATTGTGGGACTAATGAAAGAATATCTCATCTCATTTTATGGCAAAAGTAAACTCAAAAAATAGTTCCATCTATTAGAAACTACAAACTTCAGAGTGTGTGCTTTGGACTTTGGTCCCCCAGGATCCCAATAGATTGGTATTTTTCAAAGAGCTGATTAAAAAAAAAAAAAAAAGAAAAACAGAAAACAATGACGTGATGAAGTAATTAGGAACAAATTAATTGGCAGACTAACAGAAAACTGGAGTGATAGCACCTGTGAGATATGATAAAAAAAAGTATACCTCTGGGGTTTTACTTTTTATTATATCTCCAATCAGGATTAAGGTTAATAATCTGTGTATTATTTTCATACCCTCATATCAAACACGTATCCATATCTTATTTTGGCATCACCCTTTTGCTGCTGCTTGGGTGTAATGGCCTATAATCTTCTTAGTGCAGGGGTGTCAAAACATGAGGCCCGTGGGCCAGAACTGGTCCGCCAAGAGGTCCAATCCGGCCCAGTTGCCTTCTTCCTCTTTTCCTTCCTTCCGTCTGTCCTTCCTACCTTTCTTCCTCCCTGTCTTCTCTTCCTTCCTTCCTGTCTTCTCTTCCTTCCATATGTCTTCTTTTCCCTTCCTTCCTTCCGGTCTTCCCTTCTTTCCTTCCATCTGTCTTCTCTTCCCTTCCTTCCTTCCGGTCTTCCCTTCCATCTGTCTTCTTTTCCCTTCCTTCCTTCCTTCCTGTCTTCTCTTCTCTTTCTTCCATCTGTCTTCTCTTCCCTTCCTTCCTTCCGGTCTTCCCTTCCATCTGTCTTCTTTTCCCTTCCTTCCTTCCTTCCTGTCTTCTCTTCTCTTTCTTCCATCTGTCTTCTCTTTCCTTCTTTCCTTCCATCTGTCTTCTTTTCCCTCCTTCCTTCCTTCCTGTCTTCTCTTCCTTCCATCTGTCTTCTCTTTCCTTCCTTCCTTCCTTCGTTCCTATCTTCTCTTTCTTCCATCTGTCTTCTCTTCCCTTCTTTCCTTCCTTCAGGTCTTCTCTTCCTTCCATCTTTCCTTCCTGTATTCTCTTCCTTCTCATCCCTCTTTTCTTTCCTTCCGTCCTTCCATCTTTTTAATGATCCGGCCCACGTGAGATCAGATTGGTCTGTATGAGTTTGACACCCCTGTCTCAGTGTGTGTGTTGAGCCACATAATTCTTAACACGGAATACGGCTATTGATGGAAACGCTGCAGTCACATGACATTACGGCACCTCAAGCCCTGCAGTTCCTCCCCTGCTGATGTTTTTCCTTCTTTCCTTCCATCTGTCTTCTTATTCCTTCCTTCCTTCCTTCCGGTCTTCCCTTCTTTCTTTCCTTCCTTCCTTCCTTCCTGTCTTCTGTTCCTTCCATCTGTCTTATTTTCCCTTCTTTCCTTCCTTCCTGTCTTCTGTTCCTTCCATCTGTCTTCTCTTTCCTTCCTTCCTTCCGGTCTTCCCTTCTTTCCTTCCATCTGTCTTCTTTTACCTTCCTTCCTTCCTTCCATCTGTCTTCTTTTCCTTTCCTTCCTTCCTTCCTGTCTTCTCTTCCTTCCATCTGTCTTCTTTCCCCTTCCTTCCTTCCTGTCTTTTCTTCCTTCCATCTGTCTTCTCTTGCCTTCCTTCCTGTCTTCCCATCCTTCCATCTGTCTTCTTTTCCCTTCCTTCCTTCCTTCCTTCCTGTCTTCTCTTCCTTCCATCTGTCTTCTTTTCCCTTCCCTCCTTCCTCCCTTCCTTCCTCCCTCCCTCCCTTCCATCTGTCTTCTCTTCTCTTCCTTCCTTCCTATCTTCTCTTCTCTTTCTTCCATCTGTCTTCTCTTCCCTTCCTTCCTTCCTTTCGGTCTTCCCTTCTTTCCTTCCTTCCTGTATTCTCTTCCTTTTCATCCCTCTTTTCCTTCCATCCTTCCATCTTTTTAATGATCCGGCCCACGTGAGATCAGATTGGTCTGTATGAGTTTGACACCCCTGTCTCAGTGTGTGTGTTGAGCCACATAATTCTTAACACGGAATACGGCTATTGATGGAAACGCTGCAGTCACATGACATTACGGCACCTCAAGCCCTGCAGTTCCTCCCCTGCTGATGTTTTTCCTTCTTTCCTTCCATCTGTCTTCTTATTCCTTCCTTCCTTCCTTCCGGTCTTCCCTTCTTTCTTTCCTTCCTTCCTTCCTTCCTGTCTTCTGTTCCTTCCATCTGTCTTATTTTCCCTTCTTTCCTTCCTTCCTGTCTTCTGTTCCTTCCATCTGTCTTCTCTTTCCTTCCTTCCTTCCGGTCTTCCCTTCTTTCCTTCCATCTGTCTTCTTTTACCTTCCTTCCTTCCTTCCATCTGTCTTCTTTTCCTTTCCTTCCTTCCTTCCTGTCTTCTCTTCCTTCCATCTGTCTTCTTTCCCCTTCCTTCCTTCCTGTCTTTTCTTCCTTCCATCTGTCTTCTCTTGCCTTCCTTCCTGTCTTCCCATCCTTCCATCTGTCTTCTTTTCCCTTCCTTCCTTCCTTCCTTCCTGTCTTCTCTTCCTTCCATCTGTCTTCTTTTCCCTTCCCTCCTTCCTCCCTTCCTTCCTCCCTCCCTCCCTTCCATCTGTCTTCTCTTCTCTTCCTTCCTTCCTATCTTCTCTTCTCTTTCTTCCATCTGTCGTCTTTTACCTTCCTTCCTTCCTTCCATCTGTCTTCTTTTCCTTTCCTTCCTTCCTTCCTTCCTTCCTGTCTTCTCTTCCTTCCATCTGTCTTCTCTTGCCTTCCTTCCTGTCTTCCCATCCTTCCATCTGTCTTCTTTTCCCTTCCTTCCTTCCTTCCTTCCTGTCTTCTCTTCCTTCCATCTGTCTTCTTTTCCCTTCCCTCCTTCCTCCCTTCCTTCCTCCCTCCCTCCCTTCCATCTGTCTTCTCTTCTCTTCCTTCCTTCCTATCTTCTCTTCTCTTTCTTCCATCTGTCTTCTCTTCCCTTCCTTCCTTCCTTTCGGTCTTCCCTTCTTTCCTTCCTTCCTGTATTCTCTTCCTTCTCATCCCTCTTTTCCTTCCATCCTTCCATCTTTTTAATGATCCGGCCCACGTGAGATCAAATTGGTCTGTATGTAGCCCTTGAATGAAAATGAGTTTGACACCCCTCTCTCAGTGTGTGTGTTGAGCCACATAATTCTTAACACTGAATACGGCTATTGATGGAAACGCTGCAGTCACATGACATTACGGCACCTAAAGCCCTGCAGTTCCTCCCCTGCTGATGTTTGTGTTGTAGATCAGTGGGCAGCTACTCGTTAAATATGGTCACATTGCCTACTATAAAAATCAATACCCTTGTAATAAAAAAAGAAAAAAGAAAAAAGAAAAAGTCTGTGTGGCTGCGTGAGTGCACATGTGTGATTTTCCTGAGTGGAGACAAGCTGAGGGCAAGATGAAGGAGGGAAGATGAAGGTGTGGAAAAGGAAGGGGGAATTTAAAAGGTATGATATATGGATGAGTGATCAAAAAGCATTATTGAACCATTATTGAACTGTTTCTACATCAATCTGCTCGCTGTTAGCCTCCTCTCAAAAGCAAAAAGTCACGTTCTTGCACTCATGCTTTTAACAGCACATTTATCTACAGATGTGTATTTTGTAGATTTATCAGTTTTGGAGTGGTAGTTTTGTGACAGATTTTGCCTCTAGATTGTTATTAAGGTGGTAATAATTAACAATAAAGATCAATTACAGATTAGCATGACATATATTTTTTGTAATCCTCTGTTGATCATGAATGTCTGCACCAAAATTATTCTTTTCTCTTTATTTGGATTTCTAATAGCTTCTAGTCTCCCTGTGCTTCCTGTCCTTCCTCCACACAACACAAGCAACAATAACACAATTTAAACTTGAACAAGAAAACAAGAAAAAGATAATCAAACCAAACACAGAGATCAGAAAGTAACCGACCAAGGCAGACGATGCAAACTTGCAATAAAAAAACTAAAACAGAATTATCAAGATAGAAACAAAAATAAAATGAAAAACCAAAGTAACCAAAAATTCAGATTGTGCTTTACTGAAGTATTGAAGCTGAATCTACATTTGATGTGTTACATGTCTTCCCCCTTTATTCTCTTCATTTGGATTCCCATTAGCTTCCACAAAGTGTTTGGTCGTCTTCCTGTGGTCCTCACAACACAAGCAACAAGAAAAGAAATTTACATTTATTAACATAACAAGAAAAAGCTGAATGAACCAAACACAGCGATCAGAAAGTAACTTGCAAACTTGCGACAAAAACAAAAACAGAATTATGAAGATGAAAATGAAAATGATTTTGTTTTAGTGACTTTATTCTCACAAAAATCTACTTTTACTGTGTTTTACATTTATGGAGCATATTGGAGGCAGCAGCAGCTCTATAGAGGACAGTTAAGATTCTGGACAAACGCTACTGTTATCGGTAGTTTTTGAACCTCTACCTAACTGTCACGTAATTATGACACTGCTGCCGCGGACAGGTGATGACGCAGCGCCTCTTTCTCTCTGGTCTAGTCGATCATGTCGGCGGTGAGGTCTATGCGCTCGAAGATATGGGCTCACTTTATCAAAGTTAATGAAAACTCGACGCAATATTTGTCAGAAGCAACATCTTCAAACACTTGCAGCGCACTGCTAGTATAAGGCTGAAGGAGTGCTGCGTGTTTGACTGTTTAAACAAAGTGGCTAGAGTTAGCAGCCCGGCTAACGCTAGCAGCCCGGCTAACGCTAACGAGTGCAGTTCGCTGTCACGGCACCCGGTTTCGTTCCTGCTTCGACATCGTCAAGTCACAGTAAGAGTACGAATTGAATCTTTTAACATCTTGTAACATCTTACAGTAAAGAGTGTTGTCATCTGCTGGTGGTGCATGCTGACCTTTACTCATCTTTTTAATTATACAACATTAACCTTTGTGTCGTCCTCCCGGGTCAAATTGACTGTTTTGACTGTTCTTTCTTTCCTCCTTTCCTTCCTTCCGTCTGTCCTTCCTCCCTCTTTCCTGCTCTCTTTCTTTCCTTCCTCCACCCCCCTTTCTTCCTTCCTTCCTTCCTTCCTTCCTCCCTTTTTTCCTTTCTCTCTCCCTCCCTTCTTTTCTTTCCTCCCTTCCACCCTCCCTCCTTTCCTTCCTTCTTCCTCCCTCCCATCCTTCCTTCCTTGACTCGAGGATAACAGGAGGGTTAAATTCACTGTATCATTGTTTTTACAGTAATAAATTTGTACATATATATATATATATATATATATATATATATATATAGTTTCTGCCATTGCTAGGATTAGCAGCTTCGGCTAAGTGGCTAACGTACACAAGGTAAATGGTTGATGATCTTTCTGGGATACTGGTAGCTCCGTGTCTCCGTGGACCTCGTCGAAGTGTGTCCTCCAGATGAAGGATGTGTCTGGCTGCTCCACAGGATTTCTGCCGCTTGTTACTTTGATTAATTCTATGTAGCTAATCAGTCAAGTTGATTCCCATGGGTGTGAAATGAAACCAGTCACCTGAGGAGGAACAGGCCCATATTGCACATAAGCATATGCATGGCTCCGTGTGCACGCATGCATATATTTACACATGAACACTAATTAACCCAGTAGAAGAGCAGTTCGGTGATCTCTAATTTGCATACTGTTTGTGTTAATATTTTGTATAGATTCAAGGTTTCTGCAACTAACTGGTAGATTTTTTTATTTAAATGCATTTTCCTCTGCACCCCTCTTATCATGCCTGTATTGTGAGTTACAAGTGCTTTTTAATGTGTCACTAATTATACTAAACAAATTATAGCAATTCTGTATATGTATGAATCACATTCATAGTTAAAAATAAAACATTGGTTATATAACTTTTTCTTTTATACTGCATAAATTACGCTATCGTGTAACCCTAACCCTCTTGACCTGCTGTTACCTACAATGTACTGAAACTAGGAAATCTCTAAACATCCTTTTTATTTGCTCTGACATCGTGTATCCGTGTTATAAAATACCTTTTTAGATAGAAAGTGGAGGATGCACGTATTTTACATTTTACACATCAGGCCTCAGGTCTTGGATTTTTTTAAAAACACTGATTCTTTCACTAATGAGAAACCTCCATGGTCCTAATTAAATAGACTCATGATGCAGAGTAAAGTAGGTCCTTTGAGAAAACCTACACTCTCACATGTGAAGTCAGTGTGGCATTTATGATCATAGAGAATATTCTGTGCACTTATGTCAAATAGTTATGAATCCTGGTGAAGTAGTTTTTGCACTCGTGACATCTTCTATGAGCAGTTTTAACTTCATAGTGAACTTTATGTAAAGGAAACTGAGTGAAGTTGAAGTTCTTCCAGTATATACACAATAACTTTAAAAAGAAACTTGCTCCACAGTATGAACTATAAACACTGGACTGTAATAATCCTTTATTAGCCACGCTGCTTTTGCTCTAATCATCCAGATTTATACACAACAGAACTAAGCAGTGTGTTTTGTTTATTTTTTATTATGTCTGCCATTTAATTAAAAGCTATGGATGGGGTGTCCGGAATTAACAAGCCGTATATATATATGTGAAATATATCCCTCCTTAGAGAGAGCTACTACAACTCAGAAAATCCATTTAAAATTTACAATACAGTTAATTATATGGTATTATAGATTTAACCTATGGCTTGGAACCACAGGGGAACTTTTGCAATTCAATTTCTATATATATATGCATTTAAATGTAATATTCTTATTCGATTATTATTATGTGAGAGCTGTAACTCTCTGTATAATGACTCCGGGATATAAGATCACCTTAAGGAATCCTTTCTCATGATATGGATTGTAATTACTTTGAATTATTTCTAACCCTCCCATGTGAAAGAGATTAAATAGATTTGTGCAATTTTGCGTGTGTCCTTTTCTTCCTTATCGGCTTAAAATGTAATTATAATCACATCTCTCTAATTGTGTTTTCTATATTACCTTACTGCAATGGTGATGTGCTAATTCCAGAGCAAAATTAGCCTTTTGATGATGCTAATGTCAGTATAGATGAACCCATTTGCATGGGAGCTTTTAAACTCTAAGTGTCTAACTGCATCTGCACACATTAGCCCCATTTCGGATACTCAGCAAAATAGCATCTCATTACATTAGCCATGCAAGACTCATCCCTCTCATCCTCTTTGCTTTGTGTTTTATCTCCAAAATTAGCATGGGGCGTCGCACTGGCTTCTGTGTGCACTTCTGGTTGAGAAGTTTTTAAAGATTACTTACCAGAGATTACTGTAGATTAAGCCGTTCTTGTTTTGCTTTTTTTTTTTATCCGACAATTTACATTTGGAGGGGTTGAGGAGGAGGAGGAGGGGGAGGAGGAAAGGGGGGGGGGGGTTAATGAGAAGAAGGTGAGGAGGTACACAGCAGGGGAGTCAAACTCATTTTCATTCAAGGGCCACATACAGCCAAATTTGATCTCATGTGGGCCGGACCAATAAAAAGATGGAAGGGAGGGAGGAAACAAGGATGGAAAGAAGGGAAAAGTGATAGGAAGGAAAGACAAAAGGAAGGAAGGAAGGAAGGAAGGAAAAGGGATTAGGAAGGAGGGAAGGAAAGACAAAAGGAAGGAAGGAAGGAAGGAAGGAAGGAAAAGGTATTAGGAAGGAAAAGAAGATGAAGGAAAGATGGAAGGAAGGAAGGATGGAGGGAAGGAAACAAAGAAGGAAAGAAGACAAGAAAGCAAAGGAGCAAGGAAGGAAGGGAAGAAAGGAAAAGAAAATGAAGGAAAGGTGGAAGGAAGGAAGGTAGGATGGAAGGAAAGAAGTAAGAAAGGGAGGAAGGAAAGAAGGACAGATGACAGGAGGGTATAGGAAGGAAAGGAAGACAGGAAGGAAAGTGGGCCGGATTGTGGACACCTTGGCGGGCCGGTTCTGGCCCACGGGCCGCATGTTTGACACCCCTGGTATACAGCTAATGTTAAATGTAAACCTACAAAATCACTAAGCATGGAAGTGTAGCATGTACATCCTGGTCTGTTGATCCACCAGGGCGCTCCATTGAGCCGGAGAATTAAATATGCCGTCGCTGAAGCAAGAAAAAAAAAAAAAAAATCTGAATCATTTTCATCACCGAGCAACAACCAACGTAAAAGGAATTTGTCATCAGTGTCACGGGCGTTAGAGGCGTTATCGTCAACTCCGATTCCAGCGGCGAGCCCACCGACACACGTGGTAGAGGGACCATATAATGAAGTCTGTATTACACATGATACACATTTTACACACAGCTCTATAATAAGATGTGGTCCCCTGAGAAATGCATCGCAAAAAATGATGGATGGCTTACTGCCTGTAACTGCACACTCTCCTTCTATGTACTTCACCTTCTTTCTTTTTTTTTTTTTTCCTCCACCATCTCTTTCTTTGAAATGCCACTTTTACTTACCTCCTGCTATCAAATGTCCTCTACTGTACCCTTTTCTTCTCTTTTTTTTTTGCCCTTTTCATCTACCTGTCATTTCTACTTTTCTGCTAATAGATCTCTACATCTACATGATCTCTTCTTTCTCTGTGCTGTCCACATGGGGCAGAAATTGAAGGGAAAACCAGAATAGGTCTGAATGTTTGACCCCAACAGGGAGGGAATCCAGTCTTGGCCTTTTTGCTGCCATGGATTGGCTCCACTTGTTCCCATAGACCTCTTTTCCTCCGTCCTTACTCCTTTCCTTCCTGCCTTCCTTCTCTCATTCCTCTTTTCCTCCGTCCTTACTCCTTTCCTTCCTGCCTTCCTTCTCTCATTCCTCTTTTCCTCCGTCCTTACTCCTTTCCTTCCTGTCTTCTTTCTCTCCTTCCTTCTTTCCTCTTTTCCTCCCTCCCTCCCTCCTTCCTCATTCCTTCCTGCCTTCTTTCCTCCCTCCCTTCCTTCCACCTTTCCTTTCTCCCTTCCTTTTTTCCTCACTTCTTTCCTTCTTCCTTTCCTTCCTCTTTTCCTCCCTCCCTCCTTACTCCTTTCCTTCCTCATTCCTTACTGCCTTCTTTCCTTCCTCCTTTCCTTCCTCCCTTCCTTTTTTCCTCACTTCCTTCCTTCTTCCTTTCCTTCCTCTTTTCCTCCCTCCCTCCTTCCTTACTCCTTTCCTTCCTCATTCCTCCTCTTCTTTCTCTGTGCTGTCCACATGGGGCAGAAATTGAAGGGGAAACCAGAATAGGTCTGAATGTTTGACCCCAACAGTGAGGGAATCCAGCCTTGGCCTTTTTGCTGCCATGGATTGGCTCCACTTGTTCCCATAGACAGAGGGGGAAGGTTCACTACAAATCAATATGAAAGTAGTTCTGAGTGATCACCTTTTAGGGGCGGCTGTGGCTCAGGAGGTAGAGCGGTTTGATTCCTGGCTCCTCCAGTCCATGTGTCGATGTGTCCTTAGGCAAGATACTTATAAGCGATGGTTCAGTGTAATTTCGACCTAGCGTCATATGCACCATGACGTCTATCTAATCAGCGCCTCAGCCCTTTTTTTCATTTGGTTGCATAATAGTGGAGTTAGAGCCAACAGCCGAATGGATTAGCACAGGCGCTAACGGGACCACCAGTGTATCTGGTAAATGACCCCACTAATAATGCCTGGATTGTTATAAAACTTCTACAGTAGTACAAATAGGGCCTTTACTCATAAATGAATGCATTGGAAAGCTGTAAACATCTTGAGCAATCACTGAAATACCGTGTGGTCAGGCGAGATCCTGCACAGATCTGTAGATTTGCTGTGCGGGATCTCGCGAGATTTCGACAATGTTTATAGCTTTAGCAGCAGAGTAAAAGCCATCAGGTAAGTGTTTATTTTAATAAACTCCTGTTGTCCTCGAGTCAAGGAAGGAAGGGAGGAAGAAGGGAGGAAGGGAGGAAGGGAGGAAAGGAAAGGAAAGAAGGAAGGGAGGAAGGAAAAAAGGGATGGAGGAAAGAAGGAAGGAAGGTAGGAGGGAGGGAGAAAGGAAGGACGGAAGGAAGGTAGGAAAGAAGGACAGAGGAAAGGAGGAAGGAAGGAAGGAAAGAAAAGAAGGAAGGGATGAAGGAAAGAAGGAAGGAAGGTAGGAGGGAGGAAGGTAGGAGGGAGGGAGAAAGGAAGGAAGGTAGGAAAGAAGGACAGAGGAAAGAAGGAAGGAAGGGAGGAAGGTAAGGGGGAGGAAAGAAAGAGAGAAGGAGGGAGGACAGTCGGAAGGAAGGAAGAAAGGAAGGAAGGAAGAGTCAAAACAGATGGCGTCAATTTGACCCGGGAGGACGACACAAAGGTTAATAAACTCCTGGTGTACTTACAAAGTTTCCAATGCATCGAAATGCATTGTGGGTAATCGTGTAATTTACTACAGTGTAAACGGTCTGCTTACTATCTGGTCCTTTAGTGTGTAGTATAGAAGTATGTAGTATGTAGATCCCGCACAGATCTCTAGATGTGCTGGGCGGGATCTCGTGAGATTTCGACAATGTTTACAGCTTTAGCAATAAACTCCTGTTGTCCTCGAGTCAAGGAAGGAAGGGAGGAAGAAGGAAGGATGGAAGGGAGGGAGGAAGGAAGGGAGGAAGAAGAAGAAAGGAAGGAAAGGAAAGAAGGAAGGGAGGAAGGAAGGTAGGAGGGAGGAAGGAAGGAAGGAAGGGAGGAAGGTAGGGGGAGGAAAGAAAGAGAAAAAGAGGAGGGAAGAAGGAAAGAAGGAGGGAGGAAGGAAGGTAGAAAAGAAGGAAGGGAGGAAGGTAGGGGGAGGAAAGAAAGAGAGAAAGAGGAGGGAGGAAGGAAAGAAGGAGGGAGGGAGGAAGGTGGGTGGGGGAAGAAAGAGAGAAGGAGGGAGGACAGACAGAAGGACACAGTGCATGCTACAATACATACATCATACGCAATGATTGACGTATACAAACACCTACAGTATGGGAGATATTGAACTGACATGTTAGATAGTGCTCTCCATCATCATCATCATCATCATCATCATCAAAACATAAAGTGAGGGAATATATCTTGGGATAATGATGTTCATGTTCATCCCTCCAGTAGAGTTCAGACACTGTCGAGTCAAAGCACAATCAACACCTTACTAAGACACTTTTTCTTTCTCTCCACCTTACCCTCATCATCATTATCATCATCGTCATCATCATCATCATCATCTTCTAGCTGTCACCACTTACCATACCATCCACTACTCAAACTCTTATTTTCTCCTCATGTCTTCTACATGCTGCTGCTGCTGCGCAACCTTTCCTCCATCCTTCTTTCTCACTTTCTAATTATCTCACTTGTCTCTATTTAAGTAATTAGAACCAACGGCTGCAGCTCCTGGATTCCTGTACGGTAGAAATCAGCCAAGTCTAATGACATTGTCTGTTTAATGGTGGAGTGTGGGCTCTCATCTTCATTATTCTTGGTTTGTTTGTAATGGTTTTTTGTGTTCAATCTTAATGTGATGTAGATTTTTTTTTAGCGGTGGTGGTCCAGATAGGCAGGAAGCCAATGGAGGGATACAAACAGGAAATAAACAGTGGCTTTAGTGCTGCCACAGGAAGGAAAGGTAGGTGTTTGGCATTGGAAAACATTTATATTGTGTATTTATATTCAGGAAGTGAATCAGTTGGCAGAAGAAGTTGGTTTTTTAATGAAATAAAGGCAAAAATGAACTGAAATCAACAAAAATGAATTAAGCAGAAAACAAATAACTGCTAAACTGAAACCTGGTATTCCTTTATTTATGTAACTCAGCTGATAGATGAAGAGATTAACAGGAAAATTGGGCTGAAAATAGTAATTTGACATAAAAACAGTAATGTTGGGAAGCAGGGCCTCGTCAAAAGAGAGAGGAAGAACATTTTTACACTGAGAACAGCTGGAAGGGTCGACATGTTTAACCTTTGTGTCTTTCTTTCTTCCCCCCTTCCATCCTTCCCCCTCCCTTCCTTCTTCCTCCCTTCCTTCCTCCCTCCCTTCCGTCCTTCCTCCCTCCCTTCCTTCTTCCTCCCTTCCTTCCTTCTTCCTCCCTTCCTTCCTTCTTCCTCCCTGCCATCCTTCCTACCTTCCTTCCTCTCTTCCGTCCTTCCTCCCTCACTTCCTTCCTTCCTTCTTCTTTCCTTCCTTCTTTCCTTCCTTCTTCCTCCCTCCTTTCCTTCCTCCTTTCCTTGTTTTTTTAAATTATTTTTACTTATTTTATATACATTTTCTTCTTGGATTTATTCCTTTTCTTTTTGTCTTCATGTCTTGTCAATCAACTAACTGTAAATGCACTTTGAACTACATTAGCCTGTATGAAAGGTGCTATGTAAATAACTGATGGAACATTTTTTCATTTTGACTGAAAAATCCACACTCATTCTTTAAGTATATATGACTTTACTGAATTAATGTAACGAATCATATTAAATAAATAAAGATACACTGGCTCTAGGTTTTCTCTTACATTTACATGGGTTCATTCTGCACACATACAGTCGATGTGTACATTGTGAAATCACTAATGTCTGTACAATCAGCACGCTGGGTGTTTGTGAGGAGTAAACACAGACTGCACAGACATTTCAGTACTCAAATTTACCCAGAATTCATTCAAATGAAATAAGCTGAAATGCATACAAAGTGAGATAGTCCATTTCAGTGTAGAATACTTTACATAAAATAACCATGAAATATTAAAAAGGCATTAAACGAGTGATGAGGGTTCCTCTTCTTCCTTATAAAATAACTAATGGTACTTGTTTTTTGGGGAATTTACTGATATGTTAGTGTGAAGATTAATGGAATGATTATTTTTAAGTGAGTTAAAAATAATTTGACCAGTTTCATTTTAAATGCCAAACAAGCAGCAAGCAACTGGTGCCACTTCAAAATAGCCAATCTTCATCATCTTTAGTATTTAACCCTCCTGTTGCCCTCAGGTCATGGAAGGAAGGAAGGAAGGAAAGAAGGAAGGACGGGACTGAGGAAAGAAGGAAGGAAGGAAAGGAGTAAGGAGGGAGGGAGGAAAAGAGGAAGGAAGGAAGAGAGGAAGTAATGAGGAAGGAAGGAATGAGGACGGAAGGAAGGGAGGAAAGAAGGAAGGAAGGAATGAGGAAGGAAAGGAGTAAGGAGGGAGTAAGTGAGGAAAAGAGGAAGGAAGTAAGGAGAGTAGGAAGGAAGGGAGTAAGGAGGGAGGGAGGGAGGAAAAGAGGAAGGAAGTAAGCAGGGAAGGAAGGAAGGAAGTGAGGAAAAAGTATGGAAGGAGGAGGGAGCAAAGAAAGAAGGAAGAAGGGTAAGAACGAAAGAAAAATTAAAGAAATAGGGAGGAAGGAAGAAAGGAGGGTTAATAAAAAGACCACACCAACTTTCACCTGTGTTCACCTTTTGTTTTTCTGCACTTCCTCTTCTCTAATTTGTCTCTTTTATTTCTCTCCTTTCGGCCCCCCAAGTGTGACAGACTCTCCTCCTGTGTGTGTGTGTCTACTAATAAGATCTAACAATAAGGAGAGAGGGGGGAAAAGAAAGGAGGGAGGAAGGAAAAGTGGAAGGAAGGAATGAGGGCGGAAGGAAGGAAGGAAAGGAGTAAGGAGGGAGGGAGATAAAGAGGAAGGAAAGTAGGAAGAAAGGTAGGAAGGAGGGAAGTGAGGAAAGAAGGAAGGGAGGAATGAGGATGGAAGGCAGGAAGGAATGAGAAAGGAAAGGAGTAAGGAGAGAGGGAGGGAGGAAACGAGGAAGGAAGGAAGGAAGGAGAGAAGGAAGGAATGAAGGAAGGAAAGGCGTAAAGAGGGAGGGAGGAAAGAAGAAAGGAAGGAAAGGAGTAAGTAGGGAGCGAGGGAGGAAGAGAAGGAAGGAAGAAAAGAAGGAACAATCAAAAGAGGAGGGGTCAATTTGACCTGGAAGGAAGAAAGGAGGGTTAATAAAAAGACCAGACCAACTTTCACCTGTTCCACCTTTTGTTTTTCTCTACTTCCTCTTCTCTAATTTGTCTCTTTTATTTCTCTCCTTTCGGCCCCCCAAGTGTGACAGACTCTCCTCCTGTGTGTGTGTGTCTACTAATAAGATCTAACAATAAGGAGAGAGGGGGGAAAAGAGAAAAGGAAGGAAGGAATGAGGGCGGAAGGAAGGAAGGAAAGGAGTAAGGAGGGAGGGAGATAAAGAGGAAGGAAAGTAGGAAGAAAGGTAGGAAGGAGGGAAGTGAGGAAAGAAGGAAGGGAGGAATGAGGACGGAAGGCAGGAAGGAATGAGGAAGGAAAGGAGTAAGGAGAGAGGGAGGGAGGAAAAGAGGAAGGAAGGAAGGAGAGAAGGAAGGAAAGGCGTAAGGAGGCAGGGAGGAAAGAAGAAAGGAAGGAAAGGAGTAAGGAGGGAAGGAGGGAAAGAGGAAGGAAGTAAGGAGAGAAGGAAGGAATGAAGGAAGGAAAGGCGTAAAGAGGGAGGGAGGAAAGAAGAAAGGAAGGAAAGGAGTAAGGAGGGAGCGAGGGAGGAAGAGAAGGAAGGAAGAAAAGAAGGAACAATCAAAAGAGGAGGGGTCAATTTGACCTGGAAGGAAGAAAGGAGGGTTAATAAAAAGACCACACCAACTTTCACCTGTTCCACCTTTTGTTTTTCTCTACTTCCTCTTCTCTAATTTGTCTCTTTTATTTCTCTCCCATCGGCCCCCCAAGTGTGACAGACTCTCCTCCTGTGTGTGTGTGTGTGTGTGTGTGTGTGTGTGTGTACTAATAAGATCTAACAATAATGGACTCACTAGCCATCTAATACTACAACACCACACTGAAGAAGGACTTTCTCCCCCTCAGGCGAGCCTCCCAGGCAGTGCAGAGGATTCAGTAATTAGTAGCAGTTTGGGTCAATGAGCGTTAATCTTCTCTTCTTCTACTGCTGTAAGTAAACTGGCCCAAAAAAAAAAAATGGAGTCCAGGTGATAAAAAAGAAGAAGTGAGACAGTACAGTAAATTAAATATCATGTGCAATTATGTTAATGAGACATTTTCAAACTGTGAGAATATTTTTCTTCTTTTTCCTTCCTTCCTTCCTTCCTTTGCTCTTTTCCTCCCTCCTTACTCCTTTCCTTCCTCATTCCTTCCTTCTCTCCTTACTTCCTTCCTCATGCCTTCCTTCTTTACTCCCTTCCTTTACTCCCTCCCTTCCTTCCACCTTTCCTTCCTCCCTTCCTTTATTCCTTCCTTCCTCCTTTCTTCCTCTTTTCCTCCGTCCTTACTCCTTTCCTTCCTGCCTTCTTTCCGTCCTTCCTTCCTCATTCCTTCCTTCTTTACTCCCTCCCTTCCTCCCTCTCTCCTTTCCTTCGTCTTTCCCTCCCTCCTTACTCCTTTCCTTCCTGCCTTTCTTCTCTCCTTACTTCCTTCCTCTTTTCCTCCCTCCCTCCTTACTCCTTTCCTTCCTCATTCCTTACTGCCTTATTTCCTTCCTCCTTTCCTTCCACCTTTCCTTCCTCCCTTCCTTTTTTCCTCACTTCCTTCCTTCTTCCTTTCCTTCCTCTTTTCCTTCCTCCCTCCTTCCTTACTCCTTTCCTTCCTCATTCCTTCCTTCCCTCCTTCTTTCCTCAGTCCCTTCCTTCCTTCCTTAAATATTTTTTTTTATAAGATGATATGGTAACAGCTAGATCAACGTATAGCGTATGACTTTGGTTTCTGCACAGTTTAGATGAATCATTTATGACATTCAGCACCAAACTGTGATATTGGCCGCTGTCCAAGGTGCTGATCCTGGAATCTCAGGGAAGCCAGGAGCATTTATCTTTGTTAATCAGGGCAACTATTCAACTCAGCCATTTTAAAATCATGTTTGGTTTTGACTGGTACTATATATATTACATATATATATTATACATATATTTCAAATAATGGATGAATTATAAATGTTTAGAAATCTGCCACACTTGAAGATGTGTCCAAACTTTTGCCTGGTTCTGTATATACACTTAATGTACCACAAAATGTACAAGATGTTATAATAATTCTACTTTTCTAATAAAACCACACAGTTTTTTCCCCCCTCTTTTTATTTGACAGCACATAATTCATCATCTCCCTGATTTTTTTTTAAACTCTCACACTGTTATTTCAGTTGTGGCAATCAGAAAGAAAAGATTGGAAAAAAGTAATCCTTTAAAAAAAAGAGTCTGGTTTTATCTTTTTTGTGATTAAAAACAGCAGTTTAAGTATTTGTGTCTGTGACTTTACACCATTACAATAAATCTCAGAGTGACTCATGCCATGTTAAATGTCATCCTTAAACTGCTTTACACTCATCTTAAATCCTGTCACCTTGTCTTTTATAACCAATGTTTCAGTTCAGTGTTCAATATCTATGGTTGATCCTCATTTTATGCAGAAACATACACTGTTTAAACTTTATGTTAGAGTCACATTATGATCTGTCTCAGTTAGGGCTCTTAAGCCGCGTTTCCACTGCAGGAGTTCCTGGTAAAAGGAGGGGGTAGGAACTTCTACAGGAAGCTCACTCGGCCCTCTCAGTGGCCGTGTCTCCACTGCAGAGTAGGACCCCTCGGCGACGTCATGAGTTTCGATCACCACGTAATCGTTGTGCGACAGTCTCGACCGTGACGTTACCCTGACTCAAACCCCCTCTGAATCTCTTTGATGCCATAGACAGCAATCAATGCCTGCATCCCATCGTCAGTTCATTTGTCGTACATCTTCTTGCTTTTTTCTTGCTGTTTACAGCGGTGTCTGCTAGGCTAATGCTCCCCTTCTGCTGGATTTTAAAAATGCCGGTTGTTTTGATGCTAGACTGCCGGGGGACTCCCATGATACACTGAGCTAACTCTCTCTCTCTCTCTCTCTCTCTCTCTCTCTCTCTCTCTCTCTCTCTCTCTCTCTCTCTCTCTCTCTCTCTCTCTCTCTCTCTCTCTCTCTCTCTCTCTCTCTCCATCTATATCCATTAACATTCATGTTCGATTATTGCATTCGATAACCTAAACTTCTTCCCCGGAGTTGTCTGTGCTTTCTGGTCTCCCAGGTAATCTGGGCCTGTAGACGTCCGGATGACAGATTCCAGGAAGGAAGCTAGAAGATTCCTTCTAGCTTCATTGTTGATTTTCATTGTGCTTCTCTCTCCTATCCTTCCTTTCTCTCCTTCCTTTCTCTCCTCTCAACCCCAACCGGTCGAGGCAGATGTTAAAAGGGAGTTTTTTCTTGCCACTGTTGCTCATGTGTGAATGTTGGGCTTTGAGCTATACAAATAAAGATTGATTGATTGATGTATTTTAAGAGTGCAGTAGAGAGTATTAATGGCTGAATTTTTCATCTCTACCTGTCTAATTACGACCAGAGATTTGACAACTTTTCATTTGTCTGTTAACCCTGATAAACTTTTAAGATTTGATGAGGATACATGTGCTTTTTTTCAGCAGCAGTGTCTGTCACAGTAAAATAAAAACGACTTAGATCAGCGAAGTGCCACATCTGAGTCTGAGCTGTCCAATCCAACAACTTGCTTTAAAAAACAATACAAAAAATAAAGATATTAAATGAAGTTTCTAAGTGCGTCCCTGAGGTTTATATCTTCACAAAAAAAGGTCAATTTCTTCCTGTCAGTATTGGGCGATAAACTCGGGGGGGAGAAAAGCACATCAAAATGTTCACACAGTACTGTAATATGAACGTTAAAACAAAAAACAATGAAAGACCTCAATGTGATGAATTATCCAGCTGAGGCAGTTGTCAAGGCTGTGAAAGTTTTCTTCCTTTCAAAGAATATAATCAGCAGTAAACAGCATCTTTTTTTTCTGAGGGGAGAAAAACAGAACTCGAAAACTCAAATACGACAGTCAGGTATATTTTCTCAGCATGTCTCAGTCACTGCTGTCACACTACAGCGGCTCTGGTTAAGTCATGTTTCAATTTCAGCTTTTATTTATTCCCAGTGGACTTTTATATTAACAGGATATAAAAGAAACATTAGAAAATAAATAAATAATATATAAGATATAGCAGATATAGCTCCACTGGAAGCAGTTTTAAACACGGAGCAGACTCATCAGTGCTCTCGGCTGGTATTCAGCCTCGTTTTTATATTACTGTAGTTAAAAATCATCTTTTCAATCTCACAACAACAACTTCTTTATAACATATTCTTTACACCCGTGAAAGCTTTTGTTTTTGTATTTTTTTGTATTTTTTATCACTTTGAACAAACCATTCAGCACTTTTCTTAATCTAAATTAGTCTCAATTGACAAATCATTAATTGATATTGAAAGTGATGTTGAGTGGAGTGTGTGGGGTTTTTAATTTATCATTTATCTTTCTAAACATTTTTTTATTTGACTATGTTTTAGAAGTAAAATTGGCACTTCCACTTTATTCTCTAATCAAGAATTATATCAACATGTACAACATCATTTTGAAATAAGCCGAAAATGCATACAAAAGTGGGATAGTCAATTTCAGTGTAGATTACTTTATATAATACTGAGGATAGAAGGAAGGAAGGAAGGAAGGAAGGAAGGAAGGTAGGAATGAGGAAGGAAAGGAGTAAGGAGGGAGGGAGGAA
This sequence comes from Scomber colias, assembly GCA_021039105.1. Classification (NCBI taxonomy): domain Eukaryota; kingdom Metazoa; phylum Chordata; class Actinopteri; order Scombriformes; family Scombridae; genus Scomber; species Scomber colias. The sequence goes on from JAJDFG010000367.1 coordinate 63,075, forward strand.
AAGAGGAAGGAAATGAGCAAGGAGGGAGGAAAGAGGAAGGAAGTAAGGAGAGAAGGAAGGAAAGGAGTAAGGAGGGAGGGAGGGAAAAGAGGAAGGAAAGGAGGGAGGAAGGAGGAATGAGGAAAGAAAGGAGTAAGGACAGAGGGAGGAAAAGAGGAAGGAAAGGAGGAAGGAGGGAAGAAAAGAGGAAGGAAGGAAGGAAGGAAGGAATGAAGAAGGAAAGGAGTAAGGAAGGAGGAGGAAGGAAAGGAGGAAGGAGGTAGGAAAAGAGGGAGGAAAAGAGGAAGGAAGGAGAAAAGGAAGGAAGGAAGGAATGAGGATGGAAGGAAAGGAGGAAAAAAGGAGGGAGGAAGGGAGGAAAAGATGAAGGAATCAAAGAGAGAAGGAAGGAAGGGAAGGAGGGAGGGAGGAAAAGAGGAAGGAAGGAAGGAAGGAAGGAAAGGAGGAAAGAGGAAGGAAGGAAGGAAGGAAAGAGGGAAAGGAGGAAAAAAGGAAGGAATGAGGAAGGAAAGGAGAAGGAGGGAGGGAGGAGGAAAAGAGGAAGGAAGGAAGCAGAGAAGGAAAGAAGGAAGTGAGCACTTGTCTTAATCTAAATTAGTCTCAATTGACAAATCATTAATTGATATTCAAAGTGATGTTGAGTGGAGTGTGTGGGTTTTTAATTTATCATTTATCTTTCGAAAAAATTTTATTTAACTATGTTTTGAAAGTAAAATTGGCACTTCCACTTTATTCTCTAATCAAGAATTATATCAACATGTACAACATCATTTTGAATAAAAAGGTTTATTTTATCAAGTGGGTGTCTATTTGATTTAGTTTTATATTATTAATTAGCTGAAGCCAACTGCTTTATGCTTGGAAATGAAAATTAATGTCCTAACAAAGCACATTTAGTACACAAGACTTGAACTTAAGTAGTGATATAAGTAGGTTGCCTGTGAATCATTGCATTTAAAAAAAGAGGCTACATAATGAAATGCAGCTTTATTAGCTTTCAGGAATTTTATTTTTGCTATGTAAACAAATAGTGGCAGTGGCTCTCCTCCTCCGAACCATTAGTCCACTCTCCCTATTTAACCGATGCCAGCCAGGGAGGATCAGCCTCGCACTTTTAAAAAAATGACATGGCAGAGAAAACCCAGAAAACAGAGACCACATTCGTTGGCCAAGACACGCCCTCTGTGTGTGTTGAACTGGAGCCCTTATATTGGCAGCCGGGACACTGGCAGTGTGCATGTTAGTGCACGTGACCCCCCTCCTCCTCTCCCCTCTGGGAACAGTAAAGGCCCATTTATGCTCACGTTAAATACGGATACGGATGGAGCCTTCTGTCCGTGCTCTGCGTTCATTTTGTCTGTATTTCTGCACGTTTCCATAAAGCTTACACATATGTGCTGAATGGGACGAAGTTTAGAGAAGAAACATTTATCTACTAGAGAACACTGAAAGGTTAATTTTTAAAATACGTCATGTTTGGCATTTCTTTACTGTAATTTCTTGTGACTCATTGGTCCATTGCACCGTAAGAACGAATGCACTTTAAACAAAGTCACTTCAGCAATAACATTTATTCCACGAAACCATTTCACTAGATTATTCCATGTAACTTCACTAAGAACAGCAGATAATGCCTTAAACCTCCTGTTGTCCTCGAGTTAAGGAAGGAGGGAGGAAGAATGAAGGAAAAGAGGGAGGGAGGGAGGAAGGAAGGAAGGGAGGAAAGGAGGGAGGAAAGGAAAGGAAGGATGGAGGAAATAAGGATGGAAGGTAGGAGGGAGGGAGGAAAGAAGGAAGGAGGGAGGGAGGTAGAAAGAAAAGAGGAAGGATGGAAGGAGGAAAGAATGACAAAGGAAAGAAAGAGGAGAGGAAAGAAAGAAGGAAGAGGGAGGGAGGAAGGAAAAAAGGAAGGAGGGAGGAAAGGGAGGAGGGAGGAGGGAGGAAGGAAGGAAGGAAGGAAGGAAGGAAGGAAAGGAGGAAAGGAGGGAGAAAAGGAAAGGAAGGAGGGAGGAAATAAGGAAGGAAAGTGGGAGGGAGGAAAGAAGGAAGCAGGGAGGGAGGGAGAAGGAAAAGAGGAAGGGAGGAAGGGGGGAAAGAAAGACAGGGGAAAGAAGGAGGGGAGGAAAGAAAGAAGGAAGGAAGGAAAGAAAGAAGGAAGGAAGGAAAGAAAGAAGGAAGAAAGGAAGGAAAGAAGGAAGAAAGGAAGGAAAGAAGGAACAGTCAAAACAGATGCAAAACAAAGGTTAATAAATAAAGATTATTTATTGGCGCCAGCTTTACACACATAAACCTACCAGCTAAGTCAAATACCATTCGCAGAGGGAATCATTACTTTAGCAGCTGATCAGTAGTCCAGTGTTGATTTTGTGGCCCTTGAGATTGATTCATTAAACTAATCTAACCCTCTAATCACTGAGTACACAGAGTCCGAACGAATGCACCTCTGAATGAGTGTTTAAGGTAAATGTAAACACAATTAGATGAACAAATGTGATGTTGTACATGTGTATATATGGACATCAGCTAAATAAACATGTCAGTTAAGCTATCGTTTCATCCTACAGCTCAAACAGGCACTGACACATAGAGACTGAAAGAGAAGGAAAACTGTGTGTGAGAAAGGACCTCATTTTATTTATAAGAAGGTAATATGATTTTCACAAGCGACACTCTACATAACTGTGGACTGACAAATGGCTGTATTGAGAGAGGCAGTAGAGAAACTAAACTACATGAAGAAGAGCTTCTATTACTGAGGTTTTCATTTTGAAAATATAACATGAAGTCTTCATCATTCAGTGTTTCGGTGTTGTCTATACTGCATGAAGGAAGGGAGGAAGGAAGGAAGACGGAAGGAAGGAAGGAAGGGAGAAAGGAAGGGAGGAATATGGAAAGATGGAAGGAAGGAGAAGAGAGAGGAAGGAAAGAAAGAGAGAAGGAGGAGGAAGGACAGACGGAAGGAAGGAAGGGAGGAAGGAAGGATGGATGGATGGATGGATGGAAGGAAGGAAGGAAGGGAGGAATATGGAAGGAAGGAAAAGAGGAAGGAAAAGAGGAAGGAAGGGAGGAAGGTAGGAAGGAAAGGAGGGAGGGATAAAGGAGGAGGGAAGGAAGGAAAGAAAGGAGGGAGGAAGGAAGGAAGAAAGAAGGAGGGAGGAAGGACAGGCGGAAGGAAGGAAGGAAGGAAGGAAGGAAGGAAGTTACAGTCAAAACAGACGGGGTCAATTTGACCTAAGAGTTTTTCATTTTGAAAATAAAACATGAACTCTTCATCATTCAGTGTTTCAGTGTTGTCTATACTGCATGATCTCCATGGCAACGGAGATTTCATTTATTTTAAATTTGTTGTATCTATCAAAAAAAAATAATAATAATAGTGCCCTACTGAGTCTGTGAGTTTATTGTGTGGCGTTAAGTATGTTTTGTGCAATAACGTGTTGTTTATGTCTTTGTATTACACAATACTTCAAGTGAAGATGTTGCAAACAGTGAAAGAGGCATAAAAAAAACAGGTGTTCATTACAGAGCTGGCATTATATTATATCTGTTCACTGGCTCAGGAACAAATGTTCTCGGCGTCTTCATCCCACGCTGAAAATCGGGCACATGAGCAACAGCCCCGAGTGTCTCTGGCTCATAAATGCAAGCTCGGCAGAACTGTGAGCACAGAGCAGAACCATATTAATTAACAACTGGAGCGATTACAGATGGTAGAGCCTACCGCCACCTACGAGTAAGAGAGAGTGTGTGTGTGTGTGTGTGTGTGTGTGTGTGTGTGTGTGTGTGTGAGTGTGAGCGGGTGTTTGTGTATTTTTAAAAAAAAATTATTATTTGTTCTTGTGATTAACTTGTTTTATTACATATTTAACCCTCCTGTTGTCCTCGAGAAGGAAGGAAAGGCGGGAGGAAGAAGGAAGGAAAGGAGGGAGGGAGGAAGGAAGGAGGGAGGAAGGAAAGGAGGGAGGGAGGAAGAAAGAAGGAAAGGGGGAGGAAGGAAGAAGGAAGGAAAGGGGCGAGGACGGAAGGAAAGGAGGATGGAAGGAAGGAAAGGAGGGAGGAAGGAGGAAAGAAAGAGAGAAGGAGGTAAGGAAGGAAAGGAGGGAGGGAGGAAGAAGGAAGGAAAGGAGGGAGGAAGGAAGGAAAGGAGGGAGGGAGGAAGAAGGAAGGAAGGAAAGGAGGGAGGAAGGAAGGAAAGAAGGATGGAAGGGGGGAGGAAGGAAAGGAAGGAGGAGGGAAGAAGGAAGGAAAGGAGGGAGGGAAGGAAGGAAGGAAGGAATGAAGGAGGGAGGAAGGAAGGAGGGAAGGAAGAAGGAAGGAAAGGAGGGAGGGAAGGAAGAAGGAAGGAAGAAGGAGGAAAGAAAGACAGAAGGAGGTAAGGAAGGAAAGGAGGGAGGGAGGAAGGAAAGGAGGAAAGAAGGAACAAGTCAAAACAGACGGGGTCAATTTGACCCGGAAGGACGACACAAGGGTTTAGATAATTAAGAGTATTTTGCTTATAAAAATCACTCCGACACAAATCACATCCTCTCTATCAACCAGTCATGACTGCTGTTTAACCTTCCTGTCGTCCTCCCGGGTCAAATTGACCCTGTCTGTTTCTTCCTTCCTTCCTTCCCTCTTTCCTCGGTCCTTCTTTCCTCCCTCCTACCTTTCCATCCATACTTCCTTCCTTCTTCCTCCCTTCCATTTTTCCTTCCCCCTTTCCTTCCTCCCTTCCTTCCTTTCCTCTGTCCTTCTGTCCTTCTTTCCTTGCTTCCTCCCACCTACCTCCCTCCTTTCCATCCATACTTCCTTCTTTCTTCCTCCCTTCCATTCTTCTTCCTCCTTTCCTTCCTTCTTCCTCCCTTCCATCCTTCCTTCTTCCTTTCCTTCTTCCTTCCCCCTTTCCTTCCTTCTTCCTCCCTCCCTTCCTCCCTTCTTCCTTTCCTTCCTTCTTCCTCCCTCCCTTCCTTCCTTCTTCCTTCCTTCCTTCCTTCTACCTTCCTTGACTCGAGGACAACAGGAGGGTTAATAGAGCAATTTCCTTCCTTTGTCTCTCACTTACTGAGATAGACTGATCTTTTTTTATGACGGCAAATCAAATATAACTAGACTTCTAGGCGAGTATAAAGAGGTCCAAGCACCCAATTTGGAGCTTCACTGACCCAAGGCGGTTGGAGACAGCAATCCAATCCTCAACTACTCCCATCCGCATGTCAAAGTGTCCTTGGGCAAGACACTGAACCCCAGATGGATCCCCATGATCAGACACTACCTGTCATCGTAGTACGCTGCCATCGCTGTGTGAGTGTGTGTATCAATACGCGAATGAGGGTCAAGCACGATGGATAAAAGCACTATTAAATGATGAAGTCGTTTAGCATTGTACCGCTCTGAGGCTCTGACGACAAGGCTACATAATAATAAAACAGACATTACCATTATAGCATGATGGGTCCTGGAGTCACACAGTACCTGGCAGGCAGCCTGGACTACTATCCAGTTGTTTATCAAGAACATTGCAAACTATGAAGAGAGTCTGGAGGTGGAAAACTCAATGGAAGAACATCCACATTGACCTAATATGAACTCAATTACTACACTGATGGCAAAGAGGACTAGGACATGTTCTGCAATCTGTACTAACCCTACTTTTTTATCCTTTGCCAATCCCAGTTGTCTAGAAAGAAATGCTGAAGAAAATCTGAGGTAGCCCAGTGTGGTTTTGCCACTGATCAAATGACGGAAAAATCTCTGCATAAGACGGTTACTACCAGCAGGTGGCTACCTCTAATCAAGAGGAGCTGCCTGTCAATAATCATGCAGATATTTCAGCTGAATGATAGAAAATAAAAGCCCCAAAAAAGGGAAAAGCAAACATCTCAAACACCATGCTCAAACTTCTCAAACAAATTGTCCAAACATCAATTTTACTTTTTCAACATGTCTTCCTGTCGCTGTTTTGGAGATATTTTTCAGTCCACTTCAAAATGTGACTCTTTCAATGTTATCCTTGAACCTAGAACATCTGCTGTGCAATGGATCTTCCATCAGGGTTACAGATGATTTGGCAAAAATGCCGGCAAGCATATTATTGTTAACCAAACAAGCACAGTTGAGATTTAATTCTTAAGTAAAAATCTGCATGATGGTTTGGTTCAAGGCAATGAACCATACACGAGAGGCAGAAGGCAATTCAATACTGAAGTGGCTACAGTGTGTTGCCTAAAAATCATAAGCAATGGGATACTCAATTTTAATGGACTATTCTGATCCATTGACTCGATATGTAGGCGTTGAAATCCATGATGGATTGATCTTTCTTTGTGACTGTTAATGAACTCTAAACATAACTTTTGTGGACCACGACTCCTTTCAGTTCCTGGATGTGCACAGACATTTTGAGGGGCTGCTGCTCTAACCAAAAAAAAGGCATTGCCCATCCTAATTATAGTCAGCATACATCCAGCAAACTAATGCTAGCTCAGCGATAGCATAGTGAAAGCATAATATAAGGGAACAGGCCTATTGCACAACAGTGACAAGCTGGCTTCATATTCAGAAGTAGATGGGGAGATGTTTATTCACAGAGCATCTAACAGTTATACCATCCACCATTAATCATTACCACAATGTCAAAACTCACCTGGTGCCCTCACACTACAGCGTATGCGTCTTCCTAATAGCTGTGTGTGATTGTTTTTTTGGCCCTGGAGCAGATGAAGTGACTCTGCTCTGGACCACTCCCATTTTTGACTTTGTCACACAGAGACATGTCAATCAAAAAGTAATAAAAAGTTTGGGTTATATGGTTTTGTGGAGGGTCAGCTAAGGCAAACGGGCTGTTGCCGGGGCAACGATAGCCTGTATCTGTGCATGCCCTTGCTTTCTGGTAAGGGTACAGTTTGTGTAGTTGCTAGGCGATTGATGACTGTGTTGATTCAGAAGGTAGAAGATGTGTAGATGTGATGAATAAGGAGGGAGGAAGGAAGGGAGGAAAGGAAAGGAAAGAAGGAAGGCAGGGAGGAAGGTAGGAGGGAGGGAGGGGAGGAAAGAGAGAGAAGGAGGAAGGGAGAGAAGGAAGGAAAGAGAGAGGGATGAAGGAAGAGGGAAGGAAGGAAAGGAAGGAAAGAAAGAAAGGAGGAAGGAAGGGAGGAAGATGGAAGGATGGGAGGAAGGAAGGAAGGAAAGAGAGAGGTATGAAGGAAGAGGGAAGGAAGGAAAGGAAGGAAAGGAAGGAAAGACAGAAAGGAGGAAGGAAGGGAGGAAGATGGGAGGATGGGAGAAAGAAGGAAGGAGGGAGGAAGGACAGACGGAAGGAAGGAAAGAAAGAAGGAACAGTCAAAACAGACAGGGTCAATTTGACCTGAGAGGACGACACAAAGGTTAAACACACTTTGCATCGGCCAATAGTTTGTGTTGCATCAAATTTAGCAAAATTCCAACGTACATCCAAGAACAGATGATCATGTATGTGTGAAACAAAAGAGAAAACTAACTCACAAAAATGTCACTATGAATATCAGTACAGTCACAACGAAGCTTTATCATATATTCATGAGGACACTTCAATTGATCGTGGTGTGATTCATTGAGCAGACTAACGAGCTAGAAACCTGCATGACTATGAAATCTGTTATTTTAATGAAGGTAACGACCCTTTTTATTTGGTCACCTGTCGTAGCATCTCTACTAAAGAGAATACACACATGCACAGGACGGTGATCATTACGTCTGCAAACAAGATCAGGACTCTTATTCATTTTAAGATGCAATTTAGCATCTCTACTAAAGAGAATACATGAACAGGATGGTGATCATCGTGTCTGAAAACAGGATCAGGACTCATTCATTTAAAGATGCAATTTTACAATAAACATTTTAGACCATGGTTAGTGTGAAGTAGATCCTTTAATGATTTGAAGGAATTTAGTCACTGAATAGACACTGATTTATATATGGAAGAATGGAAGGAAGGAAAGGAGGAAGGAAGGGAGGAGGGAGGAAGGAAGGTAGGAAGGAAGATGGAAGGATGGAAGGAAGGAAAGGAGGAAGAAGGAAGGAAGGTAGGAGTGAGGGAGGGGAGGAAAGAGAGAAGGAGGAATATGTGCAAGTGTATAAACCCCTAAACGATGGCTCTGAATTGGTTGTGCTCCAATAAATATAAAACACTGACACACGTCTTCAGCGTCTATCATCAACTCTCAAACAGGAACTCAGATCAAAATGATGATGAATATAAAAGAGGAGAAGAAAACTGCTTGCAAATAATCATCTCTTTGTCAAATAAAAGGAAACAAATACATTTAAAAATAAATAAATCTGCAGACAGGATGTGACCACAGCAAGAAATAGACATTCAAAGCATCCCTGTCGTCACTCACTCACAATGTAACTTTCACACAGTTTCTTCTCAACTTAAATTGTCCTCCAGCTCAAATTTCAAAAGAGCTAATGAGCCTGAAAATACCACGGTTCACCTTTAATGAGAAAGCTGCTTTCCAAATGAGAAATAGCCTCAAAGATTGTCAGCTGTCTGTGTTAGCAGGACACCAAATTAGTCTAATGATTAAAACTGTACAGTTTGATTCTGATCTTATAGTGATGCTGCTCGGCCCATCTGTGTCTCTGGGCTTTTATCAGAGTGACAAAAAAAAACTATACTACTTTTTGCTTAAAGTTAATTTTATTAAGTATGCTTGAGTGTAAGTATAAGTATAGCAAGTATACTATGGACCATGTACTTGTAGTGTACTTAGAAAGTTTACTAATTCAATACCTCTTCGGAGCATCATGTCCTTCATCACATTCTTGTCTTGCTCCATTTCATTCACTACTTTCATGAATCTAAAAGTTTGGAAATTAACATGATCGTCCTCAAAGGGGGGGAGGGGGGCAGTCCTGTTCAAACTTAATGTAATTTTCTCAAAGGAAAAAAAGAAAGTACCCTGTGGAAGGAGACAGACTTCCACTGTTTATCATTTATTATCAGCTAACAGTATCACCCAGGAGCTTTAAGCCTTGGGTGCTCCCCAGTCAGTCATTATCTGGAAACGTCTCACTTTCCCCAAATATTCTGCACCAAAACATAAGTTGAGTGACTGCAGGTGCAGAGGCTGCGACTGCCCTAAGAGGCTGCGACTGCCCTAGAGCCCACACAAACCGGCTCCTCTATCAGTGAGTTTGGGGTAAAACTGATGAGAAAATTGATTGTGAGAGTTTTTTTTTATCAGGTACAGAAAGTGCTTCCTACTAATTTTGCTCTTCCAACATCCTCTACCACTGCCTCGAGGGTTATGGATCACCTGCAGTATTAGATTGGTCCAGGTGTATGGAAATAAGACAGATCCATGTCAGCGTTGCCCCATTAGACAACCAAGACATTACTCTGTACACTCTCACTTCTCAGTCCCAGCTGCATCGTGTCTTTGGAGGTGTGAGAAGGCTGTTTGAGACAGTTTACAAGTTACGCTTCCCGTGACACAGCCGTAAAATGAACTGTAATCAGGAACAGTCACGAGGGCAGAGGGAGTTCAAAAAACTGCCTTAATTAGACTTTGTTAAATGTACTTTGCAACTCCACCCTTGACTGGGATAATTTACATTTTCATTGTGTTGTAAAGACATTTCCACGTCGCTCTATTGACTAAATAGTGGTGGGGAACAGACGGGGAGTTCTGGTCCTCTGAGATGAGGGCCATCGTGGAAGTAACTTAGAACTGCATTCTATCAAAAGGCCACCAGGGGGCGACCGTCTCTATACAAGTCAATGGAGAATTCACCAACTTCTCACTTGATTTCTAACCTCAGTAAACGTTTTCAAAGTGTGTTTATGGTCTCAATCGCTAGTTTAAAGCCTTCTTCAATGCAGTATGATGTTCATTTGGGACATTTTGGCCTCCCTGATTTTATATTTGATGATAAAGCAGGGTATGCATAGGGCGTGGCTACGTCCTGATTGGACAGGTTGATTGACCAATGTCCTCGAGATCCAGCCCTCGCAACCTATCCCAACCTCCCCGCTCCACCCATGGCTCCGCCCATGGCCATATAAGTAGAATCCGTGTTTTTATTTTTCCCAGCATGCACCTGAAATTTTCAAGATGGCGCTGCCTAGATTCGAAACTATTGGCTTTCCGAGCAGCAGTCCACGAACCAATGGGTGACGTCACGGTTGTTACGTCCATTTCTTTTATACAGTCTATGGTGGTGAAGGGTTTTATCTGATTTCTATTGGATTTCAAATTTACATGTGTCACAAGGATTCTGTCTGATTTACATTTTCCCCGTACTGTAGACAGGAAGGCTGTGGCTCAGGAGGTAGAGTGGTAAGTCCACTACACACAAAGGACTGGCGGTTTGATTCCCAGCTCTTCCAGTCCACATATCAAAGTGGGCAAGATACTGAGCAACAATAATAATAACAATAGAATCGAATAAAGCTTGGTGGAAAATTATCTTTGGCTCACTAATAACAGACATACAATAGTCAGAAATTACATTAGGGGGCGGCTCTGGCTCAGGAGGTAGTAGTTGATGTCTGTGTAAGATACTTAACCCCCAATTGCTTTCGTTGCTGGGGACAACGGTGTATGAATGTGTGTGAATGGGTGAATGAGACATGTAGTGTAAAAGCACTTAGAGTGGTCATAATGACTAGAAAGGTGCTATATAAGTACAGGCCATTTACATTACATAAAAAACCATAGAAACTAAAAAAGAAAGAGCTTGGGGTCATGGATCCTGAATTACTCCTGATGGCAGGCTCTAAAATTAAAGTAGTGAAGTACACTCTGACTGCAAAACACTGTAATATCAAGAGATTACTGCTGATTTCAATAAAGTATGATAGACCTAACACATCTTTAATCCTAATTCATCTTCTCTGCCTTGGTCTCTATCTCAGTCTCACAGGTGAGCACACCAACTGTAATTATAGCCAGAATCAACCAATCACAGCTAGAAAAGGGGCGGGGCTTCACATCACAGGTATAGTCACTTTACTCACATTTTTTGATTAACCTTCCTGTCGTCCTCCCGGGTCAAATTGACCCTGTCTATTTTGACTGTTCCTTCCTTCCTTCCTTCCTTCCTTCCTTCCTCCCTCCCTCCTTCCTTCCTTCTCCATACTTCTTCCTTCCTCCCTTCCTTCTTTCCTTTCCTCCCTCCCTCCTCCCTTCATTCTTTCCATCTGTCCTCCCTACCTCCTTCTTTCCTTCCCTCCTCCCTTCTATCCTCCCTCCGTCCTCCCTTCCTTCTTTCCTTTCCTCCCTCCCTCCTCCCTTCCTTCTTTCCATCTGTCCTCCTTCTCTCTTCCTTTCCTTCCCTCTTCCTTCCTCCCTTCCTTCTTTCCTTTCTTCCCCCCTTCCTCCCTTCCTCCTCCCTTCCTTCCTTCCATCTGTCCTTCCACCTTCTCTCTTCCTTTCCTTCCCTCCTCCCTTCCTTCTTTGACTCGAGGACAACTGGAAAATGGAAGAGAATCAAAAGCAAACAAAAAATATGACACAGAAATAATGACTTGCATTAAATGAATGTAAAAAGGATAAAGTATAACTACACACAACTCAGATGATTGTTTATAATAAAGCACTTTTCTTTGAAAGTAAGGAACAAATAAGATGGACACCTTTACTCCAAACACAACAACTATGTTCTTAATGCTTCTGAGTGTGCTACAAAAATTATGAGTCAAAAATAATCAAAAAAAGGACAGAAAAATGTCATGGTGAATCTCTCGTGCATGCACATTCACACATGCACTGTTATTAAACTCACACACACACACACACACACACACACACACACACACACACACACACACACACACACACACACACACACACACAGAGAGAGTCTACAGACAAGTGCTTTCAATTATAACCCTCCTTTGAAAATACTGCACACTTCATCTGGTGAGAAACAGAAAATAGTTTGGAGATGGGACAGAAGATGTTGTGACAGGAGGAAAAAGATTTGCTATTTCAAAGGGATTCCTCTCTCTGTATCTTTATTTCTCTATATATCTTGCTTATATATATATGACACTAACTTTTATTGGGGGTGGAACTAATGAGCCTGAGATACCAGACTTTACCTTTAATTGGAAAGCTGTAGCTGCTTTTAGACCATTTTACAGAGAGAAAGTGTTTCTAATCATCATCCATCAAGTCTGTGTTTGCTGTAGATGAGAAAAAAACTTAAACATTTCATTTTGAGATTAGACATCTAAAGCAAAACTAAACAGATATAAACTAATACCACCTTATATATTTTGTGCAAAATGATTTGCTGGCATGAAGCTTCAGTTTAAAAATAACAGCTAGCTATCTCACCACAAAATAATTGGATGAGATCAAGCCCTCTGTGTCTTTGAATATGCAGCATTTATATAATTTTTGGCACCAAATGTTTTCCATGCTGATAAATCAATTTCTCTTCTTTTTCTCTACGACTTCAATGTTTCTTTACTGTATTATTTAGGGAAGCAGATTGTCATCTTTGCTCAGAAACAGTTCCTTTGAACTTTGCCGTGTACATCAGCTGATAAAGACTCGGAGGCTTGTGAATTAAGATGAAAGCTATGTATCTGTAAAAAAAAAGCTTTATTTCCTCTCCAGCTGAGGACTTCTTACATGTCACACGTGCAATTTGGAAATTACATAATGCCTTTAAACACGGAGGTATGAAGATGATTTAACCCTTCTGTTGTCCTCGAGTCAAGGAAGGAAGGGAGGGAGGGAGGGAGGGAGGGAGGGAGGAAGGAAGGAAAGAGTGAGGGAGGAAGGAAGGATGCGGGAGGATGGAAGGAAGGAAAGGAGGGAGTGAGGGAGGACAGGAGGAAGGAAGGAAGGAAAGGAGGGAGGGAGGAAGGACAGGAGGAAGAAGGAAGGAAAGAAGGAAGAGAGGACGGAGGAAGGACGGAAGGAGGAAGGAAAGAAAGCAGGAGAGAGAGAGAGAGAGAGAGGAAAAAAAGAAAATGAAGAGTGAGAGAGAGGGGGAAAGAGCAGAGAAGGGGGGAAGAAAGAGAGAGAGAGAGAGAGAGAGAGGAGAGAGAGAGAGACCAGGTCAGGACAGAGCTTGTCATGTTGAAGAGATGGCCTCTGCTCTCATGCTGATCCATAATTTGATATTTAAGGTGGAATCTCATCAATCAGTCGGATAAGAGTCGCAGCAGGCGGATCACAGCAGCTGGATACTGAAAACAGCTCACAGGGCATAATGCATCGGGGTAATGTGGAGTTCAGAGATAACGCTTGAGGAACAGTCACTGATGTGCATCCTCAGCCTGACAAGATGGGGTTTTTTTTAAGATGGTTTTATTTGCCTGAAGACAATATGGAATAAAATAAGTATGTGTTAACTCTCCCCTTGAAAGCTGCTTGACGTTTGACTGGGAAATGAAGCCAAAGTAAAAATGGAACATTTCTTAGTACACGAACATCTGACTGATAATACTGTTCTGGCCTCCCACATGGTTTCAGATGGAGTTCCCTCCCTTTCTTCCTTCCTCCTTTTTTCCTCCCTTTCTTCCTTCCTTTCTTGCTCCCTTCCTTCCTCCTTCCTTCCTTCCTTCTCCCTCCCTCCTTCCCTCCTTCATTCCTTCCTCCCTCCCTCCTTCCCTTCCTTCCTTCTTCCCTTTCTTCCTTCCTTCTGTCCTTCCTTCTTCTTTCCTCCATCCTTCCCTTCCTTCCTCCTTCCTTCTTTCCTCTTTCCTTCCTTCCTTCCTCCCTCCTTTCCTTCCTCCCTCCCTCCCTCCTTTCCTTCACTGCTTCCTCCCTCCTTCCTTCCCCCCTCCCTCCCTCCCTCCCCTCCTTCCTTCCTTCCTTCCTTCCTTCCTTCCTCCCTCCCTCCTTTCCTTCCTTCTTCCTCCCTGTTAACTCGCCGTTGAAAGCTGCTTGACGTTTGACTGGGAAATGAAGCCAAAGTAAAAATGGAACATTTCTTAGTACATGAACATCTGACTGATAATACTGTTCTGCCTCCCACATGGTTCAGATGGAGTTACAACTAAAATGACTTTAACCTCTTGTATTGTTGAGTTAAGGATGAGAAATGTTAAATATATTATTATAATAAACTTTAACATGGTGAGGAAAAATAGGCTACTCTCCCAGATATAGTTCATCTGATAAGACAGATGTTTTAATGTGCTTTACATAAAAACAAAGTACAGAACAATAGAAAATAGAAAAAAAAACAAAAAACTAGACTAAAATAGAGCATAAAATATATGAGAGTGCAGCATAAAATAATGATGTGCTTGGTTAAAAGAGCTAAATCATAAGCAGCACATGAAAAGAGAAATGTTTTTATCCTTGATTTAAAAATATTCACATTTGAGGCTGATTTCATTCTTTTGGTAGTTGTGTGTATAAATATGTAAATTAACCTTCGTGTCGTCCTCCCCCAAATTGACCCCGTCTGTTTTGACTGTTCCTTCCTTCCTTCCTCTTTTCCTTTCTCCCTCCCTCCCTCCTTCCTTCTTTCCTCCATCCTTCATTTCCTTCCTTTCTTCCTTCTTTCTTTCCTCCCCTCCTTCTTTCCCTCCTTCCTCTTTTCCTTTCTCCCTCCCTCCTACCTTCCTTCCTTCCTCCATCCTTCCTTTCCTTCCTCCCTTCCTTCTTTCCTCCCTTCCTTCTTTCTCCATCCTTCCTTTCCTTCCTCCCTTCCTTCTTTCCTTTCCATTCCTTTCCTTTCCTTTCCTTTCCTTTCCTTTCCTTTCCTTTCCTCCCTCCTTCCTTCCTTCCTTCACTCGAGGACAACAGGAGGGTTAAGTAAAATCAAGGATAAAAAATCCTGTGATTAAAAATGTTCCATAATGAGAGAAAAACTATTTATAGACATAATGTTGTGACTACTTCACAAACTGCCGTGAGACTTGATTGTAATGTCACCGTGCTCAGGAGGATTTTTCTTCTCTGCCTTCAGCTTTTTTTTATATTGAGGTTAATTAAACCCATGCAGGTTTTTCTCCCCAATCACTTATTTGTCATTAGTGTTTACATTGATCCTAAAGAGACAGGCTGCTGCTTGCACACAGCTCTGGCACTCATTCAGGAACACAATCTCCCCTGACGTTTAATTGTATTCCCCCCCGACCATTATATTACTTAACCTTACATGCCATAATACAAACTGGACCTCTCTTTGCATTCCCATTACATACAAGGAGGAGGAAGCTGAGTAAGCAGCCTCAATCATGGCGGACTGTGACAGGCTGAGACACCCATAAGAATAAGAAATACACGCCCAATACAGACGGGTCACCAGCGAGTCCTTAACCCCCCCCCCCTCCTGATGCACACTGACTGGTATTCAGGAATGAAACAGTTACTGGTTTTATGATATACCAGAGTAATAATAATCCCGGCAGTTAGTATTACCGTTTAAAATTTTAATCATCATTGAAACTGTTCAAGGCCAATTCATGCTGTCCAAAGCTGTGCTCTTTTGGATACACACAGAGTTGTATTCATGCTTATTTCAGACGTCCACAGACAGAGCTACATACTACACACTACATACTACATACTTCCATTCTACACACTAAACGACCAGATAGTAAGCAGACCGTTTACACTGTAGTAAACTACACGATTACCCACAATGCATTTCATTCCTACCCGAGCTGAAATCATCAGGCTGAAGCTGATTTCATTTTAGCTCTAACTCTGTAAATATACCACTTTATCCACATTTCTAACCTTTTTAGGAAGAAAGTAAAGTAGCCCTTTAGATCCACAATGTGACGCTAATTTGTCCAAATAACATGTTTAAAGTTTTGTTCCTCAGAATTCAGAGCCGCTCAAGTTAGCCGTAGCGAGTAACACACTTCCTGTCATTTTCACAAAAATAAAACACTTGTTACCTTTTATTATTAAGAAAACCATAACGATATAATTGGTGCTTTATTTTGAAAACAGGAAGCGAACGTACCCTCGCTGTAGCTTACTTGAAACCACTGAGGTGGTGATCTGTGACGTTTTTGGGTTTTTTCAGAAGTTGCGTTGCATCTTGGGTAATGTGAGTGTGAGTAGTCAGCTCTTGATGCATACTCTGCATTTCTGGAGAATCTAGTAAACCATCTAGGAACTTCTCACATACTCTAAATCACATACTACGCAGTTGAAACACACTACATACTTCAAATGACGTCAGAGTTAGTACGAGTAGTAGGAAAGTATGCGGTTTGGAACAGACCCACAGTCTATATGTGCATGATAGTAAACAAGGCTGCAGCATGATGAACTTGCAGAGTATTAAAACCACTCTGCTCCTTCTTTTTTCAGATCAGCTTTTAAATGCAATAATCTGGTACTCCAAGTGGACTTGTTGAGTTGTATTTGAATGTCTCACTGGTATTTTAAACACGCTCACTCCATCACAGCTTTTTGTCTTGTTCTACACCGAGCTGCTGTCAGTCCTGAATGCAGAGGAGTACTTCCTGTGTGTTTCTTAACAAGTAAAAGTTCAAAAAGTGAAGCAACAATTTAATGAGACCTTTTGAGGTTCGAGTGTATTTCTGAGCAGGTTCCATGTAGATGTAGAGTCCTATTTAAAGTTCATGTTTGCATGCTTTCAAGTTCATATAATTGAAATCTGTCACTTTTAGCCTTATACAGAGAGGGAGAGCAAGTGCACCAAGTATGCTATGTTGTCCAGGCAATTGTTGACTAAACATTTTTAACCTTTGTGTCGTCCTCCAGGGTCAAATTGACCCCGTCTGTTTTGACTGTTCCTTCCTTCCTTCCTTCCTTCCTTCCTTCCTTCCTTCCTTCTGTCTTTTCTCCCTTCCTTCCTTCCTTCTGTCTTTTCTCCCTTCCTTCCTCCCTGCTACCATCCTTCCTTCTTTCCTCGGTCCTTCCTTCCATCCTTCCTCCTTTCCTTCCTTCTTCCTCCCTTCCTCCCTTCCATCCTTTCCTTACTTCTTCCTCCCTCCCTTCCTTCCTTCCTTGACTTGAGGACAACAGGAGGGTTAAACATTGCTGTAAATGTATGTGTGGGAACTGCTCACATTATAAATGCTAGATTTGTAGAAACTGAAGTGAAATTCAGGCCCGGTCTGCCCACCCACCTTTCAGGGATTTTAGAGATAATGCTCTTCAGACTTAAGCCGCCACATTTTTGAGACAAGCTCCAAATAAATTGCCTTTAGACTTGACGAGCAGCTGCAGTTCTTATTTCTTTATTTCAGGCTCAACAATATGGTACATATCAGAAACAATGCTGTTATGCAGTTCAGAGTAGGTGGACCTAAATGCAGTCGACTGCTGGCTGAGTGAGGCTGAAGAAAAACTTCAACTTCAAGGCTCACGCAGGCAAACACAGAGTTGGCAGATCAGAGAGAAACAAGAGTTCAGAACAAAACAGCAGACCAGGATTCAACAAAGACTGAGCTGAAAACAGGACTAAAATACTAAGTGAACTAACGAGGAGATGAGGTGAGAAACTCAAGCGAGAGGAATAAATAGCTGAAACAGGAGAATGGGGGTAGACACTAGGAGAAGGGGCAGGAGTGAAGAATATGGCTCAAAACAGCTTCGTCCCACTCAGACCAGACCAAACGAAAATGGAGAGATTGATGGAGAATACCAGTTAGAGACAAAGATTCAAACCATAACACCACAAACTACTGTACAAGATTGTAACCTTTAACCTTTGTGTCGTCCTCCCGGGTCAGATTGACCCCGTCTGTTTTGACTGTTCCTTCCTTACTTCTCTCTTTCTTTCCTTCCTCTCTTTTTCCTCCTTACCTTCCTTCTTTCCTTCCTCCATCCCCCTTCCTTCCTTCCTTCCTCCCTCCCTCCCTCTTTCCTTCCTCCCTCCCTCCTTCTCTCTTTCTTTCCTCCCCCTACCTTCCTCCCTTCCTTCTTTCCTCTGTCCTTCGTTCCTTCCTTTCCATCCTCCCTTCCTTCCTTCCGTCCTTCCTTCCTTCTTTCCTCCCTCTACCTTCCTTCTTTCCTCCGTCCTTCCTTCCTTCCTCCCTTCTTTCCTTCATCCATCCCCCTTCCTTCCTTCCTTCCTCCCTCCCTCCCTCCCTCTTTCCTTCCTCCCTCCCTCCTTCTCTCTTTCTTTCCTCCCCCTACCTTCCGCCCTTCCTTCTTTCCTCTGTCCTTCGTTCCTTCCTTTCCATCCTCCCTTCCTTCCTTCCGTCCTTCCTTCCTTCTTTCCTCCCTCCTACCTTCCTTCTTTCCTCCGTCCTTCCTTCCTTCTTTCCTCCGTCCTTCCGTCCTCATTTCCTTCCTTCTTCCTCCCTTCCATCCTCCCTTCCTTCCTCCATCCCCCTTTCTTCCTTCCTTCCTTCTCCATCCCTCCCTCCCACCTTCCATCTTTCCTCCTTCCTTCCTTTCCTCCCTCCCTCTTTCCATCCTCCTTCTCTCTTTCTTTCCTCCCCCCTACCTTCCTCCCTTCCTTCTTTCCTTCCTTCCTCGCTCCCTCCCTCCCTCCCTCCCTTCCTTCCATGGCTCGAGGACAACAGGAGGGTTAAGGAAATATGATTTAAGATCTATTTTATTAGACTGCATTAGCTTTACAGTTCAGCGTACAGAATAAATTGCTAACTGAGCTTATCTACTCAGATGACACTGCTTTTGAGTTAATCAGATTTCATTTTCACTGTTCTCTCTAAACTCAGAGAAAAAAAACAGAAGGCAAGCAAGCAAGTGCTTAATCCGTATTTCATGCATTAACCTTAAGGGGCTTTTTGAAGATGAAAAAAAAAACAAGTAATCGAAATAAAACGTTGCACCGGCATTTAAAAGAGCCAGATTTCACTGGAACCACAGTAATGACTGGATTTATTCGCCACAGTGAAGAAAATCTGCATAAAACTGTTCAACTCTGGTGACCTTTCGGATGCAAATTCATGCAACTGACCATAGCGAACCATGTTTAATGTGCTAACGTAGAGGGAACTTGCAGGAGAATCCAAAATGAAGGAAGCTATTGGGAGCTTATTAATTCTGGTGCACCATCCATTTTTTATTTAATGTCTGTCGGAGTCTGAAGAACAGGAATAGTTTGCAGAGATTTATGAGACGAGACAATGGTACGAATACGTCCTCTGAATAAAACTGTGGATTTATTGTCTCGTTATCGTCCAAGCTAAAAAACACTCGCTAACTTATCAGGTAGCTAGGTTGCTGGTCATTTGTTATCTGGGAGTTATTGTGACTTATTGTTCCCACTTTTCTCACATCGTAGCCATTAGCTCGCAAGCTAAAGTAGCTGGTCCTTGCACCACTTACTTTGTAGTCCACATGAATAAACTTTGCCCACGTTCTGGGTCAGGCCTGGACTGGGACAAAAAAATCAGCCCTGGACTTTGTGGTCCAGACCGGCCCACTACAATCCACGTGCAGATACTGTGCTTACTCATGTTGATGTACATGTAAACCCACAAGCTCTTAATAACAGTAGTATACTGAACAATATCCCTTATATTCTGGAGACTTGAATAGGATGTGTGACTGAACCTATATTTATGACGGAATGAATGTTTTGGTAGGTTGCCATGGTGATGTGGAGATGATGATGGAGGTGATGTGATGCGAATGCCTGTGTGAATGCTTTGAGATGGGGAGGGGGGGGCGGGGTGTATGGCGGTACATGAGTAGGATCATCCCATGTCAGATTGCGTTTGTTCCACCACTGTCTTTTTACCTTACGTTTGTATTGCATGTTGTTTTGTTTTTTATTGTATGTTATTTATGCAAAACTTGTCCCTGTCTCCAAGATCCTAATCCTAATCCTAGGCTTGAATTAGTTTTAACTGTATCATGTGAAACTGTTGAACGAGCAATAAACCATAAACACTGACTGAAAACAATATGTAAAGCATCATAGGCTACATATGTGTTATGTTGGTAGAGGAAGGAAGGACAGAAGGAAGGAAGGAAGGGGGATGGAGGAAGGAAGGAAAGGAAAGAAGGAAGAAAGGTGCATGTTGAAACTGATTTGGGGGGAGTCATTATAGATAGAAATGATCAAAAATTGTGAAACTAGCAGATCTACATGCTCAAACCACATCGCATTGCAACATGTGAGTTGTAAGCTTACAGATTTGTAATTATGTGGCACCCTTTGATGAAAATAGTGGTTAAGTGGTTAATAAAAGCAACTAATCAATTCATCAGGATAGTATATGAATATGGAAGTGCCTAGTTGTAACACACCACACTATGCAGAGTTTGCTATTTATTATGTTAAGTAAAGTTAAGTAACCGTTCTGAACATTTAATGAGTGTTTATCTACACCAGGCGTGTCAAACTCATTTTTATTAAAGGGCCACATACAGACCTATTTGATCTCATGTGGGCCGGATCATTAAAAAGATGGAGGGAAGGAAGGAAGGAAATAAGTAGGGAAGGAAGGAAAGAGAGGCAAAAGGAAGGAGGGAAGAGAAAGGTAGGAAGGACAGATGGAAGGAACAAAGGAAGGAAGGAGAGATGGAAGGAAGGAAGAAAGGAAGGAAGGAACAAAGAAAGGATAAAAGGAAGTAGGAAGGACAGATGGAAGAAAGGGAAGAAGGACAGATGGAAGGAAGGACAGAAGGAAAAAAGGGAGGAAGGACAGATGGAAGGAAGAAAGGGAGGAAGGACAGAAGGAAAAAAGAGAGGAAGGAAATATGGGAGGAAGAAAGGAAGGAAGGTACAAAGAAAGGATAAAAGGAAGTAGGAAGGACAGAAGGAAGAAAGGGAAGAAGGACAGATGGAAGGAAGGACAGAAGGAAGAAAGGGAAGAAAGACAGATGGAAGGAAGGACAGAAGGAAGAAAGGGAGAAAAGACAGAAGGGAGGAAGGACAGATGGGAGGAAGAAAGGAAGGAAGGAAGGACAGATGGAAGGAAGGACAGAAAGAAGAAAAAGGAAGGAAGGAACAAAGAAAAGAACAAAGAAAGGAAAAAAGGAAGGAAGGACAGATGGAAGGAAGGAAGGAAAAGAAAGTGGAAGGAAAGTGGGCCGGATTGCACCCCTTGGCGGGCCGGTTCTGGCCCACGGGCCGCATGTTTGACACCCCTGATCTACACCATGCTAGCAGGCTAAAGCTAAAGTAGCTGACCAATTGTTCCTTGCACCACTTACTTTGTAATCCCCATGAATATAAACTTTTCTGGTGTGGTCAGGCCTTCTTTATACAGAGCAAGAAAAAAAAGTGATATTAAAGCTTTAACTCATCTGCTAGTAATCATTACCAAACACACATTTTCTAAAGTTATTCATGTTCTGCTGTTCTTGCCTTTTGGTGAGTCAGATTTTCCATATATATTGAAAATAGAGGAACAACACTTTTTTTACCAACAGTCCAACTTCAGAAGAACACTGTACCTTATATGCACTCTATTTTAGGTTGGAAAGAGCTTTACCAGGTTTCTTGTGGGATTTATTGTGTGACTACATCTTCTTCTTTTTTTTTCTTTTTTTTTTGTATTCTTCTCCCATTCGTTATCTTTTGCCTCGGGGCTCCGGCTGAGTGATACTGCTACCACAGTATAAATACTGGAGGAGCTGTCCTTGTTGCTTACATTACCATTTCAAGCAGGTAAGCTGTAAGACACTTGCATATGTGTGTGTGTGTGTGTGTGTGTGTGTGTGTGTGTGTGTGTGTGTGTGTGTGTGTGTGTGTGTGTGTGTGTCTATCAGTGCTGTTGTATGCCACCTCTGCACCTCTCTCCTGATGTGATGCCTCCAGTACCAAGTTGTTTTTATTCATGATAGCTGGTGGAAAAAAAAAAAAAAAAGATGCTGTGTCAATGTGCCATCAAGTCAGTTGCCGTTAACGATCATGCTACAGTACATGTATGTAAAATAAGAAGAAGGAGAATTTAATCATGAAAGCTCTAGTTTCGGATTAAGAAGGGATATGAGTGTATGATAATGGAGCAAAAACTTTATTCAAATTGACTGTGATTTTGTTTTTTTGTACCACGGCACCTGAGCAGGCTCTTACATCCTGACTGGGATCGGACAAAGGAAGCTTCATTATCACAAAATCCAGTATGAACCAGCAGTCCTAAAAATGTTTCACATGCAAATTTAAAGGCAGTGTGATGTTTACAGTACCTCACAATGGGAGTGATATTATTGGAGCACCCTTGAGGTAGATAAAATATACATGATTCCTGAAAATGGATTACAGAGGTTGTTTTAGCTCCTGTGTCTTTAACATAGACTGTATAAAAGAAATGGACGTAACATCCGTGACGTCACCCATTGGTTTGTGGACTGCTGCTCGGAAGCCAATAGTTTTCGAATCTGGGCAGCGCCATCTTGAAAATTTCAGGTGCATGCTGGGAAAAATAAAAACACGGATGGGCATGCACAATGAGTTGACGTCAGCCCATCAGCAATATATAAGTTGCAGGGAGCAATTTTGTACTCATTACACTATGTAAATAAGAAAATCACAAAAAAGCATGATATGTCCTTTAAAGACTATTAATTAGCAACAACAGCTGTTTTAAAAGAAACATTATACCTCAGAAAATATGTTCTTTTTTTTTTATGAAATGCATTTAAATAAAAAAATCTACCAGTTAGTTGCTGAAACCTTGAATCTATACAAAATAATATTGGACTCATCTGCAACATATTCAATGACAAAATAATTAATTGGTTGTCCCTACAATATTTACTTGTGGCAACCAAAGCATGATTACTGTTTTTTTTATGATTTACTTCGACACTCAAAGCATTTGGTTAAAATTCATCGATGTGTAATATTTTAAAAAGTTAATATTTGACTTGATCATGATCTTTCTGCAATCTCCAACTCAAGTATTTTACTTTCCTAAATCTATCTTGGGATGTAGGACACAAACTTATTTATCAGTATCCAATACGTTGATGCCTTTAGGACCCTGGGGAAGACTACATAGGGACACTCTTTTTTTATATCAATATTGTATCAATGCCTAGTTTACTGCACTGCTACTGTTTAGCTTTAAGACTATTCGATTACCCCTTTTCTTTTTAATAGTTCTTTTTTATTGTGCAAAATTTGGTGTATAAATGTCTTTTCTGTATAAAATATATTTTGAGCCATTGGCCTCCCATCCAGTTTATTATGGACAGTTATTGTCAGTGTGGTGAACCAGATTATGTAACGATTATCAGCCTTTACACAGTTTTTAATCACTACAAATGCTAATTGGCAAAGCATTTAGTAGTACATAATGTAATTTCTAGGGGACATTATTGTCCTCAGAGAGAAAGAAAGGGAGAGAGATTTGGCTCAATGCAAGATGATCAATGCAAGGTCACATGAACAATACGTAGCTCAGCAAGCTGTTGAGAAATAAAACTACTGTACTTGTGTATGGCAGTATGAATTAATGTTTCTAAATTGAAAAGAGAAGAGCAGAAAACTTCTCAGTCTGATTTTTGCTGCTCACGCAAAGTGCAGCAAGCAAATCCATCTCTCAAAGTGAAAGTAAATAGTAATTAGCACAGATCAGAAAAAAAGGAAGGGTGACACTTCTGAGTGCTTCTTCCTCTGACCTTTTTATTCAGATAAATATGGAAATTCTTTTTGTCACCTTGAGTGCTTCATATGAACATGACTGGGTGTCTTTTTGTTGCTGTATCTGCTCCAACAATAAAAGCACGTAAAAGCATATTGTTGTTCTCAAAAAAAACCTTTGTGGTGAACTCTAAGAAGATACATTTTTATGTGTTCACTTTTTGGCACTTACAGCCTGTTAAAAGCTACACTGCTTCTAACAGGAATTTACGTTTCTTTTTCTTTTTTTGCTTTTTATTTTGCATTTTATTGTATTACCTGAATTTCAGTAAACCACAGTTCAGATTTGTTTTAATAATGCTTATAAAAATTGTAGGTAAGTGCTGAACCATGCCAGTATTTTGACCTGACTTCGAACCAACCTTCTGTTGTTATTCATTATTGCTAATTATTTTACGAGACTGGACCAAGTTTAGAGGTCTTTGTGCACAAGCTTTGGGAAAGGCAAGAACTGGCCCCTGGCCCTGAGATATCCGAAGATCCCCAAAAGACTGAAGCTGATCCAATATCAGGATGAGTTGAGTAAAAGATTAAAACTTGCTTCATAGCAAAGGTTACAGTAGTCCTGGAGTTGAGCAGCAGTCCTCAATGATAGACATCGTATTGTGGGTGCATGCCACAGACTGTATAAAAGAAATGGACGTAACATCCGCGACGTCACTCATTGGTTTGTGGACTGCTCGGAAGCCAATAGTTTCGAATCTGGGCAGCGCCATCTTGAAAATTTCAGGTGCATGCTGGGAAAAATAAAAACACGGATTGTACTGGGCATGAGGCGGGGCCATGGGCGGAAGTTGCTATGGTTGCGAGGGCTGTATCTCGAGGACATTGGGCAATCAACCTGTCAATCACGACGTAGCCACGCCCTAATTCATACCCTGCTTTATCGTCTAATATAAAATCAGGGAGGCCAAAATGTCCCAAATGAACATCATACTGCATTGAAGAAGGTTTTAAACTAGCGATTGAGACCATAAACACATTTTGAAAACGTTTACTGAGGTTAGAAATCAAGTGAGAAGTTGGTGAATTCTCCATTGACTTGTATAGAGACGGTCGCCCCCTGGTGGCCTTTTGATAGAATGCAGTTCTAAGTTACTTCCATGTTGGCCTCATTTCAGAGGACCGGAACTCCCTGCCTTGTGCATGCTCGTTCAGTGACCAGCAGCAGGTGTAAACTATTCTGTATTATCTGCAGTATGATGTTGTTTTATCCTTTTTATCCCTTTCTCCATTCGAGCCTTGAACGCTTATTGGCAGGAATTGCTGCTGTTGATGATTAGCCCACTGCGTCAGTGTTGGTGATGCTGTTAATGATGACGATAATGAATGATAATGATACAGAGAGTGTGACTGTGACAGTTATTATAGTGAGGGGCAGTACATTATATTCGTAGCAATGGTTTGCATGGAGCACTGATGTCTTTGGGGGTTATGGTGCATACTTAGTTGGTGGTCTGTATGAACCGTTATAGGTTTCTGTGACATATTGCATGTTTTTACTATGTGTGTTTTATGCTTGCTGCAGCATAAATTGCTCACTTGGGACAAATTATAAACTTGGACTTGAAGTAAACAAAGAGGACATTCATTCTCAGCTTTTTATCAATTAATAGATACTATTAAGTATCAATACTTGTCAGAATAACGTGATTAATGCCTCTCAAAATAGAGCATTGTTGTAGCATTTTAAATTAATAGGTTAACCCTCCTGTTGTCCTTGAGTCAAGGAAGGAAGGGAGGGAAGGAGGAAGGAATGTAAGGAGGGAGGAAGGAAGACAGAAGGAAAGAAAGGAGGAACTAAAGAAGGAAGAAGGAAGGAAAGGAGGGACGAAGGGAGGGAGGAAGGAAGACACAAGGAAAGGAGGGAGGAAGGAAGACAGAAGGAAAGGAGGGAGGAACTAAGGGAGGAAGAAGGAAGGTAAGGAGGGAGGAAGGAAGACAGAAGGAAAGAAAGGAGGAACTAAGGGAGGAAGAAGGAAGGAAAGGAGGGAGGAAGGAAGACGGGAGGAAAGGAAGGAGGGAGGAAGGGATGAATAAGGACGCAGGAAGGATGGGAGGGGAGGAAGGAAGGGAGGAAGAAGGAAGGAAGGAAGGAAGGAAGACAGAAGGAAAGGACGGAGGAAGGAAGGGAGGAAGAAGAAAAGAAAGGAGGGCCTAAGGGAGGAAGAAGGAAGGAAAGGAGGGAGGAAGGAAGACGAGAGGAAAGGAAGGAGGGAGGAAGGGATGAATAAGGACGCAGGAAGGAAGGGAGGAAAGGAAAGAAGGGAGGAAGGAAGATAGGAGGGAGGGTGGGAGGGAGTGAGAAAGGAAAAGAGGGAGGAAGGAAAGAAGGACAGGGGAAGGAAGGAAGGAAGGAAGGAAGGAAGAGAGAGGTACATACAAATGGTATAACTTACTTTAAAATCAGTATGATAAATAAAATCAGTGTTTCACTCTAAATATGAAACAGGCGACTTGTCCTCACACTTTAAACTCACCACTGTGGACACATCTAAAAGTTACCCTTGTTATTTATACAGCAGTAGTTTCTGCCAGCAGCAGTGTTAAAGCTTCTGTCATAGCTTCAGTCCAAAAATCAGTCGAAAACGTGACACCTCTTTAAAAAAAGCTGCCCTGTGAAAATAAATGTCAGTCTAGTTATACAAATCTTGTCAATCACCGAGACAGTTCCTTAGCAATTTACATGTTTCTAAACATAACAGGAGACATTTTTGACCCAAGCTTTTTCTGTCAATCCAATTAAAACTGACAAGTCTCTAAGAAAAATTGAGTTAATTATTGTAACTACCAATATCTATGATATGTGCTGCAATAGCTTCACTGGTTTCATTTCTATCTTTGTAGAAGTCAGTTAGTGAACAGTAATGCTGATGGGAAAGTCTTTTTGCTACCCTTGTTTGATTTATCAGATTCAATAGAAAAAAAGAGGACATTTCCTGAGATTTGGGGGTCAAAAGAATACTCCATAATGCTGATGGGTACATAAATAATTAGTGATTGTTGTCTTGTTGTAGTCGTACACTTGTTCTACCTTGACAGCAATTACAAGGCTCTCTCATTAATCTTTATTAGAAAAAAAAAAAGAATAAAGGTAATCTGAAGTGTTTACCTTAATTGCTTGTCTAGGTTCAGTAAGAGCATGTCTTTGCTAAATTGTGAGGGAGAAAGAATAGTGACAACATGGCTCTAATACTGACTGATTAATACTGCTCAGACTTTTGGCATCTACAGTGCACAGGTGTTGTGAGAGAGTGGCAAGCAGTGGCTGATTATTAGGGTTTTTTATATAGCCCATTATAATATATATATTCTAATCTTTCCCAGGAGACTCTCTGTGCATTATGTGACAGACTTGAAGGGTTGAAAGTAAACAATTAATGTCAAATTGTAACCAGGCGGGGAGGTCTGGTCCTCTGAAATGAGGCCAACACGGAAGTAACTTAGAACTGCATTCCATCAAAAGGCCACCAGGGGGCGACCGTCTCTATATAAGTCAATGGAGAATTCACCAACTTCTCACTTGATTTCTAACCTCAGTAAACGTTTTCAAAATGTGTTTACGGTCTCAATCGCTAGTTTATAGCCTTCTTCAATGCAGTATGATGTTCATTTGTGACATTTTGGCCTCCCTGATTTTATATTTGACGATAAAGCAGGGTATGCTTTAGGGCGTGGCTACGTCGTGATTGACAGGTTGATTGACCAATGTCCTCGAGATCCAGCCCACGCAACCATAGCAGCCTCCCCGCTCCGCCCATGGCCCCGCCTCATGCCCATATAAGTAGAATCTGTGTTTTTATTTTTCCCAGCATGCACCTGAAATTTTCAAGATGGCGCTGCCCAGATTCGAAACTATTGGCTTCCGAGCAGCAGACCACAAACCAATGGGTGACGTAACCTGTGCCAACGGACTCTTGTGTTTACTGAACTTTATAAATGCTCCTTATAAATGTAACTTTATAAGTCCCACATTTGCTGCAGTATAAATATTGTAGAGACAGTACTGTCAACTGTACCGACTCCCAAGCCATTAATAAACCAAAGATAGCGCCTGAAATGATGAGATGCTGTTTATTATGTCAATAAATATAAAACAGTACAGGAATTTTCTCCCCATAAACCCTCAACTAACACTTTGGCTTACACTAATAAGATCTGCATGCTCTCCAGTCTCTCATTTTATACTGTTATTATGCAATCCACAAAACAGTGTTACACATACAGCACGACAAACATCGACGCATTCTCTCTTTCCAAGTGGAGCAAACTAAGCTTCACCAGCTAAAATGTGAATTCAGCTGGAGATTAAAGCTGTGATTTTGATCTATAATACGCACATCAGAGAGGACGAGAGACAGAGCAGAGAGGGAGTCACTAATCAATTATAGCTGCTGCATGACTGTGTGTGTTTGTGCGAGTCTACTGTACTCACACAAAGTAAAGTGCTTCTCTCTGCCTTGAAATACAGCTCAGGTCCTCAGCGACATAAAACAGAGTCTGCAGGGAAAAACTTTACAGAGAGACAGAAAGTGTGTGTGTGTGTGTGTGTGTGTGTGTGTGTGTGTGTGTGTGTGTGTGTGTGTGTGTGTGTTTGTACTAAGAAAAATGTCTCTCCACTTTTAAGTATGACTAGGATCATAGTGACAGGATACACTCTGTACACTCTGTACTGAGGAACTTTACTGTTTGTAAGAGGAAGTGTGTGTTGTTGTTGTTGTCATGTTTCTCAGTATGTACTGTTGGCAGGTTATCAGCACAGACTCTGGAAAGGAAAGATAAACGTTAAATCTTTGCTTATATATCTTTACTTTGTGTTAGTAACTTTCATGCCATGTATAAGTAAAATAAAATGTAGCTATTGATCTATAATGATAATTATGATAGCTGGTTTAGTATGAGACTATAGGGTTTGGTATAGGTACTCTTAAAGGTATCGACCAAAATCGGTACCAAGTAATAATAATAATAATAAAGGGTTATTTTATAGAGCACCTTTCATACAAGGCATGTAGCTCAATGTGCATTACAGATAAAAATACAATAATACACCAGTAAATAAAACTGTATAAAAAAAAGAGAAATTTAGTAAAATTAGGCAAATTAAAAGGAAAGACGTTAGTTAAAATAAGTTAAAATGACATCAATTAAAATAAATCTATGTATATATATATACAGTATATAATAGGTTTTCAGCTGTCGTTGACTATTCTATAATTAAATAATGTTGTGCTTCCTATTTTCTTTATGGGTGTATTTGTTTATATTTAAGAACCTAGCTTCAGAGTTAAAAAAAACAACAAGTAAAATAACCTTATAATCTATTCTAATAGACACAGGTAGTGAAGTTTAGCTAAAACAGGAGTAATATGCTCATCTTTCCTCGTTTTTGTTAAAAGTCATGCGGCACAATTTTGAATAAGTTGCAGTTTTCTTAGTAGCTACTCCTTAGTAATAGTATTGAAATGTCTCTCATCAAACGATACCTGCAATCAATCGTTTTTGCACCCAGAGCTAGAAAACATGATTACTTGTACGGACTTGCTCACAACCAATCAACGTAAGCATTTTTCAGTTTTAATGCGTCCTGAAGTCGCAGTGAATAAGAAGTTCAACAGCAAAGATGCCACCTAAATGCTCTAAAGTGCACTACACGCCTGTTACACCGGATAAAAGCAAGTACACAGATGTAGAATGAGTGTCGAATGAAGAACTCAATTGGTATCAGTTTCACTTTAGGGGTACTTGGATCGGTACTGGTATCATCATTTTTAACGATATCTATCCTTATATGAGACTAACATGTAGCAGTCAGTATATTTTTAACGTATTGTGCATAGTTTGAAATAATACAGTGTTGCAAATTAAGACCCATTACTTACATTAACAGACATTACTGCTGTTGACTGAAGCTGATCATGTTGATAGTGCGTTGCTACGAGAGTTAATTTAAATATAAACAATGATTTCTCTATAGCAGTTAAAGGTAATGTACTTGGTTAGGTGCTTTCATACATATCATAAACAGTGCAAGACAATATTGACATACCTGACTAATGTTCTTTATACAAGAAGATTATGATATAAGACCAGAAGTGTTCCTCACAGCTATGATAATGGGATTCATAGAAGTCCACTTATCACATTTCCTCCATATAAAAGGTCTAGTGAGGGTGCAATTATATTCCAATACAAAAACTCTTAACTATGTCCAGTAACTATGAACAGCATTTTTCTATAAATGGGAGAAGTGATGTAACCGCAGGGGGCATTAAAAGGTGTGAAGCCAGGTGGAAATACTGGTGGAAGTGTTCATTAGTGAGTGAGTTTGCTGCAGTATGAGTTCTTTACTCTATTCATGATTTAACCCTTGTGTCGTCCTCTCAGGTCAAATTGACCCCGTCCGTTTTGACTTCCTTCCTTCCTTCCTCCCTATGTCCTTCCTTCCTCCCTATGTCCTTCCTTCCTTTTTTCCTTCCTTCTGTCCATCCTTCCTCCCTCCCTTCCTTCTTTCCTCTGTCCTTCCTTCCTTCCTCCCTCCCTTCCTTCCTTCCTTTCTTCTTCCTCCTCCCTCCCTCCCTCCCTTCTTGTTTCCTTCCTCCTTCCCTCCCTTCCTTCCGTCTTCTTCCTTCCTTCCTTCTTTCTTCCTTCCTTCCACCCTTCCTCCCTCCCTTCTTCCTTCCTTCCTTCCTTCCAGGACAACAGGAGGGTTAAAAATGTTGATTTTAAAATGATTCTGCTGGACTTCCAGTGGTTTTAGTTTTGTCGTACAAATATTCAGAGGATAGTTTTGTTCCAATGTGGCATGTTTGTTGTTGTAGTGGCGTTTGATATTATAACTATTCACTATATGCAAATCAAGTAGGGGTTGTTCTTCCCTCGGGCAATATGAGTGCAAGCTTCTCGAACCAGTC
Source organism: Scomber colias (assembly GCA_021039105.1). NCBI lineage: Eukaryota > Metazoa > Chordata > Actinopteri > Scombriformes > Scombridae > Scomber > Scomber colias. Next base: position 93,488 of record JAJDFG010000367.1, read on the forward strand.
ATCCTTAAGTGCCGGTTTGCACTGTTAACCTCTCTTTTTTTGTTTTTCCTAAGGAAGCCACTCTTTCAGCCAGACCTCCTACATCCAACACATCCAACAACAACAGTCTTGCTAACTGCGGTGATTACCAGGTAGTTGAAAGATAGCAGATGTAGCAGGTGAGGTGAAGTGATAGTGATGCCGTCTGGGTCAAGTAAATTGTTATTTGATCCAGACCTGGACTCTGTAGTCTGCCTTTAGCAGTAAACTTACCTAACCCTCCTGTTATCCTCAGGCCAAGGAAGGAAGGAAGGAAGGAAGGAAGGAAGGAAGGAGGGAAGGAAGGAAGGAAGGAAGGAAGGAGGGAGGGAGGGAGGGAGGGAGGAAAAGAGGAAGGAAGGAAGTAACGAAGGAAATGAGGAAAGAAGGAGGGGAGGAAGGAAGGAAGGAAGTGATGGAGCAAAGAAAGAGAGCAGGAGGGAGGGAGGAAAAGAGGAAGGAAGGAAGGAAGTAATGAAGGAAGGGAGGAAGGAAATGAGGAAGGAAGTAACGAAGGAAGGGAGGAAAGAAGGAAGGAAGGAAGGAAGGAGAGAAGGAAGGAAGTGAGGGAGCATAGAAAGAGGGAAGTAACGAAGGAAGGAAGGAACAGTCAGAAGAGATGGAGTCAATTTGACGCGGGAGGACGACATGAGGGTTAACACCAAAATGTATCAAATTGTTGCCGTGTGGAATAAGTAGATTGTATAACACTGTGTGATGCAGATGTGTGTGTGTGTGTGTGTGTGTGTGTATTGCTTGAGTTTATGCACTTGTTTATAATATGCTCATCCATTTTTTTAGTATATAATTAGAGCTGATCTACAGCGTGGTGAAACTCAAGACAAGCTCCCCCAAGGGAACAGCATCAGAAGGAACATTAGTAAATATTTTAGTGTATGTAAGTATTAGCATGCATACGGCACACTGCAGAGAGAGAGAAAAAAGAAAAGCACTCACTTGTCAGCTCTTCACACTGGGAAGATTTGAAAAACTAAAATCAGGTGGCTCGCATCATGTTGTCTGTGGACTGAGATAAACATAGCTTGAAAAGGATGCGCTTACACTGAGAGGCACCATTCACACTGTGAGAGGACAGTACATGTCAAGCTTTTTACATTCTGTCTAATTACACACAGATGGGATCATCCCTATGTTCCCCGGGTCCTATGTTCCCCGCTTTGTATGTGACCGGGGAACATAGGGATGATCCCGTCTACAATTAGCCAGTCAGCTGAATTAGCCGCAGAGTTAGCAGCCGAGCTAGCAGATGAGTTAGCCGCTGAATTAGCCGCCGAGCTAGCAGCCCGAATTAGCCGCCGAGCTAGCAGCCGAGTTAGCCTGCCGAGCTAGCAGCCGAATTAGCCGCCGAGCTAGCAGCCGAGTTAGCCGCCGAGCTAACAGCGGAGTTAGCCACTGAGCTAGCAACCGAGTTAGCTGCGATCGGGGAACATAGGTACGCTCCCCACACAGATAATTCAACAACAGTTTCCAGCAGAGAACCAAACTATTTATTTTTGTTGCTGTTTTGTGTCGCTTGATGATTTTCTACTATACTCTACTATGTAACAGGTGTGGACTCCTATAAACACTGACACATTCATTTAGTCTCACCCCCCCTCAAGTTAAATGATTATAATCTGTGTGAATGTATCTTCCATCGTGTCTTAGTGATTTCCATTTGTCTTGTTTTCTGTTGCAGTCATCGTATGTGTGAGTTTCCCAATGTGTGTGCAAATGAAGCTGCTTCTGTTGCTTTGAAGAAAAAAAGGTTCTTAGAGAGAAAATATACTGCATTTAGAGATGTACTACATTGGAGAAAGTGGATAGGAGAGGGGGGGATTGGGGGGGATGAATGCATATGGATTGTCTCCATGTGTCTCTCTTAGGGCAATCAACCAGCATAGATTTGGAAGGGTAAAAGTACAAACTGTTCTTTCTTGTCTTCCTCACTATTTCTGCAACATGTAATCACAGAAACACACAGTGCACCTCGCTCCCTCTCTTTTACCCTGTGTGTCTCTCTCTGTTTTTCTAATTGGTGTGCTGCATCCACCCACCAGCTGTCAAGAGAGAGCCCCATCGCGAAGCTCCAAGCCAGCCAATTACTGTCTAGGCAGGCTTATGCCACGAGGAACCAGTCAGACATCCAGAACCTCCCGGAGGGCTCTGCCACGACCGCCCCGTGACAGGGAGGGCAAAGCGGGTCAAATGCCGGGGCGGCTCCCCTCTCTATCCTCCAACGCGCCTTTCCTCTTAATGGATCTGACAAACACGAACAGCTCCTAGCCACAAGGTCCTGAGGGGGAGAGCGGGAGAGAGGAGGGAGGGAGAGACGACGGAAATGTGAGGTGAGGAGGGCAGGAGAAGAGGTGCGGGCGAGGGGGAGGGCGGAGAGTTCGAGAGGGACAAACAACACAGAACAAAGAGAGTGCAGAGTGTGAGCGAGGAGTAATGCGGCTGATTAAACATCAAGCATGTCCACGTCCAGTGAATGTTAAGAATGCAGCGGTTTGAAGGAGAGAGAGATCAGAAGGGTGCATGATAGGAGGAGACAGGGAAATGAGAGAAAGGTTTACAGGTGGGGAACTGGATGTTGGAGACAGGAAGCTAATCAGAGGAAGTGATAGGATAAAGAAGCAGCGGAGGAAGATGGGTTAAAAAAGGCTGAATGTTTTTCTGAGAGGATGGCTGTGTTCAAAACCACATACTACACACTACATACTTCCATACTACACACTAAAGGACCAGATAGTAAGCAGACCGTTTACACTGTAGTAAACTACACAATAACCCACAATGCATTTCGTTCCTACCCGAGCTGAAATCATTTCATTTTAGCTCTTTCAGTCTCTCCTGAAATGCAGTCAGGGCTGTGTTCCAAACCGCATACTACATACTTCTATACTACATACTACACACTTCTATACTACATACCACATACTTCTATACTACATACTACATACTTCCATACTACACACTAAACGACCAGATAGAATCATCAGGCTGAAGCTGATTTCATTTTAGCTCTAACTCTGTAAATAAACCACTTTATCCACATTTCTAACCTTTTTAGGAAGAAAGTAAAGTATCCCTTTAGATCCACAATGTGACGCTAATGTGTCCAAATAACACCTGTTTAAAGTTTTGTTCCTGTGAATTCGGAGCCACTCAAGTTAGCCGTAGCGAATTATGCACTTCCTGTCATTTTCACAAAATAAAAGACCCGTTGCCTTTTATTATTAAGAAAACCATAACGATAGAATTGGTGCTTTTATTTTGAAAACAAGAAGCTAACATACCCTCGCTGTAGCTGACCTGAAAGCACCGATATGGTGATCTGTGACGTTTGTATTTTGGGGTTTTCTCAGAAGTTGCATTGCATCTTGGGTAATGTGAGTGTGAGTAGTCAGCTCTTGATGCATACTCTGCATTTGTGGAGAATCTAGTAAACCATCCAGGAACTTCTCACATACTCTAAATCACATACTACGCAGTTGAAACTCACTACATACTTCAAATGACGTCAGAGTTAGTACGAGTAGTAGGCATGAACACGAGGGACATAGAGTGTGAGCCAGTCATTAGTCTCAGTGTAATGTGGTCTAGTGAACCAAACCAGCATTGGAATAATAAGAAGGCAGCTTTCCATGAAGGGCCTTGTAACTAAACACATACATATGCAGATCTCATCACCTCTTACAGAGTTAGAGGAAGAGGACCACCCAACCTTCTTATACAGTAATATAAGCATCACCAGTAATGAACCTGAGTGCAGGATGGTTGATTGCATCAAGGGGCTTTGAAGCCACATCTGAAGCTTACAAAGAGTCTCCATAGCTTTAAACTGATGAGAAACAAATTGCCTCAACAAAGGTTTTTTCTCCAATGAAACAGCAAGCTGGATTTATTTGAAATCAAATGATGCATTAGTTTACTCACCAAATTTGATCCATGATTTTTGAAGGATATCTTCTCATAAATCTAAATGCTTAGGTATTTGTACACAATGGCCCTTGCAATACTGTTACAATTAAATAGATAATTATAGCTTTCCTTTGTTTTCCCCAGATGTTAATTACATAACGTTTTAAGAAAAAGTAAGTTCATATTTTGTGATGATGGTTGTTTCTTTCAGTAATTTATTCTTTAGGTCCTCTGAGATCTGAGTCAGTAGTCCTTAAGGCCCATTTATGCTCAATGTTAACTACGGATACAGACGGACCCTTCTGTCTATGCTCTGCGTTCATTGCGTCCGTATTTCTGCACGTTTCCATAAAGCTTACGGATACGGACCAAACGTAGCAGTACCACTGGAAACCATGGGGGGGCAGTGTTGCTGTCACTACTCGATACGTAGCTCTAGTGAGACACGAAGAAGAAATAACAATGGAGGAACTTTTTGAGGAAAGGTTATGCGAGTTGGTTAGAAACTTTAAACATATCGTTTTTGTCTTTTATGCAAGAGAGGAACATTATCAATATCTCCTCCACAGTCGCCATGTTTGTTTTTGAGTTTGTTGTTGTCATAAACTTTTGACTCTGTGCTGCCCCCTGGTGGATGTATTGGTTAACATCCATGCCAACGTAAAGGACACATGGAAGTATGTGAGCAGTGACAGTGACATCGTTTGAAAAGGACATTTTCGTACGTCCGTTGAGCATAAATGGGCCTTTATATATGTTAAATATGTTGGTTGGAGGAAGGTTAATGCAGAGAAATAGGAGTAGGTGAAGTTTATTATTTTCTGGAACGCTGTCAAAAACATGTACTTTACTCAGTTTGTTACTTTACTGTCACTATTTCAAAACTTTTCCATCATTCCTCTTTTCTATTTGTTTATGCCACAACAAAATATGTTTAATTTGGTTTTTTGACTTTGTGAAGACTTTTTAAATCTGTTTTGAAACTGCTGTAACATCGAACACAAATTAAAAATTGGAACATTGCTACCTGCGTGAAGCAGGAACAAAGAAAAAGATGACTGATGCTTCCCTGCTGCATCTCAAAGAATTAAAAGCTAAGCAGCACAAGGAAATCAGCAGCACACAGCAGGTTCAGGGGGAAGTAGCTCCAAATTAATTTAATGGGACATAATAAATGTACAATCATACATTTTTTTGTGTTCACACACTCCCAATTTGCTTTCCAGTCAGGGAAATGAAATGATGCATTATTAGTATGAAGAAAAAGCCAAGTGCAGACTCACAGATGCAAATAAGGAGCAGAAAGTAGATGAATTCAGAAAGACTATGCCTTTACACTCTATTCCTCTGAAACTGTTCTGTCTTTTTCTGAAGGATGAAAACATTCAATTAGGCTGAATTCACAATGGTTGTATAGAAAAAAATGCAAATGCTGGGTGAATTTGTAAAGGTAATTTGAGGAAAATATGTAGTTTTTGATGTTGGAAAAACTTCTTGTTTATCCTCAAATGTGCTTTATTTTGTTTCAAGAGAAGAAAATGCAGCACCATAGGATGTGTCTCTTCCAACGGCTGTTTAATTTTCCCTTCCAGAGAGGAGCGTGTGGAGGGTTCATGCCAGAAAGTCTCCTCACCTCCTCACCTCCACTCAACACGAGAAGTGCCATGAAGTTGTGGGGCACATCGGAGCCTTTGTCTCTGCAGTGGAGACATTTAATTTTCAAAGGTGCCAAGTCAGTGACTGGGAGAGAAAAAAAAGGAAACGAACTAATTAACCTAACGGAGCACAACAGAGTGTGAGGACAGCATGGCCAGTCAACTTCTGTCATCAGGCAGTTACTTATACAGTGTGAAGGATTTTTTTTTCTCTTCTTCATATAGCCAGCTGTCTGCTCTGCTTTGAGTCAGGCTGACTTCTCTATCTGGTTGTTCTCATGGGAAACCTGCGCTGAAGTAAATTATGTTATGACAAGGCGGGGAGTTCTGGTCCTCTGAAATGAAGCCAACGCGGAAGTAACTTAGAACTGCATGCTAGCAAAAGGCCACCAGGGGGCGACCGTCTCTATACAAGTCAATGGAGAATTCACCAACTTCTCACTTGATTTCTAACCTCAGTAAACGTTTTCAAAATGTGTTTATGGTCTCGATCGCTAGTTTAAAGCCTTCTTCAATGCAGTATGATGTTCATTTGGGACATTTTGGCCTCCCTGATTTTATATTTGACGATAAAGCGGGGTATGCATTAGGGCGTGGCTACGTCCTGATTGACCAATGTCCTCGAGATCCAGCCCTTGCAACCTATTGCAACCTCACCACTCTGCCCATGACTCCGCCTCATGCCCATATAAGTAGAATCCGTGTTCTTTTTTTTCCGGATGCACCTGAAATTTTCAAGATGGTGCTGCCCAGATTCGAAACTATTGGCTTCCGAGCAGCAGTCCACAAACCAATGGGTGAGGTCACAGATGTTACGTCCATTTCTTTTATACAGTCTATGTACTTATACAGTGTGAAGGAGTTTTTTTTTCTTCTTCATATAGCCAGCTGTCTGCTCTGCTTTGAGTCAGGCTGACTTCTCTATCTGGTCGTCCTCATGGGAAAACTGCGCTGAAGTAAATTATGTTATGACTTGGGCCAAGGCTGTCTGGTAAACAAAAGCCCCTATCTGAAGTTTAACTATAGACGTTGCTCAACCTCTGCAGCCTCTCTTCACAGCAGCCCTTCCTGACTCTGCAGAGCACATAAACAAACACATCCAGTAAATACTTTGCCGGTTTTCTTCTGGCTAATAGCCTGATTATAAATGCTGGCAGTTATTCAGCTGTGCACCAGTGGGATTGAGGAAAAATACAGAAATCACTAACCCTGCTCTGCATGTAGTGAGACATGTTATTAGCAGGGCAAATGAACTATTTTGGAGACATTATGGGTTTAACTAATGAAGCAACGCCTGCGAGCTAGTTCAGGCGGAGTAGCTAGTGATGTGTCAGTTGCGAACGAGTTGGCTCCATGAGGCGAACGTTCTCTGTGAGTGAGCAATGGGGGCCAGCTGCTCTCTGAAAGCTTCTGTTTTCTTTTTTCTTTTTGGTATAAATTAATCCTCCTCGAGTCAAGGAAGAAAGAGAGGGAGGAAGAAGGAAGGAAGGAGGGACAGACGGAAGGAAGGAAGGAAGGAAGGAGGGAGGAAGGAAGGAAGGAAGGAAGGAAGGAAGGAAGGAAGGAACAGTCAAAACAGACAGGGTCACAAAGGTTAAACTCCTGGAAGTATAGAAAGCTTATATATTAGTGTTCATGCAGGAGGAGAAGTTAATTATCATTTCTGGATTGAACTGAACTTTGTGACCCTGCTCTCCTCACATACTGGGATAGAAACCACAGAGAGGGGGGGGTGGATGTTACTGTCGGTGAATCCGAGGAGCTAACGAGACCTACGCTGTACTGGAAACATGCGATTAGTTTGTCATACTCCATGACCCAGCTGTTATGGGTTTCACACAAAGGGTTCATTAACTAAAAAATAACCACAAAAATAACCAAAGTTAAACACGTCTGCTGATACACTCAACAACTCAACAGCTGAACATAATAAGCTGGTGTTTATTGCAGAGTTACAGCTTTTAGCATATTGTTTATTATACCAGCTTTACATACTAAGAGGAAGAGTCAAAACAAGCACATTTATTTATCTATATTAACTTCTTACTTATTTTCCAGCATTGTTTCCATTCAGTTGAAATAGTTAACCTTTGTGTTGTCCTCCCGGGTCAAATTGACCCTCTCTTCTGACTGTTCCATCCTTCCTTCCTTCTTCCATCCTCCTTTCCTTCCTCCCTCCCTCCTTGTCTCTTTTTTTCTCCCCCCTACCTTCCTCCCTTCCTTCTTTCCTCTGTCCTTCTTTCCTTCCTTCCTCCCTTCCTCTTTTCCTTTCTCCCTCCCGCCCTCCTACCTCCCTCCTTTCCTTCCTTTCTTCCTTCCTTCCTCCCTCCCTCCCTCTCTTCCTTCCTTCCTTCCTTTCTTCCCTCCTTCCTTTCCTGTCTTCTTCCTTCCTTTCTTCCTTCCTTCTTCCCTCCCTTCCATCCTTCCATCCTTCCTTCCTTCCTTCCTTCCTTCCTTCCCTTCCTCCCTTGACTCAAGGACAACAGGAGGGTTAAAGGAAAAGAAAACAACTTCAAGGATACTTAGTTGAGAGAAACATAAGTTACACAAAGCTGGTATTTATTTAGGATTTACAGCATGATGCAAAAGTCAAAACAAGCAAATTCATTTATTTATATTAAAAAAATTCCAGCATTTTTTCAATCTGGATGAAGTATGTAAAAGAAAAAAAAAGAGAGAAAGGAGGGATAGAAAGAGGTGAGCAGAGCAGAAGTGATGCTGATGCTGTTGCCAAGGTGATCTGGCGCTTCACAAGTGTGACCGGGGGGGTTTCTTGCTCCATTTGATGAACACAGAGCAACTCGCTCAAATATTAGCCCCATCCAGCCAAAAACAGCTGTGATTGAGCCAGTTCCTTTACCTTTCAGCCAACCAGATGGGACTCTACCAGACCACCAGCAAAAGTTCAACCCAACCAGTAAACCGCCCAGCAGCTGCAAAACAACCAACAGCTGTATCTGAGAGAGCCAGCCAGGTGAGGTGTAGAGAGGTAGCATCCAGACAGCAAGAGGAGGAGAAGGTCACATGCAAATGAAATAACTATTAAGAGTCTGAGCCCAACTTCTTAATGCCTTACAAAAACCTCCTCCAGCCTCACCAGCCGCATGCTGCTACTGTTCATATAGCGTTTCAATAAGCCCCGCCTCCTCCCAGCATCCACCTGTAGACTCCGAGCCTATCTTCCCTTAGGTGGGGGGGGGGGGGGGGAGGTGTTAGTAATCGTCACTCCGCTGCGTGCTCACTCCTGTGTGATAGAAATGTTTCCTTGTGATGGTGAGACAAGGTCAGAGCGTAGACGCCAAACGCTGATGCTTTACATTTAAATGTTAATCTACTCCACGAGTCAGCTGACTGAGCTGTAGATAGGAAATATTTTAACCTTCCTGTCATCCTCCTGGGTCAAATTGACTCCTTCTCTCTTTCTTTCCTCCGTCCTTCATTCCTCCCCCCTACCTTCATCCCTTCCTTCTTTCTTCTGTCCTTGTTTCCTTCCTTCTTTCCTCTTTTCCTCTCTCCTTCCCTCCTTCCGTCTGTCCTTCCTCCCTTCGTCCTTCTCTCTTTCTTTCCTTCCTTCCTCTTCTCCTTTCTCCCTCCCTCCGTCCTTCCTTCTTTCCTTTCTTCCTCTGTCCTTCTTTCCTTCCGTCCCCCCTCCGTCCTGCCTTCCTCTTTTCCTTTCTCCCTCTCTCCTTCCCTCTTTCCTTCCTTCTGTCTGTCCTTCCTCTCTCCGTCCTTCTTTCCTTCCTTCTCTCTTTCTTTCCTCCTTTCCTCCCTTCCTCACCCCTACCTTCCTCCCTTCCTTCTTTCCTTCCTTCCTCTTTTCCTTTCTCCCTCCCTCCTTACTTCCTTCATTTTTTCCTCCGTCCTTCCTTGTTTCCTCTGTCCTTCTTTCCTTCCTTCCCTCCTCCTTCCTTCCGTCCTCTTTTCCTTTCTTCCTCCCTCCCTCTCTCCTTCCTTCCTTCTTTCCTCTGTCCTTCTTTCCTTTCTTCCTCTCTCCCTCCTAACTTCCTTCCTTCCTCCTTTCCTACCATCATTCCTTCCTTCCTTCCTTGACTCGAGGACAACAGGAAGGTTAAGCAACCTTGGATATTTCAAAGTCGAGCAGCGAGACGAGATTCCAGTGTTTGACTTTTCAGAGGAGTGCGGTTTTGATTGGAGGACAATCTGCTTTCCCATCACCAGAATCCTGCTGTCCACTGTGGTTAACACTTACACCCGCACCTCGAGCCCTCGAGCCGACTCCGTGAGCTGACTCAGTGTGGAGAGGCTATTAAAACAGCGCTGACCTCCCAGATGCAATGTGTTGCTCCGGAGAGCCACCGGGGACAGCAGCAGTTATAGGAGACACGGTGAGAGGACCAAAGGGAAATTTAAATGGAAATCACCAACAGGCTGCATCACGAGCTCACATCGCCGCCGCCACTGCACCAAAATCTGACATTTTATCACATCTGTGTTATTGTACAGCTAAAGTGCTCGTTGTGTTGCTGAGTAGAGGTGTGAATTGAAAATGTCATTCACTCTGTAATGGATTTATTTATGTGGAGAGTTTTATATATGATGAGTACTAAAACATATTTTCCGTCTAGCTGACTGAGAAGCACAAAAAAAAAAAGAAAAAGAGATAACGACTACAGTAGTTCATATTATCCTGTGACATGATTCACTAGTGAAGGACTCTCTTTTTCAACTTAACTGGGCTGCCTTCATACAGAAACTACATGGACTGTAATTGGCTAAATCAGTAACTACTTTTATGACTCAGATGTTTTACTGAAAAAAAATAATACTTTAACCACTGAAAGAAGAGAAATACTTCTGAAGTTATAATACAGACTCAAGCTATTTAACCCTCCTGTTGTCCTCGAGTCAAGAAAGGAAAGGAGGAAGGAAGGAAGGAAGGAAAGGAGTAGGGAGGGACGAAAGAAGGAAGGAAAGGAGGGAGGGAGGGGGGGAAGTAGGGAGGTAGGGAGGAAAGAAAGAAGGAAGGAAAGGAGGGAGGGAGAAAGGAAGGAAGGAAGGAGAAAGAAAAAGAGGAAGGGAGGAAAGAAGGACAGAGGAAAGAAGGAAGGGAGGAAGGTAGGGGGAAGAAAGAGAAGGAGGGATGGAGGGAGGGAAGAAGGAGGGAAGGAAAGAAAGAAGGAGGGAGGGAAGGGAGGAAGAATGGACAGAAGGAAGGAAGGAGGGAAGGGAGGAAGGATGGACAGAGGGAAGAAAGGAAGGAAGGAAGGAAAGAAATGAGTAAAGAGGGAGGAAGGAAGGAAGGAAGGAAAGGAGTAGGGAGGGAGGGAAGGGTGTAAGGATGGACAGAAGGAAGAAAGGAAGGAAGGAAGGAAGGAAGGAAGGAAAGTCTTTCAGGCTTGAAGTTATGAATCCAGCTGCTTCGTAAGGTTACACGATGATAGACAAACGATTCATCCAATCACCTAACAAGTTTGTTTTTATTTTTTAAAGTGCTTACCCTTTTCCAAACCGTTTCCTTGGATGACTTCTCAGATGGTGTGTGTGGCTCGTCAGGTTAGACAGTTTAGCTCACTATTTATTTGGGAGTCTTCAGCGTACGGCTCCAGGGAGAGAAAAAAAAAAACATCAAAAGTCTTTACAAGTTTTCGACATGCTTTGTCAAGGTTTGTTTGGCTTTGGTGAATTTTTTTTTTTTTTTTAAAGAAAGGGCTTGGGGATAGGATGTCCTTAGAAGTTGCCAAAGAAAATGACAGCAGTAAATATTAAAAAATAAATACTTAAAAACAGAAAAAGAAAAAAAAGTTTAATCTTGTGTTTAGCTCGGAAAAATATGCCGTCAGGAAATTAAGTTAAAAAAGTGCATGAGCCAGTATAAATGTATAATCATTTGTCTTTCCTCCCTTCCTTCCTTCCGTCTGTCCTTTCCTTCCGTCTGTCCTTCCTCCCTCCTTCTCTTTCTTTCCTCCCTTCCCTATTTCCTTTGTTCTTCTTTCCTTCCATCTGTCCTTCCTCCCTCCCTCCCTCCTTCTTTCTTTCCTCCCTCCTTCCTCCCTTCCTTCTTTCCTTCCTTCCACTTTTCCTTTCTCCCTCCCTACTTCCATCTTTCTGTCTTTCCTCAATCCTTCCTTCTTTCCTCCCTCCGTCCTACCTTCCTTCCTTCCTTTCCTTCCTCCCTTCCTTCTGTCCTTTCCTCCTTTCCTACCTTCATTCCTTCCTACCTTCTTCCTCTCTTCCTTCCTTGACAGCAGGAAATTAAGTTAAAAAAGTGCATGTACCAGTACAAACGTATAATCATTTGTCTATGTGCTCTTCTATATTTGTGAGGACCAACTTCAGGTTATAAAGAAAATACTTAGTTTTAGTTTAAGATGAGTGCAAAGGGTAGAATAACGCTGATAGAAATGTGTGTGGTCAGCTTCAGATTCCTCCATAAATCACAGCTGCTGTTTTCCTCCCGAAGCCTTTTCCAAGTCAATCATCCCACTTCCATTTACCACACACAGCTCAGCTCAGCAACACCGCTGCCATGTTGGCCTGCGCAGCTATCTGAAATCACTTAACTTGCATGTAGCCGCATATACATTAGCATACCGCTAGGAGGATTAGCACATTGTAAATTGATTACCTCCACGGATATCTTGCAGTGTTGCCCGCTGAGGCTGGCGAGTAACTGCAATGAACATCAGGATGAATGGATGCCTTTAAGTCGCTCATTCTCATGCTCTTTCACTTTCTCGTACACGCACACAAAAGAACGGCTCTGAAAACATGGCAGAGGATGGCCCTGCATCTGGCTGCATGGCGCCTTGGCTGTGATGAGGGAAGCTGAGCCTTTTGTCTGCTTAAACAATAAACCACCTGTTTTCAGAGCACATGTTCATTGTTGGATATTTGTGGATAATTGCTCATGCCATTGGTTGGGTTTTTTTTTTTTTTTTTTTGGAGTGTGACTACTGGTAAGTGGTAGGCAATATCGCTCGCAATCAAGGCCTGATTATCTTCATGGTGTGAGAACATTTCAGGGAAATTGCTCCTGGATTGTGATGCGCACAGCAGCACCAAGGTCCCACTCAGAATAAATGTTAGGCTGTGGGCGGTAATGTGTCATTCAAGGAGGGAGAAGCAGGCAAACTTGTGGTTCACTCGAAGAAAAAACAAATGCATGCAGTGGCCTTCAGAAAATAAACAAACATTTATAATCAGCAGGTGATTATGATTTGATAAAGAAAATATGAAGACAAAAAACTGAAATTATGTCTTCACATCTTTGGTAAAGAATGTCAAATATCATCTTCTCTCGTCTCTGATGGTTAAGTTTCTTTTGATTGATTTGTTTTCTACTGTCTCATTTCCCCACAGTGTCCAGAACTCACCTGCTACCACCTACTGCTATATAGACTTATCTTGATAATGTGGCAGTGTTTCAGTTTTTTAATGAAAAAGAAAAGCAAAAATCCCCTCTTCTCAGCTCCCATCAGCAACAATGATGTTCAGCCCTTTTTAAGAATTTCATGTAAGTATTATGACTTCAGGGTTAGGGTTACAGCCAGGTGGGGAGTTCCGGTCCTCTGAAATGAGGCCAACGCAGAAGTAACTTAGAACTGCATTCTATCAAAAGGCCACCAGGGGGCGACCGTCTCTATACAAGTCAATGGAGAATTCACCAACTTCTCACTTGATTTCTAACCTCAGTAAACGTTTTCAAAATGTGTTTATGGTCTCAATCGCTAGTTTAAAGCCTTCTTCAATGCAGTATGATGTTCATTTGGGACATTTTGGCCTCCCTGATTTTATATGTGACGATAAAGCAGGGTATGCATTAGGGTGTGGCTACGTCCTGATTGACAGATTGATTGCACAATGTCCTCGAGATCCAGCCCTTGCAACCATAGCAACCTCCCCGCTCCGCCCATGACCCTGCCTCATGCCCATATAAGTAGAATCCGTGTTTTTATTTTTCCCAGCATGCACCTGAAATTTTCAAGATGGCGCTGCCCAGATTCGAAACTATTGGCTTCCGAGCAGCACTCCACAAACGTCACGGATGTTACGTCCATTTCTTTTATACAGTCTATGGTTACAGCAGAATAACAAAGAAAAGGACCTAAAGCTAAATCCTCCTTCACTTCCATACTTAAAAGAAACAAAAGACAAGTCGCCAACCTAATTTTCTAATGTAACAGGAGGAAACCAGGATCAACAAACCCTGTAAAACTTGGGCTGACTCTCAGTACACAAATAACAATACACAAACACCAACAGGTTCATCCTATAGGGAGAAATTAAATATATAAAAACATAGCATGCATGTTTAAAGCACATTAAAGCATGCTGAAACAACAACAGAATTGCTTCACGACAGATAGTACTAATTTTATTGATATTTATTTTGCATATTCACATAACAACACAAGTGCCTTCTTGGCCCAACTTGTTCGTTTTTTTCTTTTTAATCTTAACAGATAATTTTAATGAACACTATAAAAACAGTAGTGGATTGGATTCAGTCAAGATTTGATCAGTTTGAACAAGAGCATATGATTGCTATGGCAACTTTATCACATTTCTATGGAAACTGTGAGGAAATAACAATTTTGAATGACTTTAAGAGCAAATTAAGAGCCAGTGGTAGAATATTATTCAGTGCTTCCTAATTGCATAAGCGTTTAATCAGGATTTCTCCTCTGTCAGTTCTAATTTAATTTCTTGCTCTGTTAGCATGGCCTTTAATTCTATTTGCCTTGTGACAGCTCTTTTTACTCTTAAGAAATAATATCTCCTACTGAGGTCTGCAATGTCACTGAGAGAGAGAGAGAGAGAGAGAGAGAGAGAGAGACCCTGAAATGTATTACTCCTCTCCATATGGTTAGTGACACACTTGAGCCCAATATCAGACCTGTATCAACTATTTGTTTGATTCCTTAATCATTTCAAAACAATATTCATAATCAGTTATCACAATAATTATGATAATAACAGCAACACCAATGCATCTCAATTTAATATTTTAGATGCTTATCGCAAAAACAATGAGTGAAACACTGTGGCTGAAGATATTTTTTAAAGCACCACCCAGACATGTATTAAAACATCCTTTCTTCCTTCCTTCCTCCTTTCTTCCTCCCTCCCTTCCTTCCTTTCTTCTTTTTTCCTTCCTTCCTTCCTCTCTCCCTCCCGTCATTCCTTCTTCCTCCCTACCTTCCTTGACTCGAGGACGACAGGAGGGTTAAGGAAATAAGTGTCTAAAAAACTGCGTGAGTGGAGTATTGATGTGTGCTTGAATCACTATATGATATATAGAGAATACATTTATTCTATATATTAACTGTGGATTTTAATATTTTGTGACATTGCTTTAGGTCCACCTCAAACACTAACTCCCCCCCCCCCCGATAATAATAGACGTTAGTAGTTAAGAGAGTTATTTAAGAGTTTTCCTTTTTCTCTTACATCATTTTTGCATTTTCCAAAGTAGAGTTTACGAATCAATGCATACTCACAGCTGCTTCCTTCTGGGTTCTTCTGTTTCCCCTTGTTCTTTTTGTTTTAATGAGTCTCTCCTGCAGCCTTTCTTTGAAGCCTTAAGCCAAGCAATTACCATCGTATAGAAGCGCCGCTTATATTCCTTATGAAGAAATTGGCAAGTGTATGTCAAATTACCTTCAAAACAATCCACACAACACGGCCAGCGAGCTTTACTTTTGTACATTTTTTAATTATGGGATATTTTCATTTCACTTACTAGGCTTAGCTATTTCACAAGAGGTAACCATGGCATCGGAGGGAAGATGCTGTGCTCTGAGTGCTGTGGCCTTTTGTCACGGGAAAGTTTATGCCCATTTGAGTAATTCTGAGAACTGATGTAACTCTAAAGTTCACCGAGTTCACTGCAGTAAAAATCATCGTCTGGAGTGGATAATAGTGTTTGTCTCTTACCCAGCGTCTATTTCTAATGTAAACTAAAAAAAAAATAGACAAAAAAACAAAATAATTAAAAATAATAGATGGTAAAAAAAAAAAAAAGATTGAAAAAATAAGTCAAAAGACGACACCTCACAAAAACAAGTCGACAAAATGGGTTCAACAACGTGATTCAAGAGGAATAATTGATGGCATGGTCACTTTTAGATTTAAGCCTCAACTTTGGGTCTTAGGCTGCGTTCACACTGCAGGCAAATCTGATTCAAATCTGATTTTTAGGCCTGACTGTCCACACTGTTTTTAGCAAGTGTCCAAATCGGATTTGGCTCTATTCAGACTGGGCCACATTAATGACCAATCTGCTGTGGCAACGTCATCAGAGCGGAGGCATCATCTAGCGTGTATTGTGTGATGTCATATAATTGCGACAGCGACAGCAACAACAAACCCTCGAGCTTCGCTTGAACCGAGCCATCTCCCCAAAGATTAAGAATCTGGTTTGGTCCTCTGTCCATGGACTGATGTTTTTGTCCTCCGTTGCCTCCAGTGATATCACCTAGCAACAACAACTGGAATAAGCGCGAGTCTGGTGTCGCATAGAGTGACATAGCGTAGAGACGTAGAGAGATGTCACGGACAGTCAAATCCGATATGAGTGTTTGGAGCTGTTCAGACTCAGACACATCTGTCCACATGAGATTTGAAACTTCCTCCCAAAGGTGGTTTCAATCTGGATTTTGGCTTGCAGTGTGAACACAGCCTATGGGCTCCAACTCCCTCCTTACTCCTTTCCTTCCTTACTTCCTTGCCTTCCTCCCTTTCTTCTTTCCTTTCCTCCTTCCTGCTGTCCTTCTTTGACCTAAGGACAACAGGAGGGTTAATAGATGCAGCTGTATTGACACGTGTCACATGCCTGCAGAGTGTTTAGGACTCTAAACCATAGACCATGATTACGACCCATGTGATGGATCATAATAGCTCATTGGCCCAGAACCGCACTGCTGCTGATCCTTGTCATGTCTAGAAATGGTTTCAGGTGTCCGAAGCGTAAAATATTGCATTTTGTGGTTTCCTGTCACAGTTGACCACCGTCCTGTGACGCTGTGACTGCTTCTGCTGTGGACAGGTGAGAAGGACGTGAGTGGGAAGTGATTAAGTAGAATGGAAAAAGAGAAGAGGTCGAAAGAGAGACAGATTATGTTTGATTACTGGCGTCAGATCCAATCACATTCATATCACAGAGTTGATGAACTCATACGGATACTGAAGGCAGTGAAATTACAATCTGAATACATTATACCGTAGAGCGGAGGGTTAAAGTGTGTCCGCACATTTTAACATGCTTGGTCATTTTAACGGTGAAGAGCTTCAAGAGCTGGTGACGAATGTATATGATGATTACTTTGTGTGTGTAAAAGATGGAAGGGAGGAAGGTAGGGGGAGGAAAGAAAGCGAGAAGGAGGGAGGGAGGAAGGGAGGAAGGGAGGAAGGAAGGAAGGGAGGGAGGAAGAAGGAAGGAAAGGAGGGAGGAAGGAAGGAAGAAGGAAGGAAAGGAGGGAGGAAGGAAGGAAGAAGGAAGGAAAGGAGGGAGGAAGGACGGAGGAAAGAAGAAAGGAAGGAGGGAGGGAGAAAGTAAAGAAGGACAGAGGAAAGAAGGAAGGGAGGAAGGTAGGGGGAGGAAAGAAAGAGAGAAGGGAAAAGAAAGAAAAAGGGAAGGAAAGAAGGAGGGAGGGAGGAAGGGAGGACAGAACGAAGGAAGAAAGGGGGATGGAGGAAGGAAGGGAGGAGAGAGGTAAGGAAAGAAAGAGAGAAGAGAAACTAATTGAGAAACCTTACATCTAATTAAAATGTGCAGAAACTCTTTAGGTATCATGTTGTGCATGAAAAGCTTCCTCCCTCCCTTCCCCCCTTCCTCTTTTCCTTCCTTCCTCATTCCTTCCTTACTTCCTCCTGTCCTTCCTTTTACTGTACATTTGACTGAACTTTAAAATTGGGCATGACAGCTCTGTGACTCACAAAAGCACCTTTTAACCCTCCTGTCGTCCTCCCGGGTCAAATTGACCCAATCTCTTTTGACTGTTCTTTCTTTCCTCCCTTCCCCCCCTCTTTCTTTAATTTTGTTCTTCCCCTCCTTCCCTCGTTCTTTGCTCCCTCCTCCTTCCCATACTTCTTTCCTCCCTCCCTTCTCTTTTCCTCTCTCCTTCCTTCCTTTCTTCCTCATTCCTTCCTTCCTCTTTTCCTCCCTCCTTACTTTCCTTCCTTCCTCATTCCTACCTTCCTCCTGTCCTTCCTTCCTCCTTTCCTTCCTTCCTTACTTCCTCTTTTCCTCCCTCCTTACTCCTTTCCTTCCTTGACCTGAGGACAACAGGAGGGTTAAACACCTTTCTACCATTTTCTTTCTCTTATTCTTCCTCATTATTCTCTCAATCTCTAAATCTCCTCCCATCTTCTCCATTTCTTGGCCTCTCTGCAAATTTCTTGTTTGCATTTACCGTTTTATGGCACTCAAAACAACGATCGTCTCCAGCTGACCCCCGCTTTTCAGAGAATCAGAGAGTTTATTCGTTGCTTTAAGTACTCACACTTCAACAAAAAAAAAATCTGTTGTTCATCCAAGAAAAAACTGGCAGCTGTGTTTGCCAGAATGATTTTTCAAAAATAGAGTAACACTGTAATCATCTTTACAGAATAAGCTGTGAATTTAACAGTTAAAAATTTATAAAATGTATTTTAATTTTAATCCAGTAAACTCACTATTTGATTTCTGCTGAATTAGCATGACCATTATGTTATTAAACTAATTATATCAGTAAGATTTATGTCTAATTGTTGTTTAACCTTTGTGTCGTCCTCCCGGGTCAAATTGACCCCATCTCTTTTGACTGTTCCTTCTTTCCTTCCTTCTTCCCTTTCTTTAATTTTTCCTTCCTTCTCCCCCCCCCCCTCTTTCTTTGCTCCCTCCTCCTTCCACTCTTCCATCCTTCCTCCCTCCTTTCTGTCCATCCTTCCTTCTTTCCTTCCTTACTTCCTTCCTCTTTTCCTCATTAATCCTGTCCTTCCTTCCTCCCTTCCTCCTTTCCTTCCTTCCTCCTCTCCTTACTTCCTTCCTCTTTTCCTCATTAATCCTTTCCTTCCTTCCTTCCTTCCTTCTTTCCTTACTTACTTCCTCTTTTCCTCATTAATCCTTTCCTTCCTTCCTTCCTTCCTTCCTACCTACTCTACTTACTCCCTTCCTCTTTTCCTCATTAATACTTTCTTTCTTTCCTTCCTTCCTTCCTTCCTTCCTTGACCTAAGGACAACAGGAGGGTTAATTCCAATGAAAAATACCAAATAATCATCATTTAACTAAAAAAAAAAGCCCCATTATACAACTGACATTTAACTAATTTTGTTCTATAAATTCCCCTCAAACTCCACCTGACAAATAATGTTATAAGACATAATTTAAACTTCTTCTCTCGATCTCTCAATCTCCTCCCTTCTTCTCTTTTGCCATGTACAATTCAGAGATGAGAGAACCAGCATTTACCATTTTATGACACTCAAAACAACGATCATCTCCAGCTGACTACGCCTGACCCTCGCTTTCCACTGAATTGAAATGGCTTTTCACATAGAATCAGAGTTTATTCGTTGCTATAAGTACTCATGCACACATTCAGGGATGCACAGGAATACAGGCATGGTGGTTATATTTATATATTTTCATGCACAATGGACTCCCTCAACATACACATATAAACATACAGGAATGTGGATGGAAGGTCGGTGTGTAAATATGGCACACACACACACACACACACACACACACACACACACACACATTACACTTAGTCTGCATTCACCACTTCACCATAATGTGGACAGACCTTTGGCCCTGAGGGCAGATGATTGTGTTAAATAGCATCACTGTCAGAGAGCAGCCTGCTCTCTGCATTCACTTTTTTTTCTCCAGCACAGTCACACACAGTGCTGGTGCATCAGTAATATAAATGCCCCAACACCCCCACCACCCTCATCGCTCCAGGCCATGTTCTGCATGTTATCCTTGCTATGACCTCCTGTTATTCTGATTATGTCATTGCACGAATGGCTGAAGAGGAATGGCTGGAGAGTTCTGTGTTGAAAAAAAAAAGAAAAAAAAAAGTATAAGCTTGACACCAGAAGGGCTTAAAACTTGTTTGAGTGGAGATGGTGAATGACATGATTTTCTGTAAAGGCCAGGTTAGGACCGAAAGTAGCACTGAATTAAAAAAAAAAGAAGTAAAAAATAAGCAAAATACAATACAAGGGGTTGTGTTGTCAGTACAGAGGGGAAAATACTATTATCATCATCATTATTATATCTATTTTTTTGCAGTAAACTTTCTTAAACTTCTTTATCTCACTGCTGTATTCTTAACCCTCCTGTTTTGCTTGAGTCAAGGAAGGAAAGAGGAAGAAGGAAGGGAGGAAGAAAGGAAGGAAGGGAGGAAGGAAAGGAGGGAAGGATGGACGGGAGGAAGAAGGAAGCAAGGGAGGAAGAAGGAAGGAAGGCAAGGGAGGAAGAAGGAAAGGAGGGAGGGAGGAAGGAAGGAAGGAAGGAAGGAAGGGAGGGAGGGAAGAAAGGGAAGGAAGGAAAGTAGGAAGGAGTGAGAAAGGAAAAGAGGAAGGAAGGAAGGAAGGGGGATGGAGAGAGGAAAGAAGGAAGGGAGGAAAGAGAGAGGAAGGAAAGAAAGAGAGAAGGAAAGAGGGATGAAGGACAGACAGAAGGAAGGAAGGAAGGGAGGAAAGAAGGATGGGGTCAATTGGACCTGGGAAGACGACAGGAAGCTTAACAAGGAGCTGTTAAATTCAAAATTAAACTTGATGTCAGGTCACTTTCCCACCACAAACAAACTCATTTAAAAACTCATTTGTGACCAGACCAAGACCACCTCCTTTAAAGTGTCTCCATGAGGTTGATTGGCTCTGCACCCATTGGTTTCATATGCTAAGACCTTCTCAAACTTCACTTGTAGGTTGAACACAACTACTGCAGGAACTCTGGGGTACATTTTCAGGGTCGTGACCGTTGGCAATGGACAATCTCCTGGAAGTTTTTACGGGGACAAGACAAGTCCCTCTGTTTTTGGGTGAAGTACATATGATGCGGCCCTGAAGAATTCCTGGGTGGGTTTGAGGTTGACTCAGTACTGATTGGGTTTACTCAAAGAATGATTGTTGCAGAATGATTTCATCACCTCCTATAAAGATGGTGATTCATTCTTCAGCTAGCTGCTCGCAACTGTTAATTATACAAAGTGCACCTGGCTGCGGGGGAGTTGTAGTGATCATAGGGCCTCATTTACTAAAGGTTTGCATGTGTAAAAACGTGTGTAAACTTTATATATATATACATATTTGTGCTCATGTTCTTGTGTGACGTTGCTCATCATTATCTCATCAATTTGACAGTATCTCCCCCAACTCTCCTTCCAGTCTTCACCTTAGCATTCAGTCACCCATAGTGGTGGTTAGATGCTCAGGCCAACTTTCCAGTTCATGTGTTGCTCTACGTTTTTTCTGCTATTCTAATTGTGTGTCTTCCTGAGCTCCAAAACTCCTCGTGAGCCAGCCAGCCAGCCAGCTCGCTCCGTTCAAAAGCCATCTGTCTGCCTGCCAACACTCCTCTACAGCCTCACTTACTACCCAGCACCCTGCTCATCACTCTGCTCCCCTCCAAAAACCTGTCTTCCTGTCCACTCTACACCGCCATCTTTAATCTCCACTATATGCTCAACCTGTCTCCTGCCTCTCCAACCCAGCACCTTACCTTCATTCACATCAATAGACCTAAGGGTTTTTTTTAGCAATAAACCTTCTTAAACTTCTTCTTTGTCTCAAGTGTGCTGCGTTTATCCCTCCTGTTGTTCTCAGGTCAAGGAAGGGAGGAAAAGGAAGGAAGGAAGGAGATATTGATAATGTTCCTCTTGCATAAAAGACAAAAACGATATGTTTAACGAGTGAGGGAGGAAGAAAGTAAGGACAGAAGGAAGGGAGGAAGGAAGGAAAGGAGTAAGAAGGGAGGAAGGGAGGGAGGAAAGGAGGAAGGAAGGTAGGGAGTAAGGAAGGAAGGAAAGTAGTAAGAAAGGAGTAAGGAGGGAGGGAGGAAGGAAAGGAGTAAGGGAGGAAGGAAGTGAGGAAGGAAGGAAAGGAGTAAGAAGGAAGGAAGGAAGGGAGGAAAGGAGGAAGGAAGGTAGGGAGTAAGGAAGGAAGGAAAGTAGTAAGGAAGGAAGAAAGGAGTAAGGAGGGAGGGAGGAAGGACAGAAGCAAGGACGGATGGAAGGAAGTGATGAAAGAAGTATAGAAGGAGGGGAAGAACAAAGGAAAAATTAAAGAAAGAGGGATGAAGGAAGGAAAGAAGGAAGGAACAGTCTAAAGAGACAAGGTCAATTTGACCCGGGAGGACGACAGGAGGGTTATTGGGTATATTTGCTGCTGTATTCTTAACAGGAAGCCATTAAGTTCAAAATTAAACTTGAGGTGAGGTCTGCACCCGGTTGTTGCACATGCTCAGATCTTCCCCAAACTATTAATAAGAGGGAAAATAAACCAAACTCCTATTCAACCCAAACTATATAAAAGCAGGTTTAAAGACACTCTTAGTTAGATAAAAAAGGAGACTTTAGAAGGAAGGCTAATGTGAGGAGTTGTTCAAAGTCTGTGGCTTTCCTTCGATGTTTACAAAAGAAGTCATTGTGCCTGCTATACAACTAATAAAGAAGAAATAATAACTCAATAAAATGTATTTTCTCTTTAAGGAAAATGCTCTTGGCTACAAAACTGATATTTTACATCATCAAAATAATGACCCTGCATTGATTCTTTATGTCGTGTAGCCTGAAAGAAACAAGATAATTAGATTTAGTTAATGAGAATTAGTTAATAACAGAGTGACATTGTTCCAGGTGAGTTGTTTTTTGTATCTCCCTCAATTTCCATGAAACTTTTTCCCCGGGCTTTTACAGATAAGAACATGTTCATGGTCAAATTGAAATCAGTGTAAAACCACACACAAAAAAAAAAAAAAGGAAGGAGAAAATAGATGCGAGTGAGGGAGATGAGCCTCAGAGTGAAAAACAAGAAAATGGAAATGAGAAGAGGAGGACAGAGACGGCCTAAAGGAGAGAGAGAGGAAGTGACAGAGTTGGCAGGAGGAGAGACAAAGATGGATTATAAACAACTACAGCAAGAAAATAGTATAAGAAACAGACACAGTGACTCAGTTTACATGGATTCACAGTTCTGCTTTTAACAAAGATACTAAAGGAGAATACATCTTCACACCAACTTGAATCCTGCCTTCATACCTTCTGCTGTTTAGCTATGGCTATTTAGCACAACTACACTAATACTATAATATCGGAGATAAGTGCTGCTTTTCCTTCCAGCATGTCACATAAAATGTAGATACACTGTACATAAGCATAATAGTATATAGATGATGTTTCACTGTTTCAATGGCCAGTAGGTAATATCCTACTACTAATTTATATTCTACTAGCAAATTCAGTGTTTGTTCTCCCCCCAATAGCTTTGGACCAACATTGACATTGAGTATGAAATTAGCACATGGCAACCTGTAGCTTTAAGTACATTTGTATCGTTCATATTGCTTGTATTAAATATTTGTAGTTTAAAGACGGTGTAAAGTGAATTCAGACATTTTCTTCTAAACACATTAAATAGGTCATAAATGTATTTCTAAAAAAGGTGTAAAAAACATTTAAAACCATTTAGATTTGAATTGTGGAGCTAGGCCTCGCAAACTGTGTTTCAAGATTTCTGTGTTCAGGATTTAGTGGGAGGGTCTGAAAATCTGCTGCTGTAGAGGTATAAATACATTCAGCACACACTACTACTACTACAGTCTACAGTTAGCCAGTTAGCCGCCGAGCTAGCAGCTGAGTTAGCAGCAGAAAGCTCTCATATGTAGCATCCATGTTTCGGGTAGAGGTGGTGACTTTGATTGACAGGTGACACTTGGTAGGGGGCGGGGTTTCAGTGGACTCGGCGGGCACTCCCACAGCGTTTGGTAGCAGAGAAAGAGGCTGATTTTTACACAACTTTGAAGCCTAATTTCATATATTTCGCAATTTTTTTAATCATTCAAATTTGGCAGGGTGGTTAACAACACACTTTTCTGTAGTATGTCAAACTCAGAACACATATTTATTCTTACTTTACACAGACTTTAACAGCTTTGAGATGCAGTTACAGCCCTGTAGCATAAGGTGGCCCTCCTGTTTCTGCACCCACTCTACTTTTTTGTAACTTTATTGCGATAGTTAGTGCAGCTAAGTGTGTTTATATTAGCCTATTAGTCTTTTATTTGAGCCTTGTAATGTTTGGATGTCTGCAGTGACCACTTGACCTAGCACACAGGTAATAGATAAATTCTAAAAGAAAGTCTGACGTCATTTCAATTTTCAGTCTTAAAAAAAGGGGGGATTTATTGAATTAGATTGAAGAAGCTCCTGCCCAGTTTTTCCTTCATGTTGTATTACTTTTATTGTAACCAAGTAGTCGTGAGGCAGGCTATGTTAGTTTTTAATAGCAGATGTCCTTAATGTCTAACTGAAATGATTTTGTCTGTTACAAGATGTTCTGTAAAAAACATGCCCTGTGTTCTCATTTGAGAAAGGAAAAAAAAAAAAGAAGAAAAATCAGAAACCAAAATGGGAGAAATTTGGTTTCATGATGGCCCTGTTTTGCATCAATCCGATAGAACACTAGTCGTTATCCGCCCACATAGATGGAGACCTTATTTTGATTCAGAAAATGCAACTACAGTATGTCCTGATGTGTGAAGCTTTATTGAACCTGATATTCAGTTGTATGCTGAAGGCTGTATTACCATATTTTGTAAGAGACATGCAGGTCACTGTGAGCTGTGGCAGTGACCTGTTGATATTGGGTCTGATAAAACATTAAATTACCTAAAGCTCCCTTGACTGTAATAAAACCTTAGCTGGATAACAACCGATAGCCAAGGCCGTTCCATCATACTTGAAAAATGAATCATTCTGTGTATGAAAAAGAAAGAAAAGAAACTGTGATACCACTTGAGAGAAAACTGTGAGAGTGGGTGTGTGCACTGTGTGTTTCAGACAGTGAGAAAGAGACACAGAGTTTAAGATCATGGCATTAACAGAGAGAGAGAGAGAGAGAGAGAGAGAGAGAGAGAGAGAGAGAGAGAGAGAGAGAGAGGGGCAACGCACAGAAAACACAATCATGGAGTACAATATGAATGAAAAGGAAAAAGTGGAAGTGCCCTGAGAGATACCACAATAAAGGAAAGATGAAATATTTACATGACACAACTAGGTTTATCCAGTTCTTAAAAATGAATGAGTAGCCTCCAGGATCTGTCCATTCATACAAACGAATAGATGAGGAGTCTCATTTAGAAATCTGTGCAGGGGATTTAGTACTTGTTAACTTACCCACAAAAAAAGACCAAAAACAGCATTACATTTGACAAACCCACACACACACAGTTCCACCTTTATCCATCACAACCAAGTTATACCCCTATTTACACATTGGTATTCATATGGAGAAAATGTATTTGCAGGTAATTTGCTTGTGAGAAAAAAAAACAAAAGCGAAGAATGTCCTGTTTCAGCTCGACATTTCCCACCTGTCAAATCAGAAGAGGAGAACGTCTTGAGGTTTTTTCCTTTGCCTCTTATTTACATTTCAGTGAATTTGTTCCACAGGAAATCATTTTGCATTAGCTGCTGCTGGTAGTACCTGTTTGCACTGTGCCATGGATTTACAGACAACAATCAACCTTTTGCTTACTTTTGATTCTGAAGAAGGAAGTCTGAATCTGATTATCGTGAGGAAAGATCTTAAATCATAAAAAAAAAGAAAGAGGAGTGTCTTATCAATCATTTCTAAGCAGATTTATGCAGATATACCGCTATCTCTGGAATGAGTGAGCTGCATTTCAGAAGTGAGAATGCAAACCAGATGAGAGGTAAGTAGAAAGAAGCAATCTCAAAGTACATTATCTCTTCATATCTGAGTTTTTC
This sequence comes from Scomber colias, assembly GCA_021039105.1. Classification (NCBI taxonomy): domain Eukaryota; kingdom Metazoa; phylum Chordata; class Actinopteri; order Scombriformes; family Scombridae; genus Scomber; species Scomber colias. Next base: position 119,029 of record JAJDFG010000367.1, read on the forward strand.
TTTTTTTCTTATATTAGGTTACATCCTGATTAGTGAATGTTTTCCCACCAAAAAATCATCAACACAACAAATGACAGAATATATTTCGGAAGAAGGGAGAGTTCCAGAAATGACAAGGAGCACTGAAGCTGTTGTGGAGGCTCGTGGTTAAACTACACGGCACTTTGTTGTACCCCCCCCCCCCCCCCCCCCCCATTTGACAACCATCTGTACTCTGTCTGGTTTGTCACAGCTAATGAGAATAGGAGTCGTTTTCTACACGAGACAATGCAGTTGAGAACAAATGTAGAAACCACAGGGTAAGTATTTGAGAAGTTGAAACATAATTTTTCATTATTGGCATTATAAGTTATCTTTAAGGCCCATTTATGCTCAACGTATGTACGAAAATGTTTCCGTCGGTTTCAAATAATGTTACCGTCACTGCTCTCATACTTCCTTTACGTTGGCATGGATGTTAACCAATACGTCCACCAGGGGGCAGCACAGAGTCAAACGTTTATGACATTCCCAGGTATTCTTGCTCAAGCTGTATTTTACAAGTTAGGTTTCAATCCTGTCGTCCTCCAGGGTCAAATTGACCCCACCTCTTTTGAGTTTTCATAATCACATGATCATAAACAATAATTATAACAACAAACTCAAAAACAAACATGGCGACTGTGGAGGAGATATTGATAATGTTCCTCTTGCATAAAAGACAAAAACGATATGTTTAAAGTTTCTAACCAACTCACACAACCTTTCCTCAAAAAGTTCCTCCATTGTTATTTCTTCTTCGTGTCTCACTAGAGCTACGTATCGAGTAGTGACGGCAACACTGCCCCCCCCATGGTTTCCGGTGGTGCTGCTCCGTTTGGTCCATATCCGTAAGCTTTATGGAAACGTGCAGAAATACGGACGAAATGAACGCAGAGCACAGACAGAAGGCTCCGTCCGTATCCGGATCCGTATTTAACGTTGAGCATAAATGGGCCTTAAATCTCATCCAGCCACTGCAATGTACAATGAAACAGGATGTTCCCAATATGCAAACATTAGCTTAACAACACGCATTTTCATGAGCTCTTATAAACTTAATTGGGAAAAAAAGGTTAATTCAGTTTGACATGACTCCTTAGTGAAAGCAACAACACATAAAAAAGCCAAACAATTATGCATGAAACAGTATCAACTATACCAGAATGCAAATGTTGTATTACAGATGAGACATTATGCAAATATTAATTTACAAATAAACACAGTATGTAAATGTGATGTTATATTTAGCAGAACAATATCATCAGCGCTGTTTGTGGTGAGTGCGTTTTGCGGACCTGGCTCGGATGTTTGTGTGAAGGGAAAAAAAGGGAAGGTGAGTCCCATCACACATGCACTCTACTTTACAGTAACTTTTAGTCTCTGAATTACCTCACTAACAGATTTCACTAACTGTAGTTTTATGTTTCATACATGAATAACAACATTAATTTCTTTGGACTTCTGTGAGATGGACCGATCTGTGTTTTGTTATGACTTAAATATTGGGTTTAGACCAGGCGGGGAGTTCCGGTCCTCTGAAATGAGGCCAACGAGGAAGTAACTTAGAACTGCATTCTAGCAAAAGGCCACCAGGGGGCGACCGTTTTAGTGTCAAAAGGACTTTGTCTCTATACAAGTCAATGGAGAATTCACCAACTTCTCACTTGATTTCTAACCTCAGTAAACGTTTTCAAAATGTGTTTATGGTCTCAATCGCTAGTTTAAAGCCTTCTTCAATGCAGTATGATGTTCATTTGGGACATTTTGGCCTGATTTTATATGTGACGATAAAGCAGGGTATGCATTAGGGCGTGGCTACGTCCTGATTGACAGGTTGATTGACCAATGTCCTCGAGATCCAGCCCTCGCAACCATAGCAACCTCCCCGCTCCGCCCATGACTCCGCCTCATGCCCATAAGTAGAATCTGTTTTTTTATTTTTCCCTGAAATTTTCAAGATGGCGCTGCCTAGATTATAAACTATTGGCTTCCGAGCAGCAGTCCACAAACCAATGGGTGACGTCACGGATGTTACGTCCATTTCTTTTATACAGTCTATGATTTAGACCTTTTTTCTTTTCTTTTCTTTTGCCTTTGCCTTATGTGAGTTAGATAGTTGTCTTAGTTGCACTAATGAGTTTTCAAGTCTGCAGCTTCTCTTGCAGCCCCTTTAGGATCCATTTTTATTTGTGTAACTCTTGACATAGCCCTGCTGCTAGATAAAGGACTTATTTTTCTTTATCTTGAGTTTTTGTTAGGTTAAAAGCCACTTTTTTTATATCTAATCAAAAACTTGTATTTTATCTTCTTCTTCACATTATTATTATATTACTAGAATTGTATTTGTCCCAAGTTTATGGAAGTACAACACTACCTTTCTGTAGTGCACCTGGAGTCAATATATCACACTGAGTACAAAACAAACACACACAGGGAAAGTCTTTGCCAAAAATTACCTTGGAACCTGCTCAAACAAGAATAATGACCTTTTTTTTGGTTGCTTGCTGGCAAACAGAAAAGATTAATTTATCTATCGACTCCGAAGGTTGAGATATCATTACCATCCTGTTGCATCACCACACAAGTCGCTGATGTAGGGTAGTCATTTTAAAATAGCATTTTATAAATCCTATACTATGTCTATATATACATTTGGAAGATATTAATCATTTAGCTCTAGGTCAGGGGTGTCAAACATGCGGCCCACGGGCCAGAACCGGCCCGCCTAGGGGTCCAATGTGGCCCACTTTCCTTCCTGTGTTCTTTTCCTTCCTTCCATCTTTCCTTCCTACCTTCCTATATTCCTTCCTTCCTTCTGTCTTTCCTTCCATCTGTCCTTCCTTCCTTCCAGCTGTCCTTCCTCACTTCCTTCCTTCCTTCCTTCCTTCCTTCCTTCCATGCTTCTATTTGTCTTTCCTTCCTTCCCTTCTTATTTCCTTCCTTTCTTTCTTCCTTCCTTCCTTTTGTCTGTCTTTCCTTCCTTCCCTTCTTCTTTCCTTCCTTCCTTCCTTCTTTTTAATGATCCAGCCCACATGAGATCAAATTGGTCTGTATGTGGCCCTTGAATGAAAATGAGTTTGACACCTCTGCTCTAGGTCTTACTGTGCTTAGTTACATATCAGTTCAACTAAATTTACTAGTGTCTGTGAAAGATAAAAGTTGCATTATTAAACCAGACACATAAAACTGCTGCATGAATCTTAAAGATCTCTTTATTTCTGTATAATCTGTCTGCAATTTTGATTTCAAGAGGCATATTTGCTTTAGTGGCACAGCTTGTAAAAAAGACTTATCTTTTTTGTCCTTTGATTTGTTCCAATATAGCAGTTTTGATGCTTCAAGAATGATCCACAAAAGAGATAAAAAAAGTCAAAAGTTGAGAGGGGCTACAGAAGTACAACACTTGTGATGAAAAATAGAGACTTTAATAGTTTGTCTAGTCACATCCTATACATATATATTTACATTGTCAACCAATTAGACAGCCACTGTGTTGCCTCTGCTTGTTGAAATCCTCTCTCTCCTCTGTATGTTCTTTCCCCCAAATCTCTTTTTTTTCTCTTAAATATCTTCTTCCTTGTCCGTCCGCATGCAAAATAAGCCGTTAGCCCAGAAGATAGAGCGTAATTACTAGCAGAAAAAGTGCCTAAATTGACATTCTCACCGCCTCTCGGCTCAGAAAGGTCCTCCTAAGAGGCTTACAGCATGACAAACCTGCTGCGTTAATAGGTTAATCCTTAAGCCTCCATGCCGCCTTCATTTCCTCCACACCTTCATGTATTTGTTGTGAATGCGCGCAGTCATTTTCCCCAGTTTCTGAATACTTCCCCTTTCTTTCATCCTCGCTTTCATAATACAGTGCCCTATGTGCTGCTTTTTTGTCTCTGGTTAATTAACATTTAACAAACACATTGTTTTTCTTTGTGAGACTCTCTCCCTCACCTTCTCCTTCTTCTCCTCGCTTTCCTTTTTTTTTTTTTTGTTCCTCTTTCGCTCCCTCATTACTTTGTCTTCCTCCCCTTCCTTTTACCTCTCTCTCTCTCTCTCTTTCTCTTTCTCTCTCTCTCTGGGTATCGTCTTTGATTTGAGCCCTGCGGCGAAGTGGTGAGTCCTCGCCGTCCTCGACTGGATAATGAGAATTACAACCGAGGCAGTTTATAATTGTGGAAATGTTTCATATATGATTAATGTACTGCCAAGCTGCTTCCGTAACACTCACGCATGCAAATATTCACACAAACATGTTTCAACTTTGGATTTCTCTGTATCTTTAGCCAAAACTCTCACACTACTTCCCCCCTCCCCCTTTCTCTCTTATTCTCTTATATGAACTACTCCCTTAAGGGGATAGATTTTTCCCTCCTTCACACATACATATACACACATTTTCCATCACCTGCTTTGCTTTGTCTTGTCTCTACCTCTCAGTCTCCCCTCAGAGAGTCTTCTTTTCCACTGAGAGAAAGCTGCTAACACACATAAAGGCACTCGCTCTTCCATGCATGTGTGTTAGTTACAAACACAAATGGCTGCTGTCATTTTTTTTTTTTTGTTTTTTGTTTCTTCTGTGCCTTCTCTCGATCTCCCTCTTTCTCATCCTCCCAGAGTTACTCCCAGAGTTGTCTTCTCCTAAGAGGATACTCCTCCGTAAAAAAAAAAACCACACACACACACACATACACACACACACATGCACAGGCTTGCATATAAACACCAACTCTTTCTCCTGATGGATTGGCTACCTCTTTTTCCCTTTCCTTCATCTTCCCCGCCTTACTTTCTTTCTCATTCTCCGGCTTCTTCTCCCAGATGAGGACTTACAGCCAAGCAGCCTCCTCAGACTCTTGTCTCAATAATGTGATATCCATGTTTTGTAGCATTGCGGCCTTTCCGCTACCCCTTGAGGAAGCCATATTTTCCCCCCATCATGCCTCAGGAATCATTACAGCATGTTAGCCACTCGTATGTGTCCCTCTCTTATCGCCTCGCTCCGCCAAGGGCAGTAATGGCCAAATTAGTGTTTTATGAGGGAGCTTGTAGTTCCTTGAGACAGACAAGCTCCCAGATGTGTCTGTGTGAATGTGTGGGTATAAGTCCTACTGTACCATGGGACCTGGTTTTTCTAGTGCCATTTCATGAAACAGTGCACTTCTGTCGTTACACAACACTTTGCTCACGGACCCTCTGAGACATGCACCATTTAAAAAATAGTTATGTCCAATTTTTTTCATCTTTTCCTCCCAGTTTTGTCATTGCTAATGCTAATTCCCTTGTGTGCTATATGAGACTACTTTATCATATGATCTCGTGGGCATTTTTTAAAAATTGTGACAGATTATGACAGATCACCAGCACAGTCTTATGATCCAGTCTTTTTGAACTGTTTTATTTATGTCTCATTAAATCAGTTTTACACACAGTACTGACCAGCTTTTACAGTATGAGTAGATAATATGTTGCTACAGTGCAAAATACTGCATATTGTGTTGTAATAAACTGGTATTGCTAACAATGGCTAACCTAGCTAAAACAGACTCCACTTGCCCTACCCTTTAAAAAAGAAAAGTCAAAAATTTCCATTTAAATTTGACATATTACACTTGGGAAAAGAGAACGAAAGAATTACAAATTCAGGAGACAAATATATGTTTAGGATCATGTCGGTTGCTAGTAAAAAAAAAGCCATTACTAGGAAATGGCTGAAGACAGAGGCACCTAAGAGGAAGGATTGGGTAAATGTAATGCATAATATTTATATGATGGAAAGGTTGACTTTTTTGGTCAGATTAGAAACTGGTAAATTTAATTTCTGGAAAAACTGGGTAGAATTTGTATCACCACTCATATCAGACTTTATTGAGTAATATTATTGTATCCTATAAACCCCTTGGTTCTAGCTACAGACTTTATATTGTTAATTTAGTCATATGATTATAAGTTTTTCAATGTCTTCCATTAAGAGGAAAGGGACTGAGTAAGAAGGAAAGAGAAATGGAAAAAAGAGAAAACAAACCTGGACTTGTCTTGATGTTAATTTTGCTGTATGGATGATTATAAATGAGATGATGTCTGGTTATGGTTTGTATCTCCAGTAGGAGTTGGTGTACTGCATTGTGTGTCTAGAAGACATTATACAGGATGTAATGTGTGGAAGAAATTAAGTGTTTTGATATCAATACAAAGAAGAAAAGTCAAACTGGTTATGGTTTTATTTAGTTGCCTAATTATGTGGAAAATGTTTTGAAACAGTGTGCAATTCATCTGTGACTGACTTTTGAAGATGAAGAGGTACCCAAAAAAGTAAATGAGTAAGATGAAAGTGAAGTAAATGAGTGAATTGACTGTCCTAGAGCTTTATCATGGCTGTGATATTAACAATGGACCACTTAATTTCCCAGTTCCTATATCAAAAGATGGCAGCTCTGAATAACACTAGTGTTTCAGTTCCAATGAGAGTCAGCATAAAAAGCAACAGTTTAAATGCTCCTTAAATATAATCTGCAACCTCTCTTATGTCTACTCACTCTGGTCTTTAACAGGCAGAACAGCCCGAGGACATCTGGTGGACTAGTGGAGGGGAACCATAACACATCAGGCAGGTTTAATGCTGTCTGCGTTGTAAAGTAAAATAAATATTAAAAAAACAATATAACAAAAGCAGCTCTGTATGTTTATATGCTAACCAGCTGTTTCTCTGACTACTTCAAGCAACCAACCTCAAAGCTCATCATTATATATACCATAGAGGAATATTATATTACAATACATTAGAGCACACTGTGGACTAATTTAAGCTTTAATAGTGGAAGTCATCTCCCGTTTGTGCATCTCCATAACATTTATTCTCTATTTTTTAATTGATGGTTATTGGTTTATGGCTTCTACGAGGGAGCATCATATTCTCACTCTGGGATTAATTAAGAGTTTCTCTTCTCATGTCTTCCATGTAACAACAGTCCCTTCAGCCATTGTAAAATGATCCCCAGCAGAAGTGAATATCATTAATGAAAATCTCATGCCTCCCGATCAGCAGTGTGCATGTTTGGTGCCACTTGTCAACTGAACAACCATTCCTTCAGGAGTGTACTGTGCCAGTGTTGGAGCAGCGGGTCTTTGGCTGCCTGAAAAACTGAAGTACTAGTAATTACATACATGACATAGAGTGCATGGTGAGTTAAACAAAATAAGAGAGTTCAGGATTTTCTGGCAGTTGTGAGACACAAAGTGGTCTAAAGGGACCCTTACATGCTGTGTGGTATGCTCCATAATGAACACAAAAAGGAAATAATAGTGTGGATGGCAGCAACAGTTTTAGGAGGGGAAAAGGGAAATCCACTACAAAACAGGTGTTGCATGAAAATTATACGATGAAAGTATCAAAAGGCCTCAAAAATATCAACATTTTCACACTAAAAACAGGATTCATTTGTTTAAAATCATTTTTAGAATTACAATATAAGCAAACATTTCACATGGATGTTTTCTGGGTTCCTTCAATCTACACCAGGCGGGGAGTTCTGGTCCTCTGAAATGAGGCCAACGCTAAAGTAACTTAGAACTGCATTCTATCAAAAGGCCACCAGGGGGCGACCGTTTTGGTGTCAAAAGGACTTCCGTCTCCATAAGGGTCAATGGAGAATTCACCAACTTCTCACTTGATTTCTAACCTCAGTAAACGTTTTCAAAATGTGTTGATGGTCTCAATCACGGATGTTACGTCCATTTCTTTTATATGCAGTCTATGACCTACACCCAATAACTTCAATCCAAAATGCTGACCATTGTTAATATTTAACCCTCCTGTTGTCTTCGAGTCAAGGAAGAAGAGAGAGGAGGAAGAAAGAAGGAAAGAAGAAAAGGAGGGAGGAAGGAAGGAAGGGAGGAAAGGAAAACAGGAAGGAGGGAAAGAAGGACAGAGGAAAGAAGAAAGGTAATAGGGAGGAAAGAAAGAGACATGTAGGGAGGGAGGAAAGAAGGAAGGAAGGAGGGAGGAAGGGAGGAAGGAAGGACGAAAGGGGGGTGGAGGAAAGAAGAGAGAGAAGGAGTGAGGAAGGACAGACGGAAGGAAGGAAGGGAGGGAGGAAAGAAGGAACAATCAAAACACACAGGGTCAATTTGACCCAGGAGGACAACACAAAGGTTAATAACTGCACACAATCTACAGCCTTTCTTCATATCTCTAAAACCATATTAGTTTAATTACTCCAGTAGTTGCCACAGAAACCTGAGACGACACCTCAGCTCTCACCTGACCAGCTGTCTCACCTGAAGCAGCTAATACTCCGGAGCTCAACAGAGCTAATTCATCCATGCGCCCTGCTAGCAGCTGCACACACTGATTGAAATTGCAATTAAGGCTCTTCATAGGAACTTTTACCTACTAATTTTATGGGTTCAAGGGACTTCTCTTAGTCGGTTGAGAGATCTCCTGCCACTTCAAAAATATTACTCAAATTTACTTACTTACAGGCTGAATGGCTTAATGTGCAGCCTTTTTTTTTTCCACCCAGAAGATGACATCATATGCTGGCACGACTCAATCTCTTGGGACTGCATGGGTAATAAACACCATACCACATGTTCTATTACTTTCTCACAGTGACCGGTCTATCTGATCCCCAAGGCTCATCGCCGTAGTAACCGTGGTTCCTCTCCCCCTTGGTGCTGTCCATTACTTTCCCTGCTTGCCATCTGCTACTTCCACCCATCTCTGTGATTTGCAATAACCTCCTTCTCTCTGCTCTGTCACCAAACAACGATGGCCTCTTGAATGTGAGATCTCTTGCAAATAAAAAAAATAAAAAAATTCACATTCCCAGGTATTCTTGCTCAAGCTGTATTTTACAAGTTAGATTTTAACCCTCCTGTCGTCCTCTCGGGTCAAATTGACCCCACCTCTATTGACTGTTCCTTCTTTCCTTCCTTCCTCCCTCTTTCTTTAATTTTTCCTTTGTTCTTCCCCTCCTTCCTTCTTTCTTTGCTCCCTCCTGATTCCGTACTTCTTTCCTCACTTCTTCCTTCCTTCCTTCCTCTTTTCCTCCCTTTCCTTCCTTCCTTTTTCCCTCCTTACTCCTTTCCTTCCTTCTTAAAGTTTTAATACAGCTTTCTATTCATAGTCTCCATCCTTTAACACATTCTCAATGTTGGCTCTGCAGTTAAATTCGGTAATGGTTTTAATTCATCTTCCTTTAATTCTACTTTATTTTCCTCTCAATCCAAATGCTCTGTTCAATTCATTTAAACAATCAGTGTCTATCCATCCTCGACCAAATTGAACCATTTAAAACTAGGAAACAAAAATCAAATAGCCTCCTCTAGTTGAACGCTAGAGCACTAAAAATAATGCCGAAGATCTCAATGACATTGGAAAGTAAATAGGTCTGAAATAGCACACAACCCAATATGATTTTATCAGAAAGCAGTTAAAGTGCAAGATTGGCCTATTTTTCAGAGTTAATATCCATAAATCACCACAAGTTCTATTCAGGGTAATTGATTCAATTATTAATGGTCCCTCCACTTATCTCTCTGTACCTGACTGTGAGCTGTCCGAAAAATGTCTTGCTCATTTTGTTAATAAGACGAAGAGATCTTGTCCCTAATCCAACCTGACCTTTGCATTCATTCTATTTCCCATGTTAGTTATGCCTCTTTTTTTCTCAGTTTCAACCAATCACACAATTTTAATATTAGAGGATAGAGTCTCCCATATGAACTCATCTTTCTGCATTTCAGACATCATCCCCACTAAATTGCTCTAGGAGGTATTTTCCACTGTTGGCCATGTTACTTTGCAATTTTTATGTATTTATTATTAACAATTCTCTTCTGGTTCTTTTCCAAACAGTTTTATTCATGCTATTATTCACTCACTACTACAGAAACCAAATTTGAAGCCCCTTTGCTTGAGTAAGTAACAGACCAATCACCAAATTGTCTTTTTTTCTCTCTAAAGTTCAGGATAAAGAAATGTCATCACAACTGATTCTGTAAATAATAATAGTGTTTTAACTGTTTCCAGTCTGGTTTTAGAGCACTGAATAGTACCAAGAAAGCTCTTGTTAAAGACCGTGTAAAGTGAATTCAGACATTTTCTTCTAAACACATTAAATAGGTCATAAATGTATTTCTAAAAAAGGTGTAAAAAGCATTTCAACCATTTAGATTTGAATTGTGGAGCTAGGCTTCACAAACTGTGTTTCAAGATTTCTGTGTTCAGGATTTAGTGGGCGGGTCTGAATCACTGCTGCATTACGTAACACGGTGGTGTTAGCATAAACCCACCCCTGCTGCTGTAGAGGTATAAATACATTAGACACACATTACTACTACTACAGTCTACAGTTAGCCAGTTAGCAGCTGAGTTAGCCGCAGAGTTAGCCACTGAGCTAGCAGCTGAGTTAGCGGCAAAAAGCTCTCAGACGTAGCGTCCATGTTTCTGGTAGAGGTGGTGACTTTGATTGACAGGTGACACACAGTAGGGGGCGGGGCTTCAGCGGACTCAGCGGGCACTCCCACAGCATTTGGGAGCAGAGAAAGAGGCTGATTTATACACAACTTTGAAGCCTAATTTCATATATTTGGCGATTTTTTTAATCATTCAAATTTGGCAGGATGGTTAACAACACACTTTTCTGTGGTATGTCAAACTCAGAACACATATTTATTCTTACTTTACACGGACTTTAAAGCTTACTATTGTCCCACTGCTGACAGAGGTGATTGCTTGATTTGAGTATCTCCTCTTCGATCATTCAGAGACTAGGGAAGATGTGAGAGCTGCCTCAAGGATGCAGCTCTCACATCTTATTACGTTCATAACTCTCTAGCAGAGTGTTTTCCTCTCTGCTCTTTCTAACTTTGTTGATGGCTCAGTTGAGATGTGGTGGTGTCCCTCAGGGTTTTGTTTTTGCCCCCCTTCTGTACATGCTCTCTCTCTCAGCCCTGTTATTCAGAAGCATGATATGTATTTACTGTTTTTATGCTGATGACATTCGATCCGCAGATCCCAGCACTGCTCACTTTTTTAAAAGGCCTTAAACAGCCTTTGCTCCTGCATACATCTCTGACTTATTGACCTGGTATGTAGCCTCCGGCCGTTACGATCAGCTGATGGAGCCCTGCTGGTTACTCCCAGATCACGGCTGGTTATTAAGGGGATTTGTCATTCGATATAAAGAGGATTGACACTGTGAAACCCAGACACACTCATTCTCTATAGCTTGTTTTGAATGTTATTCTCCTTTTAAACTTATCTTTGTAAAAGCTTTTCGAAATGTTTGATATATGCTTTTATTCATTTGACCGTATTAATGTTATTGTCTCTACATTATTTGTATCTGCCTTGTCTGGTTTTCTTAAATTCTGGTCTGTGAGGTCTATACTTTGTCTGGCAGGCAAGATAAAATTCAGGAGATTGAAAAATAATTGAGATAGGACAAAGTGTAAGCACCTAACATATCAACATTAATACACTAAAAGCCATATATTATACATAATTAGTATTGTGTTCAATCTCAATTCTTCTTGGCTGTATGTGTGTTTGCAGGCTTATGAATATCCATGTGTGCACTGTTGAGTGAGCGCCACAATGACCAAGACTGAGACCCAAACCAATCAAACTCTACACTGTATTATAACCCTCCTAAATCCCTGTTATTTCACAGGATTATGAGGACATGTGTCAAAAGAGCGAGAAGGCAAATAACAACAGCGTCTGCCTCGTATTGTAGGAATCCTGCTTTGCCATAGCTGAGACTCAAGTGGCTATCCCTCTCTCTCTCCTTGCACTCATGCTTAATAACGTGCCATTAGCTTAGCACTGATTCAAGAGAGGATGCCAGACAGACGATAATCACCCTTGGAGAGGTCAACTGAAAATTGGCATGATGGGGAATTTTGCACTCAAGGGGTTATTACCAGCGCCAGTCATGTTTCTGTGTGCAGACGAGACAGTGATGAAACCACAAGGATTCATTTGGTTAGCAGTTAAACGCTAATCAAATGTTTTTTATACACAGAGATATGTACGTGATAGTCGAATGCTGCTATTTCTGAGAGGCTCTCAGACAATCTACATACTAGTCATTTACTTTAAAGGGTCACAAAAATGCAGACATAACAAGGACTTAGATAAGACACTTAACCCTCCTGTTGTCCTTGAGTCAGGGGGGGAAGAAGGAAGGAAGGGAGGAAGAAGGAAGGAAGGAAGGGAGGAAGAGGGAAGGAAAGGAGGGAGGAAGAAGGAAGGAAATGAGGCAGGAAGGGAGGAAGGAAAGGAAGAAGGAAGGAAAGGAGGTAGGAGAGAACAAAGGAAGGAAAGGAAAGAAGAAAGGGAGGAAGGAAGGAAGGAAGGAAGGACGAAAGGAAGGAAGGAAGGAAGGAGGAACAAGGGAGGGAGGAATAAGATCATAAGATCATAACCTTTCCTCCTAGCCCCCAAAGCTAACTAGGAATGCAAGAAAGTCAAATAACAAACAAGTGTGTAACATAGTAAAACAAAACCATGTATCCATGACGATAAATGATGTTGGTGTATGACATTTTAAAATCATGATCCTGTGTCATCATCCACCACTGGTTTGAATTAACAGTCAAATATTCGGTGGTGGAAAGTAACTTTTTTTTTTAGACTTATTTGCTTTCATTTCAGCTGCATCGTTCCATGCATTCTTATTTTCTCATACAAATTTACAAGGTCTAGTCCTCAACAAAAATCTTACCTTTTATAAGTCTTAATGAGCAAAACTCCCTTCACTAGTTAAACATTAAGATTATCCTTCATTTGAGATAATGTCTGTTAAAATGATTTATTCCTGTATAACATTACAATCACATCAGCTGGAGGTGCTAATAAGAATAACTACCAAACACAGCCAGTGTAAACAACAGCAGATGAATTAAATTGGTGTTGTGAGGCCATTTAATAAATCTCAAATGATTAACATATAGACATACATGCTTAACAGGGTCAAAGTCATTTTCAGTGGTTAACACTCTGCAGCAGAATAGTGCTGCATAGAGTCTATAACTTGATGTGAGATATGAGAGAGAGAGAGAGAGAGAGAGAGACAGAGACAGAGACAGAGACAGAGAGAGAGAGAGAGAGAATAAGTGAAAGATGAGAAGGAACTGATATCATATGATTTTCAGGGCTGCTTTCTGAGTCTTCTCCCATCTTACACTATCTTATCAGCTTAGCCTCCAATCCCACAACGGCTAAAGCCAAGAGGAGAAGTCAGGTCACAGTGGTAATATAATGTAAGTTCAAACTCTACAAGTAAAGCCTCTTTCATCATGAGAATTGACTGAAGACAAGAGAAAAAATAAGGAAATTAAACAACAGTACTGCAGCGGACAAAAATGTATGTCTAGAATAGCTTTCCTTCTTATTTCCACCCTAAAATGATCTGAATTTTTGCTCAATATATTTGCTCTACCTTAACCCTCCTGTTGTCCTTGAGTCAAAGAAGGAAGGGAGGGAGGAAAAAGGAAGGGAGGAAGGAGGAAAGGAAAGGAGGGAAGAAGGAAGGAGGGAGGGAGGAAAGAAGAAGGAAGGAGGGAGGAAAGGAGGGAGGAAGAAGGAAGGAAAGGAGGAAGGAAGGACAGAAAGAAGAAGGAAGGAAGGAAGGAAGGGAAGACAAAGGAGGTAAGGAAGGAAAGGAGGGAGGACAGAAGGAAGGAGGGAGGAAGGAAGGACAGAAGGAAGAAGGAAGGAAGGAAGGAAGGAAGGAGTCAAAACAGACTGGGTCAATTCGACCCGGGAGGATGACACAAGGGTTAAAAACTTTTCCCTTTTTTTTGACTCTTATCTTCATCTTCAGAAGCATCTTGTAATTCTCTGTATTTACCACATAGAGCACGTCGCTTGTTCATCTCTTCTGAGTCTTTTCATGTCATCACACTTTTATGGATGACCTCCATCTTTGTAATTCACTTACTGAGAGCTACTGCATTTGTTTAAACCGTTTAATTATCTTATTTACTTCATATGATAAGTAGATGATTTGTTTCCCCCCTTTTAACACAGTGGACTTTAATGTTTTAAATTGAATGTGTTTAGTAAGGATGCAAATCATCCAGTTAGTTAACTTATAATAATAATATTGCCATTATTATAAATACTAGAAATAGTGCTCATAATGAGAATTCAAAGTGCAAAGTTTGAGTCCTTAAAAAAAATCATTTGTAGTTATGTAATGTGTAATTTCAACATGTTAATTGCTGATCTTTGGTTTTACGTTAAACTAGCTTCATCCAAAAAAAATCCAATTCAGTAATGAACAGATGTGGCGGAAAACAGCTGTGATTGTTTTCTTCCTTAACCTTCGTGTCGTCACTGTTCCTTCTTTCTTTCCTTCCTTCCTTCCTTCTGTCCTTCTCTCTTTCTTTCCTCCCCCCTACCTTCCTCCATTCCTTCTTTCCTCTGCCCTTTTTCCTTCTTTCCTAACTTCCTCTTTTCCTTTCTCCCTCCCTCCCTCCTACCTTCCTTCCTATCCTCCATCCTTCCTTCCTTCCTCACTCCTTCCTTTCCCTACTTCCCTCCTTCCTTCCTCCCTCCTTTCCTTACTTCCCTCCCTCCTTCCTCCCTCCCTCCCTTCTTTCCTTACCTCCATCCTTCCTTCCTCCCTCCTTTCCTTACTGCCCTCCTTCCTTCCTCCCTTGACTTGAGGACAACAGAAGGGTTAAACATACTATGTGCTGGTAATTTGTAGCATCATAAAATATATAATTACATCTCAACTATCTGACTAATCTGATTATGAGGAATATTCAGAAGGAATCAGATCAGTTTTCAAATCCATATGCTCCAGAAAACATTTACCTTTTACCACCATGAGCTGATATACACTGTTATTCAGTTGATATTCACATCAGCCATGGTCTAGTAAAGCACATTAAATCAGTAAAGCATAGAAATCAAATCTGTACAGGCTACTGTTTAACCCAACTAAAGGCGGGTAACGACAAAGAAACCCAATCAGCTGACTTGTGATGGGCGATATCATCATACATTGACATTATTTCCAATTCAGAAGAGTCAAATAATGAGATTAATAAAGTAGTTGTAAATATGACATCATATTATGTAGACTACAGATGCAGTAAGGGGATAAAATTGAGCAATTAAACGAGACAAGAAGGATTTAACTCTTTTTTTTTTTTTAATTCTGTCAAAGGTGGGAAAAAGAAGTTGATATGAGATACACAGATAAAATGTCTTCGTCACAACTGAGGCTGCTAATTAAAAAGTCTCACGTTCCCAGGGTGTGGTGATGATGATGACAATATGGGTGCAATCTATTGCACCATTCACTTTCTGGTATTTCAGTGCACACATGTACGTTTCATTCATTATTTATGGCTACAGTCAGCTAATCAAAGAGACCTGCTACATGATAGGAACCCTCTTTGGGCATTTCATCTTAAAGTCATTAAAACATTTCATATATGGTTTGGTGATGCCTTCTTTTTTTTCCCCTCCTCCCCTCCAGAGACATAAATGGGCCTAAACAAGCAAAGCAGGTTTGACAGGCAGCCTAAACTCACATTGGTAATTTACCTCTGTACACAAAACTCTTCTGTCAATGGTTGGCTCCCTCACTATGTTTGAGTGTTACAGTAAGCAATTAAAGTAAGCAAAGGAGTCCTATGCAACAATGTGCAATGATTTTTTTTTTTTTTTTGCATGCATTTAAGCACATGGAAATTCGCTACGTCAATTAAGTATTAATATACATATCTGTCTCACAATATTTAGTTTTGCAATTCATATTTCATATATTCCATCCACCCACTTGAGACCTGACATTAAAATAAATAATCTCTCTCTTTCCAAGTATTTTTTTTTTCATTTCAGACTGTGATTGAGTGTATGAGTAGGTGCTTTGAATAGTGCACATATCTCTTTCATCAGTATGCTATGCACACTGCCAGCCTCTTTATGCTAATGCTCCTTACACTGGATATATACAGTAGATCCTACATATAACCCCTTTACATCTCAGGCACTTCATTCACATTAGCTTCTAGCTTTGGCCCTGTCCATCAACATAGAGTGCATTTATTTAACATGAAGAAATGCATTTATTACCTTTTTATAGCCTTTGTTGTAACATCATCATTTCCTCCTGTAATTACATGTGTCTGTGCTCATCTATCTGTCCTAATAGTCAACCACTGTAACGGCATAGTAAGCAGTAACACTGTCAGCGTGGATCAAACACGGCTTTGCAACACCGCAAACATGGAGGTAAACAGGAAAGGAGTATCAGAGCCTCGGAGCATCTGTGTATTTATCTCACAAAATAAAATAAGCGCTGATAACTGGTCTGCTGATCAGTAAACAGAGATGGATGTTTACAACAGATATATGATATATTAACTGTTAGCCTTTGATGTCTCTTCCAAATAAGTTTGGTTGACTGGGCTGCTCATATCTCATGCCCTAACAGAGTTATATTATTGTTGTGTTGTCCCATTCCCAAAACTTAGCTACTGTCTTGGATGCAGTGGTGTTATTACTAACAAGATCCAGGGTTACCCTTTAAAGTCCGTGTAAAGTAAGAATAAATATGTGTTCTGAGTTTGACATACCACAGAAAAGTGTGTTGTTAACCATCCTGCCAAATTTGAATGATTAAAAAAACAAAATTGCCAAATATATGAAATTAGGCTTCAAAGTTGTGTAAAAATCAGCCTCTTTCTCTGCTCCCAAACGCTTTGGAAGTGCCCGCCGAGTCCGCTGAAACCCCGCCCCCTACCAAGTGTCACCTGTCAATCAAAGTTACCACCTCTACCCGAAACATGGACGCTACGTCTGAGAGCTCGGTGGCTAACTCAGCTAACTGGCTAACTGTAGACTGTAGTAGTAATAGTGTGCTGAATGTATTTATACCTCTACAGCAGCAGGGGCGGGTTTATGCTAATCAGACCCGCCCACTAAATCCTGAACATAGAAATCATGAAACACAGTTTGTGAAGCCTTGCTCCACAATTCAAATCTAAATGGTTGAAATGCTTTTTACACCTTTTTTAGAAATACATTTATGACCTATTTAATGTGTTTAGAAGAAAATGTCTGAATTCACTTCACACAGTCTTTAAGAGTATACAATATGCAAATATACAATATGTATGTGATATCCAGTGATTAATGTACTGTAATAAGTGTTCAGTGAACCAGTCATGTCTGCAAAAAAAGAGTGTGAACAAAAACCATGATGCAAAGCAAAGCAGCGTGTTGCATGATCCTGTACTTTTTTTTTATAAGTACATGCATTAATAACAAAGATGATGTATATTAGAAACAGTATTTCAGAAGCCATTGCCAAAGCAAGATTCCTTACTGGGGGAATGGGAAGTATATTTTTTGTTATCCTCTGTACACTAAATTTTTAACAGCACAAAAATGACACTGAGAAAAGTTGAAGAAAGCATCCTGAAATATAGTCACTGAACAATTGTGTCATCATACATGTGCACACACACACACATAACGCACTGTAGAGACGGTATCATAGATACACAGTAATGCCATAGACTCATATGCTTAACCCTTAAACAGACCTTACTAGTTATGTCATTTGCACCTCAAGTAAGGAAGGAAGGAAGGAAAGAAGGAAGGAAGGAAAGGACGGAAGAAGTAAGGAAAGGAGGGAGGAAGGGAAGGAATGGAGGAAGAAGGAAGGAAAGGAAGGAGGGAGGAAGGAAGGAAGGAAGGAAAGGAAGGAGGAAGGGAAGGAAGGGAGGAAGACGGAAGGAAAGGAGGGAGGAAGGAAGGAAGAAAGGATGAAGGAAGGAAGAAAGGACAGAAGGAGGGAACATTTACCCTTAACAGCCCCTTTAACAGCTGAACTTAGATCTGAGGAAGGAAGGAAGGAAGGACGGACAGATGAAGGAAGGAAGGAAGGAAGGAAGGAAGGAAGGACAGATGAATGAAGGAAGGAAGGACAGAGGAAGGACCCGGGAGGACAACACGAAGGTTAGAGAGTCTGTATCTCCTGGTGCACGTTGTCTGTTTAAGGGTTAATGGGAGTTGTAGCACCCAGATTCATGTAATATATCTTATGCCATTAATGCTATAGCGCCACACATTACGGTAACATAGCAACAATACAGTTACAATGAGCTTGATGATGTATGAGCCACTCTATCTTAGTATATTAGCCTTTGCTGGTAAATTTCAGAGAAGATGAGAGACTGTTTAACATCCTGTTAACACGGTCGGGCAAACAGATTAAAACTATGTTAAGACTTTACTTCAACTGTGTTATTAAATTCTCATTTTCAAGTATGTAGTTAACTCTTTGAAACTTAATCTATAAAACAATCAAGAGAGAGTACACGAGGATCTCCCCCTGCAACCAAATACACTCAGTAATTCTCATCAGGCAGTCAGACAGCAATAACAATAATACCCAGAGAAGGAAATGAGAGTGCCAAAGCTGAGCCATTTTACCGTCATACCTTTCTCCCATCAGCTCGCTTTGTGCATTCCTGAAATCACTGGCAGGCATAATAAAAACAACACATGCAGCTTTAGGAGCTAATTACACTGTTGTTGTTAATCTGTCTGGCTGTCTGTCTGTCTGTGCTGGATTGTTTCTGTTTGTTTGGACTTGGCGCTGTCTGCCCTTCGGCTTCAGCTTGGGCATTGACCTGAGTCGTAAATGAAAAGAGAAACATTTGAGGGATTTTATAAGGTCTAGTGAGAGAGATAAAGAGATCGTATAGTGAATTGTGGAGGCATTAAAAAGCACTGAGCAGAAGTTTTTTGCATATAAAGGTTGTGTGGGCGTCTCTGAGCACATCTGCTATACGTGCAGCAGAGCAAAGTGCAGAGGGACAGAACTAAGTGGAATATAAGAGGGTGTGGTGATTGATAAATATACTCTCAGCCGGTCACGTAACTAGTCTCATCGCTCTGAAAGACCTGTGCCGATCACAGTGACGCATGAGTGGAAATAGCTCTCGAAATGGAGACAGCTTTTTCAGGAAATGATATCATTGCCTGAATGGTGCAGAGTGGCACAGCATGAAGATAGCAACAACAATCTGAAGTAAAAGGCAGATTATGTGTTTAACAAAAACTAAAATATTGAAGCCATTAATACAATTGCATATTAGCAGTCAGTACAGGCTGGTAAACACATTTCCATAACCATCACACTGAGCACTGTCTGGAGCCCTGCAGAGCTCTGTCCTGAGTCCATTGCTGTTCAACCTGATGAACCCGCTGTGTGAAACAAAGTACGACAATATTATCAATTTTGTGGATGACACAAAAGGTGGTACGCTTCATCAGGCGACAGTCATGAATTCAATTATAGAGAAAGAAGTAAAGCAATTTGTGAACTGATGTGACACACCAACAGCTGGTTCCTAAATGTCCTGAAGCAAAAAGGGATCACTGTAGACTTAAGGAGGAATCATCATGACCTTTGACCCTAAACATCTTCTCCCTAACCAAGACAGTCCAGCACCAATAGCACTTCCTGTCACAGATGATGAGACTGTTAGTGAGCATTAGTGTTGATTGCTATCTATCTGAACCACGCAAAACTACTTTAACCCTCCTTTTGTCCTCAGGTCAAGGAAAGACAGAAGGAAGGACAGGAGGAAGGAAGGAAAGGAGGAAGGAGGAAAAGAGGAAGGAATTTAGGAGAGAAGGAAGGAAAGGAGTAAGGAGGGAGGGAGGTAGGAAAGGAGGAAGGAGGGAAGGACGGACAGACGGACGGACGGAAGGAAGGAAGGAAAGGAGTAAGGACGAAAAGAGGAAGGAATTTAGGAGACAAGGAAGGGAGGAAGGAAAGGAGGAAGGAAGGAAGGAAAGGAGTAAGGATGAAAAGAGGAAGGAAGGAAAGAAAGGAGTAAGGAGAGAGGGAGGAAGGAAGCAAGGAGGGATGGAAGCTGGAGGGAGCAAAGAAAAAGGGGAAGAGGGGAAGAAGGAAGGAAAAATTAAAGAAAAAGGGAAGAAGGAAGGAAAGAAGGAACAGTCAAAAGAGACGGGGTCAATTTGACCCGGGAGGACGACACAAGGGTTAAAATAAATGGAGGAAAAGTTGACTGTTGTAGTCAGTGAGTTTCTCCGTTCCCTATGAAATATAATCAAAAAAATTTCATATTGAAGTGACTTAAATGAGAAAAATGAACTTGGCTTTCTCCCATTCATAGCATTCCCACAACACTAGATACATGCATCATCAGGCATTATTGTGCTTTTATTACATTACTGTGTTTAGATTTTTTTCTACTTTGTGACACAAGTGATGATGGGAAGGTAAAACAAGGTGAACTATTATATTTATGTTGTTTAATTTATTGTGATGGAGCTCCCAGATTGCAATAAAAATGTCACAGAAATGAATCACCAATCTTCACCGCCATCAGTTCTCACAGTCCCCGTGTGATATAGCAACTGTTGCCCTGATTTGCTGTTATATTATATTTTTGAGAAGATGCACGTCAGCTAGCTTCAAAAACATAAAACACACATAGCTGCAGTAAGTATAGCAGTAAGTGTCCAAGTCCATCAAATGCTTATGCAGGTTATCAAAGCCTAGCTACCAGTTGTTATTCTATCAGATAAGATGCATACAGTATTCACCTAGGGTCTAAAATGTAAATGAGCCCCTGATTAGATGTGTTGAATGAGAGCGCTGGATCTTGATTGCCATTTAGAATCACTCATATTGAACGTGATTAGCAAGTATTTGTTTCTCATGTTGATCTGATTGACGTTTCAAGCAACATCCTTCATCACCTCCGAATTTGGTTTGAAGTATACAGCAAAAAAACAAATCACATAATAGTGCCTTTTTCCCCCTTGCTTGTGGTCTTTTATTTAAAGTCTGTGTAAAGTAAGAATAAATATGTGTTCTGAGTTTGACATACCACAGAAAAGTGTGTTGTTAACCACCCTGCCAAATTTGAATGATTACAAATATCGCCAAATATATGAAATTAGGCTTCAAAGTTGTGTAAAAATCAGCCTCTTTCTCTGCTCCCAAATGTTGTGGGAGTGCCCGTTGAGTCTGCTGAAACCCCGCCCCCTACCAAGTGTCAGCTGTCAATCAAAGTCACCACCTCTACCAGAAACATGGACGCTACGTCTGAGAGCTTTCTGCTGCTAACTCAGCGGCTAACTCGGTGGCTAACTCGGCAGTTAGTTCTGCGACTAGCTCAGCTAACTGGCTAACTGTAGACTGTAGTAGTAGCAGTGTGTGCTGAATGTATTTATACTTCTACAGCAGCAGGGGCGGGTTTATGCCAATATCACGGCGGTGATTTTCAGACCTGCCCACTAAATCCTGAACACAGAAATCTTGAAACACAGTTTGTGAAGCCTAGCTCCACAATTCAAATCTAAATGGTTGAAATGCTTTTTACACCTTTTTTAGAAATACATTTATGACCTATTTAATATATTTAGAAGCAAATATCTGAATTCACTTTACACAGTCTTTAAATTTAAATAGGGTCAAGTCAAACAACGGGGGACAAACTCTCAAGAACATTATAGTAACTTTTGTCATTTTTCATTTTTTTTTCCTTTCATTCTATCCAAACTCCGTTCACTGCCATCCCAGAGTGCTGCCAAGGAAATCCAATTAGAAATGTCTCAACACGGCTGACAAACAACTCTTCTCAACCAGCTTGCCTTTTTCTTCTGTTGGATGGAGCTCCTATATGGACGGATGGAGGGCGGAATTAAGCGAGAGGCAATTACCTTTTCTTGCGCTTGTACACACCTACTCATATATGATCACACGTATACTGTACACGTTTGAGCCCACGCACCTATAAATCACACATTTGTACATTTAAACAGACTGATACATGCAATTAGGAATATAGAGACTCACACACATAACAACGTACACAGGCACACATTGGCATACATTCATCTTAACCTCGCATGCATGCAATTACAAACAGCACACCCACCGACATAAAGGTATACCTTGCAGTAGTAGCCATTACAATGTAACTGTGTGGTGGAAAATCCATTTTCTCCACATGACCAATTCTTTTTTCATTATAGATTATCCTCAAGCTATTGTGGCGGCCAGGAGCTGTAGTTTTCAGACACACACACACACACACACACACACACACACACTGGCTATGCATCTCTTACTTGTACCCTGATTAGTTTCCATGAAATGTTTTCATCTCTCTCTCTGCTATGTGTGTCCCATTGATTTACAAAGTGAATCGAGAGACACTTTAATGGCCTCCTACCGCACGACTCTCTTCTTCTTTGCAGAGGGATCGATGAACTCTTCATACAGAGGCCATGCTCTCGAATACAAATGTAAAAAGCCTGAACTGGACAACTCATTAGAGACAAGGCTCTTAGACATGTTAGAACAAGTGAGGTAGCAAGTTCATGGGCCGATACAAAGGCTGAATTCTAAACAAAAGCGAATTATATCACCAAGACAGGCGATGATTGCCGGTGCCAGACAATGTGGGTTGAGTATCTCAGAAACTGCTGATCTCCTGGGATGTTCATGCTGAGGCGACAGAAGGCAGTTGCTGTGACCGAAACAAAACAAAATGTACCTCTGAAGAAATGCAGCCTGAACCGGAAAGGTCTCATCGGTTACATATTGAATAAACAGGAGGTACTGTGGAGCGAGGTGGTTTATGTTTTTATTATAGACAATGAGTAACATTTTGTTTTCCGAAAGTAATTTGGAGCCACAGCAGAGATCAGGTGCGATGTGCTCAAATGTGTTCTTGTTTGGTAGTGGCGCTGTGGATTAGCTGCAGTCCGCCTTAAGTCTTTTTATGTAGACCAGTGAGGACGGCTTTGCAGTAGTCCAAATATATGTTTCTGCATCTGCCTCTTACTCTGGATACATTCTTCAAATGATAAAGGGAAGTTTTTGGGATGTTGGTGAAATAGCTCTGCAATGTTAGATCCAAATCAATGATGAAACCGAGATTTGTAGCCTGTGTAATATTTTGTCCTGCTGCACAGGTACCAGTAACAAGGACTTTTGGACCTTTGATTTGACAGGGATTAAGTCTTTATGGTACCAGAAGAGGTATAACTATGTGCACGATGACTAACACAGGAAGTGCAATGCTTATATTTTCCTGACTTGGGTGCATGGTGCAATTATTGAGGGATGCTTATTCAAATGAAGGTGTCTTAAAATCATGTAACTTTGCTGGCATCTTACTTTAAGCAAATGTGCAGTAATAACAGAATTATGCCTAAAATCTGAATAAACTATTTTAATTAAACACTTTCCATTCGATAAAAAATATTTAGTGATAAAAGCAGTTTGAATTTATCCAGAAATCAACATGGGATAATCTTACAGCATCTGTTGCCTGTAGCCATGTAACTTTGTATGAAGCTCTTTTTCTTCAGTTCATTAAATCTTAATCTCTATATATCTGAATCTAGCAGGACAATATATGTTGATCAATTTAAGAAGACCACAGTGCCATTACTGACGGCTGTCCACTGCTTTTACTTTGATTAAATCACATGCAAATGACACCAGGCTGATTCAAAATAACCAGAGCAGAAACCTCTACACACATCAGACTGATCGGTATAACTCATCCATCATGTGTGCCATTGCCTTCTTACCAATTGTATTTTTATTAAAACATGCTGTCTCGTGCTTTATTCCTTAAATACATCACAGCAGAAACACGTCTGTCACATCAATTATAACATAATGTTATTATTTATAATGTGAAATACAAAATCATTCATAACAAAATAGTGCTAGATTGATGTGATCGTATAAATGGCTTCATCAACATTTTTAATCATTTATTTATGTCATCTTTGAGCGGTTATTAAAAGTTAAAACATCTGCCTCTGGCTGCAGATTTATGTTGTTTTGTATCTACATCGCAATGCTTCGTTCCTCCGAGACAAAAATGTGATTTCCTTCTTTCAGTTTGAGCAAATGTGTGTAAAGTATACTTATTAATCATCACACCCTCAAATCTATATTCTTCTTCACCTTTCGCCCTTTTCACTGCTGCACATACAGTAAATGAGCCAAGATAGCCAGCGTGCTCGGAGATGACCACAAAGTCCACAACGCTGAGCCTGTGTGATTAAAACAGCTCCACTTTTGTTTTGTTTATGTGTCCAAGAGGCAGCAGTGCACATTTAAAAGGTATAGTAAGTGATGTGGGGCAAAACGAGGAGAAAAGTTGTTGAAATTTGAGTGAAAACCAAAGCAGCCCCCCCCCCCCATTTCGTGCTCCTCCTGAGGCTCCAACCCCTTAGTTCATAGACGCGCATTGTCATGGTGACGGACGTAACCACTGCACCAAGCTTCAGTTTGATTTATTGCAGCATTTATTGCTCTGATAGTACAGGTGGCTAGCCTGGCTAGCACCAGACCGGCTCTCAATCTCATGTGAGATTATTGTGATAGCAAACGTGTGTTTATATGTCTTCCTGACTGTAAACACTTTGAAAGCAGTGAACAAACACCAGATACACAGCGAGCAGCTACACAGCAGCTACGTTGTAGGTTACGTTAGCACGCTGGTAACGTTAGCTGCGAAGCTAACGTGCAGAGCGTCAAATAGCTGTAATAACAACTCTGCTACTTTACAGCTAACATCACAACAACAACATCCTGACTAACTAGACAGTGAACTGAACGTCAGCAGTTTATGTGTATGTTTATGTGAAGCAGCGCTGATGTTACCCACCTTTCCGGCAGATCAGCGTCCGCCTTCAGTCTCCGGTCCTCCGTCCATCCCTCCCTGTTTCTGATTGCCTGGAGCATTGTAGTGTATTTATCTGCTGAATCCTATGGCTGAATCTCAGAGCCAGGCTGTGTATTGAGACAATTGAGACTGGACTTTTTTTTCAGCGCACACTTAGAAGGGACAGCTAGCGGATATAGTGAGGAGAGATTAGGTGATTTTGACAAAAAAATGTATTAGGATTATTATCGTATACTACACCTTTAAGAGTAGCAGACCAGGTATTGACCCATACATTGCATACAGTGTCTACATTCTTAGAGATGAAGAAAACACAGAATAATTTTTAAATCACGGGAAAAGCTTCAGCCCAATTAGTCAGCAGAGTTAGATCTAGGAGAGTACTTCAAGCTTTTTTTATTCTAAGCACTGTGAAAATAGGTTATCCAACTAATTCTGCTGTAAAATGAGCAATTATTCACCAAGTCACAGAAGCTGATATCAGTCCTCTCGGTGGTATTAGAAGTGTGTGAGATTCCTTGTGGAACATTGATTTTTCCTTTTTATTTTTTTATTTTAGGTGACTCCATAAGTAACTTCTTATGACAACAAGAATAAACCTGTTCTCACTTTGGATCGGTGGCTAATTAGGCTCGGGTGTTCAAGAATAAAAGAAAAAAAAAAAGAGAAATCATCTGACTGTTATGAGTCTCTATTGTTAGGCAGAGTTAAGAGCTCAGAGATTATTTAAAGAGGTGTAGCTGGTGCACTGTTTAATGTACATTATTCATTATAGCAAAATACCCAGGGGGATTTGTTCTTCTCTGTGAATATGAAGCTCAAGAACAGCCAAATACTGTTATATCAATTAAAATAAAGTTTTAATTCACAGGAAGTGAACATGACTGTGAACTGTAAACTATTTTGAAATGATCTCCCTCAGTCATTACCACAAGAGTTTGTACTCATTTATAGCGTTATATTCCAGGATTGATTGTTTTAAAGATTAAAGTGCCCGACTTTTATAATGGAGCTAACAGACATAGAGCAACTTCATGAGGAAACATTGGATTTCATTCAAAGCAGCTCCTGCAATACTGATGCAATGTTCAGTAAATTCCATCTAAAAAAATAAATAAATAAAATACAAACAGACTTCCTTTCAGTCATGATGGTGTCTTGAGATGTGTTTGTATGTTCAGCAGACATGGTGCCGAAATCTATTAATAATGAGTGTTTTATCTAATATTCCACATTGCCGTTGCTTCCTGTGCAGCGGAGTGTTTAGAACAATCAAGCTAATCAATTTTTTATGTTTTTGTTACTACAGTCTATATTTTTCTACTGAATGAAACCACTCATTCAAATCAAGTTAATCTTTTGATTATGTGGAGGCCCATTATTCCCACTTAACAACCAAATGCTGCAGGCGGAGTTGCTTCAGATATCTTCAGCATGGGGTTAATGGTTAATGTGGTGGCTAATGGTGGATGCTTGGAGGTTAGGTTATGTTGGCATTCTCCAGTGACTATAAGGTGCAGGATATTAGATGTTTATGTGTTAGTGCACCACACACAGTGCCGCTGTAAGAAGCTGCTCAAATAAGCTGGTTTTAATTAGGAGGTGATGTTGTTTAAGTCCCATAAGGGCTGGTTTCAAAACACACGTTCTGTTCCTTGTATTTATTAACCCAGTATGCTTTGTGATGTCTATTAGAGAGAGAAAATACACTATTATGTTGCATGTATTATCAGAATCTGCAAATGTCTGCAATTGGAAAAGAAAAAATCCAACTCAATTTGTATTTTAGTAGTAATGAGATACATAGAGTGCCTTTCTGAAGATTTTTTTTTAGGTGATTTCCTTGGTGACTGTAGTAATTCAGAGGACTGACATTGATAATGTGCCATGCTGAGTCAACAGAAAGCACAACAAAGCCAGTAAAACACTTTTTCAAGTGGCTCTGTAATATTGTTACATCAGCTGCAACATCTTTTTTCACCATTTTCTACTATTTTCTCTATTTTCCGTGGCACCGCATTCCCAAATTCCACCATCTATTTTTCTGCTAATTTCATTTGTGTGCTTGCTTTTGTGTAATTTTCCACCTTCTGAATCATATTGCTTTCACTGCTGCTAGAAAATCAAGTTCACCCACAGAGATTATCAATCGTATAATGTGATCTAGAAATAATGCTGTTGCTGCTTCAGTGCAAAAGTCATAAGTGGTGTGAAACAGCAGATTTCAAACCTGAGGGGATTGAAATGACCCCCTTGCCTTGTCAGATTCAATTTAAATTGTTTGGTACTTTTAGCTGGACGTCTGACTGTCATAATGGCCTTGAAGTAACATTAATATGATAGGTTGCGAAGGCTGGATCTCGAGGACATTGGGGAATCAACCTGTCAATCACGACGTAGCCACACCCTAATGTAGGCTATACCCTGCTTTATCGTCAAATATAAAATCAGGGAGGCCAAAATGTCCCAAATGAACATCATACTGCATTGAAGAAGGCTTTAAACTAGCGATTGAGACCATAAACACATTTTGAAAACGTTTACTGAGGTTAGAAATCAAGTGAGAAGTTGGTGAATTCTCCATTGACTTGTATAGAGACGGAAGTCCTTTTGACACCAAAACGGTCGCCCCCTGGTGGCCTTTTGATAGAATGCAGCTCTAAGTTACTTCCACGTTGGCCTCATTTTAGAGGACCAGAACTCCCCGCCTGGTTACAATTTGACATTAATTGTTTACTTTCAACCCTTCAAGTCTGTCACATAATGCAGAGAGCCTCTTGAGGAAGATTAGAATATATATATTATAATGGGCTATATAAAGCATACCCTGCTTTATCGTCAAATATAAAATCAGGGAGAACGAACATCAAATGAACATCATACTGCATTGAAGAAGGCTTTAAACTAGCGATTGAGACCATAAGCACATTTTGAAAACGTTTACTGAGGTTAGAAATCAAGTGAGAAGATGGTGAATTCTCCATTGACTTGTATAGAGACGGTCGCCCCCTGGTGGCCTTTTGATAGAATGCAGTTCTAAGTTACTTCCACGTTGGCCTCATTTCAGAGGACCAGAACTCCCCACCTGGTTTCTTACTACATTTCAACCAAGAGACTGTAAAGCTTAAAGAGTTATTAAGAAATGAATTGCCCAACTTACATTCCAAAACCAGAAAATACTTAATTTACACTGATATAAAATAGCGAAAAGCAGCAAATCATCACAGTTTAAGAAGCTGGAACCAGTACCGTAATTGTTTATATTTAGAAAAGATAAAACACAACAAAAACTCATTTAGCAATAAATTAACTGAATTTCAGTCCATGCACAGAATGTAATAATATGACAACTAGGTCGATTACATTGTTTCAGTCCCAATTGGAGTTTTTATTTATAACAAATATCAATTAAAAATACAAAGTTAAAACAAAATAGCAGCAGGGGGGGAAAAAAGCAACGGTGTACAAAGAAATAAGGAAGGACATTACATAATAGTTATGTTCTTGGAGCCTCCGACAGGCTCTAAACAGCAGTGGGTGATTCCATAATGGGCTCCAGCGTTTGCCTTTCCCTCCACAGGAAGGAGAAACAAGATGAAATGAAGAGAAGACGCTTCTTCATTTGGGAATCCATCATCCTGACGCAAATCCAAACATAATCGCAAAAGCACGATGTAGGTAACAGCTCATCCTGCCTCTTACCCTCCATGTGAATAATGCAATACTTCAGAGAGGCACATAGTTAGAGGCTCTGCACAAACATGCATGCACACATACAAATGGATAATAACTGACCAAGACTGATTACATTTTTATGCATTTTTTTTCTCTATAACATGTTCTCTCTCTCTCTCTTTCTCTCTCTCTCTCTCTCACTCACACCCAACATATCTCATTTTTATCTGTCTTTCTCATACAATACACACACACACACACACACACACACACCTCTCCCTTGAAAGGTGTGAAATCTCTGGTTGAGGTGAGAATTGAATGTTCATTATTCATGAAAGGAGCCCTCCCTCAGTGAAACACACACACACACACACACACACACACACACACACACACATATAATACACACAAAGAGGCAAACCCATGGCCTCACAGATGATTAATAACAAGGGAGTCCATTAATAATTGATGCATTTTATTACCTATTCATCCATCACTATTTAGCCACTGTGGATGCTGCCACTCCCATTATTACCCTACTAGACACCCAATAATCAGTAGATATACTATCACCCTCATACACAACGCCCCCTCTCTCTCTCTCTGCTCTGGGGAATGATCAAATCCAGGAGAGGGAAGGTTACACAAGGCCTAGCATCTTGTCAAGCAAGTGGTGAGTCCTGCTGTGCTGTTAATTATTAAAGAAGAGGAGAGCAGCACAGTGGTGTAATCACAGAGGAAACACTTGCAGACAAATAACATGCAAACCTCGACACGGACAGAAGCAGGACCTACTTGCTATGAGAGGTGATAGTCAGTAATCCAATCCTATTCTTAGTGTTTTTAGTGTCAGCGTGTGTATCTATGGATTAGGGATATGTTGTACAAGGTGTAATCCTTAAAATGTCTTGCCCTGGTTGATGTGGAAACACCTGTAGCTACTGGTGGTAACATCAATTGCACCTTTGTATCGTCCTCCCGGGTCAAATTGACCCCTCTGTTTTGACTGTTCCTTCTTTCTTTCCTTCCTTCCTTCTTTCCTGTGTCCTTCTTTCCTTCCTTCTTCTTTTCCTTTGCTTTCTTCGTCCCTCCCTCCCTCCTTTCCTTCCTTCCCTGTTCCCTCCCTCCCTCCCTCCCTTCCTTCCTTTCTTCCTTCCTTCTTTCTTTTCCTTCTTCCCCCCTTCCTTCCTTTCTCCTTCCCTTTCTCCCTCCCTCCTTTCCTTCCTTCTTCCTTCCTCCCTCATTTCCTTTCTCCCTCCCTCCCTCCTTTCCTTCCTTCTTCTTTCCTCCCTCCCTACCTTCCTTCTTTCCTCCCTCCCTCCTTTCCTTCCTTTCTCCCTCCTCTCCCTCCTTTCCTTTCCTTCTCCCTCCTCTCCCTCCTTTCCTTCCTTTCTCCCTCCTCTCCCTCCTTTCCTTCCTTCCTTCCTCCCTCCTTTCCTTCCTTCTTCCTCCCTCCCTTTCTTTCCTTGACTTGAGGACAACAGGAGGGTTAAAATATCTCGCCCTTGTTGATGTGGAAACACCTGTAGCTACTGGTGGTAACATCAATTGCAGTTTACTACCACAGCAAACAACACTTCTACATTGTCATAAAATACAACAGAAGAGCAACTGGCTTGTCTCTTCAAAGTGGAGCCAAATAACCTCCAACTGTTGTAATAGAGAAGTCAAGTCAATTAAAATTGCAACCGCATTTTAATTTCATGCTGCACAAGTGCAACAGCAGGGCACTGTGAAGATTGTTAGCTTACAGAGGAGGGAATGGCAGACTCCTCCATCACCATTACTCGCTGTGGAAAGTAATTACACTACTAGTTACATTACTTTCGCGTTACTCCTTAGCAACGCTGGCGATGTTGTGTAAAAATAATATATCTCGTTGAAAATTGATTTTAAAAAAGCACAGATTAGATTTATGCAGTCAGTGAATTATTAGAATATCAGTCGCTGTCTGTGTTGTATCTCCTGGCTACTCCGATGCTTTGGACAACAGCTAAATAACGACAGAGTAGTTTAGTTGGTTGATAAAAGGATATAAAGTCTCCAAGATGTTGAAATAAATGATATAGATGTTCAATATACTGACCAGGTTAGCAAAGTTTGCTAGATTTTAAATTGACAAAAGGTTTCACATATGATAGTAGATTTTTAATAATAGTCTAACAACATTACACTACTAGTTACTTTTGCGTTACTCCTTAGCAACGCTGGTACAGTTAAAATAATAGGGGTCTTGACCATAATAACAAACGCAAGTTGCGAGGGAAGTTCAGTTTACTTAGGTAATACAAGCAGAGTCGAAACCAGGAGATGAATCCAACAGGCACACAAATCTAACAAGGTGCAGGCAGGAATCCAAGGTCCAAAAAACAGACAGGCAAAGTCAAAACAGGGGAAACAGAATAAGGAATGCAGTGGAGATCTTGGCAGGAAGCACACGAGACAATCTGGCAGGGGGCAAGTGAGAAAGAGCGAATGGGCTACAGGTGAGGAGATGGCCGGGGAAAAGATAGGTCAGACATAAGACCACAAGCAGGATCTGACATGGCAGGAGAGTTAATGATCAAAACAAACGAGGAGTTAGTGGTAATTGTGGGTATTTGATATTCGGCTACCTGCACAAGGACTTTGGATTCCTTTCATGGGTTTTTGAGGTGAAACTGCTCCAGACTGAAAAAAAGAGTTGGTCAAAGTGTGTTAGTCTTTAACCCCCCTGTCGTCCTCCCGGGTCAAATTGACCCCGTCTGTTTTGACTGTTCCTTCTTTCCTTCCTTCCTTCCTTCCTTCCTTCCTTCCTTCCTCCCTCCTTACCTTCTTCCTTCCTTCCTTTCTTTCTTCCTCCCTCCCTCCTTCCCTCCCTCCTTCCTTCCTCTCCTTCCTTCCTTACTCCCTCCTTTCCTTCTTCCTCCCTTCCTCCCTCCTTTCCTTCCATCCTCCCTTCCTTCCTCCCTTCCTTCCTCCCTCCTTTCCTTCCTTCTTCCTCCCTTCCTTCCTTTCCTTGCTCCCTCCTTTCCTTCCTCCCTTCCTTCCTTCCTCTCTCCTTTCCTTCTTCCTTCCTTCCTTCTTTCTTCCTCCCTTCCTTCCTTCCTTCCTCCCTCCTTTCCTTCCTTCCTTCCTCCTTCCTTTCCTTCCTTCTTCCTCCCTCCTTTCCTTTCCTCCTTCTTTTCCTTCCTTCCTCCTCCCCTCCTTCCTCCTCCCTTCCTTCCTTGACTCAAAGACAACAGGAGGGTTAAGAGAGAGAACTGTGGTCGTTCACATTCAAATGAACTCACTATCTTCATATTTCCATGTAATGATACAATGTGCTACTATCAATATTTAAACAGAATCCATCTTTGCCATTTAAACATATGACAATGTCGTGCCCTTTTATAGTCAGTCTTTACAATAAATGACTAAGTAACATTTACATTATACTGCTGACATTTAAAACCCTCACCAATATATCGTCGCAATAGGTTCACTGTCTTATTGCTAGTTTTTCATTATCTGCAGAACCATAATATAGTTTCTCATTTCTAATTTTAACAACACAACCTCATCATCTTGACTATCACATATAAAAGTCTTTGAGATGTGGTCACGATGACTTTTAATAGTTTAAAATGGTAGTGTTTGTAATAATTCAGAAGTTATTGTCAAGTCTTGTTTATTAAAAATCATCCTCATGGAGTCCCACAGCGCTAACCTAACACCCATATAAAACCACAGACATCTGCTTCTATCTTATAAGCTCACATAAAATGATTGGGTTACCTGTCTAGGGCAAATGGTGATGTTGAGTGGAAGAGAGACTAGTGAGGAAAGTCAAAGATATAGCAAGGAAAGAAACAAAGCTATTTTTTGTAGGAGTTTTGTTATTTTCAAATCCAAATTGGTGTGCACTGTTCATGTGCAAAATGTACATTATGCAATAACTTAATTAGCCATTCATCTATAGAGGCTTTTTACTGTAGTTTAATAATAGTTTGAGCTTTTCTCAGCACTCATTGGGGCTGGGTATTGGTACTAGGCATGGGCCGGTATGAGATTCTGGCGGTATGATAACCATAAGCAAAAATATCACGGTTTCATGGTATTGTGATTACAGCTCTAAAATGTTCTTAAAAAGGAAGAAAAATAAAGACACACATGTTAATTTAACCTGAATATACACTGTAAGGACAGTGTGAGGAGTCGTGATACTCTATGTAATGAACTTGACCCAAACAGAGAGGACTCAATTGCGCTTCTCAAAGAAATTTAATAACAAAAAACGCTCCCAAGGAGGATAAAAATACAGCAAAAAACACTCACTAGGAGGAGAGAAAAACACTCAAAGAACAAAACTCAAAACTTGACTTTCTACACTCGAAAAACAGAACTCAAAACTTGGCTTTCTAATGCTGAATGACTGGAACAGGAGACAGACAAAAACGAACTGACAGCAAGCCAAGGGAGACAAGGACTATTTAAACATGAGGTAAGGGGAACACAGGTGGAACCAATTAGGGGCGGGGTTAAAAACCACAATGGAGGGAAAGCACACAAAGGGAGGAAGTCAGGATCTGAAACGAGAGGGGAAAAGGTGAGTACAAAATAAAACAGGAAGTGCATGACAGGACTGGACATCAGTGACTTGACTAAACTGAAACATACAAGACCCACACACGAACTAAACTAGACATGACCTGACATAACCATAATTAACAAATTTGACGAGACATAACACTCTACGCTGCAGCTGCACCACCTGAGGGATTTCTGACCAGCACTTCCTGTTTTTGACCAGACAAAAAACATCTCATACCTTATATTCCAGCTCTTCTGTTTTAATGACTGTGTGCATGTCTCTTCTTGGAACATCAACTTTGAACGCATACAAGTCTTCATCAAAATGAATTGTTTGTAACATTGTAACAACCAAAAAGATACTTTCCTCTTTCACAACAATACCTTTAATTTTTTGAAAAACAGGCATTTCATCTAATACCCCACTGCAAATGACCAAGCCAATGCGATACTCAATTCCATAGGATTTAACCCACTTCACAGAAGAAACACAACTTGTCAGTGACACATTCATCTTCAGTGCAAGCTGTTCACTGGCAAAGAAAGAAGATAGGGTAATTTCTTTGCCCGGGCCAACTACCAATTTCTTCTCAGAATACGTCTCCCAGTGATAGGCCATGTGATGCAGATGTTTTTTCGCCAAACTTAAAGTGATGTTTTTGTAACATTTCATTTGTCGTTTAAAAAAATTGTGCTTCCCCTCATATCTCATGCACCACATATGAATGAGAGGGCCTATATTCCTAATGCAGCGGGGGTAGTGGACCATGAAATGATGTTTGGGTATTAAGTTTTTGCCAGGAAATAAACACTTGTAGAGATTATGATGTTCCACAATCAAGTATTTTAAGTAGACAGTCGTGCCTTCAGTCACAAACGGTGCAAAGACAATATTAACTATCTGAAGCAGTAACAGCAGTAAATTCCAATGTGAATCATTTTTTTGCACCAAATCACCAAACAACAGTGGGACATTACGAAGCAGACACCAGGATTGTATTGCATTA
Source organism: Scomber colias (assembly GCA_021039105.1). Taxonomy (NCBI): domain Eukaryota; kingdom Metazoa; phylum Chordata; class Actinopteri; order Scombriformes; family Scombridae; genus Scomber; species Scomber colias. The sequence goes on from JAJDFG010000367.1 coordinate 153,006, forward strand.
AGGCCCAAATCATTGCTCAAGTCATTCACTGCAGGTGGCTGGTTTCTCCTCTCCATATAGCCATAATTGAAGGACTGAATTCTTTGGTTGATCTCTTTGAAGGATATTGATTTCTCAGCTATGTATTTAAGAATCAGCTTTACTTCAAGTTGTGCTACACCTTCGAGAATGTCATGCATGACATCAACTGCGAAGTTATCAATTGTGTGGAAATGTGTCAGAGAATTTAGCAAGCACTCTCTCTTTACACCAAACACATTGCCCTGTTCTGGAGTAGTTTGTATGAGTTGGCAATGACCTGCATGCAATTCTTTTGACCTTAAAATCATGTCAGGGTGGTCTTCAGAAAAGACCTTCTGAAAGTCCTCTTTACAGGTAAGACAAAAACGACAACAATGTCTTGCGCTGAAGGACTCGACAAAGCCAAATAAAGAGTGAAGGCCAAGATTGTCGCCTGTGACCTGAACAATACCACCTTTTATACACCCACCCAGTGCTGGAATATCAATTCCTTTTGTTTCTAAAATGTTGAGGTCATTGACAATGGGTTCAAGAACAGCAGAGAAACCATACTTTTTAACATCTTGTGCATGGAAGAGCATGCACAAATGAATGTTTGTTAGACACGAGTTGTATTTTGGTGGAAAGTTTCTTAAAGTAAAGTAAATCGCACCAAGTTTATGAATGCCTCTTTTACTAAATAATGGATTGCAGGTTTCAAAATCATCATAGAATAATTGTATCTGCAGGGTGGGAGTGTCACAAGAAAACAGTGGGTGTTTCTTAAAGAATGCCCCATCTCTCAGACCGCTGTAACATCTTTTTGATGATGAATGGGAGGGCTTCAACATATCAGTTATGCAAGAGTGTTTTAGCAAAGACTGCAAGGTGAGTAAAATTGGTATGTAAGCTAATGTATCTCTAACACTAACCTGATCGTATGTTCTAGTGATTTTGTTCCATCTCTTATCAAACCTCACTCCAAGGACTTTCTGAACAGGACAAACTACACCCCATTTCTCTGAAAAGTAAAAGTCTTGCTTTGCTACTGAATTTAACTCGAGCTGACTCAAAGAATTTCTAATTTCCCCAACACTTTGGTTGGCATGCAAACAACTCAAAACCGATTCTTTAGCCTGATCCTGTATCTCATAGGTAACTTCTTCCAAAGAACTAACTAAACTTTGTACATTTCCTTGGCCAATCCCAGCAGCCTGAAGTTGTGCCACAATATTAGCACACATGCTCTGAAGACTGCTTTTTGAAATTGGTGGAGCAGAATGCACAACAGGCTCTAATGTATCATCATCATCTATTGGCAAATCATTGCCTGAGTGCTCACTGGAATTACCATCAACAAAACGAACATTATGAGCACCAGGACCATGTGACTTGTTCAAATGTTTCCGAAAGCCAGAAAATGTCTGTGAGACATGAGAACACCCAGTCTCACCACACTTTAGTCTAAGTGTCCTACCTGGACAAAGCCCATGTTTTAACTTCAAGTGTCTCACTAACAAATTTGAACTGGCTTGATGAGATTTACACACAAAACAAATCATGTTCTAATACAGTCAAGTATCGCCAACTACAGGAGAAATCTTGCACGCAATTCAATAACTCGAGGGTTCTCTCTGATGTGACCAACATCAATGTTGTAAATCGTGGTTTGAATGAATGTGTAAAAGTTGCGCAAAGACTCACAGTATTCAGTACTAAAGACAAAATGTGCTTTAAACAATTCGTCAAATGCCCCAAGTGAACTGGTTGCTTTGCAAGGTATGGCCATCTTGTCCACAATGATGAAGAATCCATGGACCGATTCTTTGGAGGTACCAACAGCAAGAAGATAGGGTTGACGGGTCTGGACGATGGAATCCAGATGTCCTTGAATGCTGTTCCCAATCTGTAAAACAAGCAAGGAAACCAGAAAACCAGGAACACCTTGTTAGTTTAGAACTAGAATGCACTTAGATGTTGGCAGTTGGAAGGCTTGATGGAAGTACCTTTACCCCTTTCGAGGTTCCCCCATGCAAATGTATTACTTCTAACAAGTATATTTAAGATAATACTCATTACCAACCTTGACTTGAGAGTTGAACCTTCAAGTTGTGAAACATCAGGCACATACAGTAGTACTTCGCTGTCGGAGACGTAGTGAAACGGGAGCTCTAACTGTTCCGTTAGTCTGTATCATAGACTGTATATAAGAAATGGACGTAACATCCGTGACGTCACCCATTGGTTTGTGGACTGCTGCTCGGAAGCCAATAGTATCGAATCTAGGCAGCGCCATCTTGAAAATTTCAGAACACGGATTCTACTTATATGGGTATGAGGCGGAGTCATGGACGGACGTATGGGCGGGACCAACGGCGGAGTGGGGAGGCTGCGATTGGTTGCAAGGGCTGGATCTCAAGGACATTGGTCAATCAACCTGTCAATCACAACGTAGCCACGTAGGCCAGTCTGTATGTGAGAAGTGAAGGGCAAGACTCGAAGACGATGCAGTTAGGTGAACGTGACCTTCTTTGAGGAGGTCACTGTAGCTAAGCGATGCCGATGCCTGTCCTCAAACATAGAACTAGATATTTTAAAGCAATGCTTTTACCAAGACTATTATTCCCTGAAGTAGGCTAAATACCATGGGCTGTAGTGTGTAAATAAGAATTATGTGTTTTATTATATTGATATTTTATTTTCTAAAATGAAAACCAACCGTAGAGAAAAGGGGTGTGGCTTACTTAACTCTCATAAACTTAACTCTGTACTTTAACAAAGGCGCAGGAGTAAAATTTACTCCGGCTGTAGTTGATTTGACTCTATTAGAGTAAATAAAACTTAACACTGACATTTTAACTTGCAATTTTACTGTGTAGGAACGGTATGATAGAACATTTGGTGGTTTGGGTTATCGTGGCTTTTTCAAATCGCGGTATACCTTGAACACCTTGAATCATCCCATGCCTAATTGGTACTCTATACTTTAAAAAGGTACTCACTGTAATAAATTGATACCAAGTAGTATCGAAACGTCTCACATCAAACAGTACCTGCAATCAATCCTTTTTGTACCTAAAGCTAGACAATAAGACTATTTGTATGGACTTGCTCACAGCCAATCAAGGCAAGTGCTCTTCTATTTAATGTGACTTGTGATTGGCCCACTGCCACAGCAGCTACAACCCGTTCTGCCTTGGTCCTTGGTTCTGTGACATTATATGACATCCCTGGAAATCCTGTGTCACTCGAAGAGACGTTTACTTAGGTTAAAGATTAAGGTTAACCATAAAGGACGGGGCTATTTCTCCAGACTGACCATTTGTTAAAGCTAGTCATAAATGAGGGGTCAGGGCTGTGTTTTCTTGACTGACCATTTGTTTAGAAGGTGGAGCTTTTCCTTCTTCATCAACACAGCAAGAATCTACCTATTATTAAAATACACTTCAGGTGAATTTGAGTTAGCGTGCTACGCAGTTCAGCAGACAAGATGCCACCTAAATGCTCTAAAGAAGGGGTGTCAAACATGATGCCGTGGGCCAGAACCGGCCCGCCGAGGGATCCAATCCGGCCCACTGTCCTTCCTTCCTTCCTTCCTTCCTTCCTTCCTTCCTTCCATCTGTCCTTCCTCCCTTTTTTTCTTTTTTCCTTCCTTCCTGCATACCTACCTCCCTTCCTTCCTTTCTCTTTTCCTTCTTTCCCTCCTTCGTTCCTTCCATCTTTCCTTCCTGTCTTCTTTTCCTTCCTTCCTTCTTCCCTCCCTTTCTTTCTTTCTTTCATCCTTCCTTCCTTCCTGTCTTCTTTTCCTTCCCTTCTTCCCTCATTCCTTCCATCTTTTTATTGGTCCGGCCCACATGAGATCAAATTGGGCTGTATGTGGCCCTTGAATGAAAATGAGTTTGACACCTCTGCTCTAAAGTGTGGCTTCACTACACGCCTGTTACACCGGATAAAAGCAAGTGCACAAAATGTGGAATGGAGTTGGTATCAGTATCACTTCAAGGGTATTTTCATTGGTACTGTTATCGTCAGTTTTACCACTCATAGTCAAAAAAGGAGAAATTCAGCTTTGTTTGGCACAGATCACATCACTGTTTCTTCCAGTAAATTAAACATGCAGCTTTACTTCCACAATATCTGCTTCATGCTGTGGCATCCTTTACATTCAGCATCCACTGATATATTCACATCTCAGCAGATCAAGGGGAAATCCACAGAGAGGAAAATCTACAGGAACCTATGGCTTAGATTAATATTCTCTCGCTTGCCTGAAGGCATCACTCCAACCCAGTCTTGTGCTGGGGTTGGTGTACTAAACTTAGGTCATCAAAACAATTTCCTATATATATACACACACATGCAGAGGATAGTATGGATGTAATGGGAAATACAATTAAGAGATACAGCTGATGCACAGAAAGCGCTGACACCTTGGCTAGTGTCCAAGTTCAAGCACTGATCCGAACAATAATAAATGCCATAACAGTTTGTTCACAGAGACGAGACATTTAATAAAGGCTTTTAAATCTGGTTTTGACAAGGAGAAGCTTTTATCCTTTAGTTTCCTGATCCAAACATCACCTTTTTTTTCTTGCCTGTTGTTTAAGCAGTCCTCTGAGTGCTTTCACAGTGCCACTACGTCTGCAAGCATGACAGAAAATCTATCAATGTCATTTTCTTGTGCTGCGGTCGTTCTGAAGTAAACATAATTTTAAGTGATCGTACACTACATGATAACAAGGAACGCAACAGCAAATCTAATAGAAAGGTCATCATGTTTGTAGGTGGTGGAATCTGTTAACACTTAACAATTTGATGTTGTAGTTGTGAAGGTTAGATGAATAATATTCCAGTGCCGATACTTGAATCCCCTCTGTGAAGAAATAATCAGTAAATGTGAACAAGGAGGTATAAACCTACAAAATGAGATGCGTTGATGATGATGATGGGAGTTCAGAGGTGTGGAGGGAGGACAGAAAAGAAAAAGAGGGGGGGACAATAATAAGGAAAGGAAGAGCGAAGAGATTTTGATAGAAGTGGAGAGAGGAAATATTGAGACGCCGAGGAACTACGCTGTCAGGTCAGCTCTGAAGGGAATGAAAAGATGAGGTGAGTTTATGAGATGAAGAAAGAAAAGCCTGGAAGAAAACTAATGGAGACGGACATGCAGAGGTCAAAGATGGGTAGAGAGACAGATGTAAAAAGGAAAGACAGAGAGAGGGAGGGATGAGAAGGAGAAAGAGGAACAGGGACAATGATGCATGGCAGGACAAAAAAGGATGAAACAGATTAAAAAGGCACAAAGCTGAAATAAAGAAAAAACATAAAGGTAGATAGATACACTGATTCAACAGGGCAGATGGAGAACGATGGACAAAATTAAAATTAATAAAGACCTGCAGAAATAGAGAGGGACTGAAAGAATTCAAATTGATAAACAAAGCACAGATTAGATTTATGCAGTCAGTAAATTATCAGTCGCTGTCTTTGTTTTATCTCCTGGCTGCTCTGAGTTAGCCGCCGAGCTAGCAGCTGAGTTAGCAGCAGAAAGCTCTCACACGTAGCGTCCATGTTTCTGGTAGAGGTGGTGACTTTGATTGACAGGTGACACTTGGTAGGGGGCGAGGTTTCATCGGACTCGGCGGCCACGCCCCCAACAGCGTTTGGCAGCAGAGAAAGAGGCTGATTTTTACACAACTTTGAAGCCTAATTTCAAATATTTGACGATTTTTTTAGTCATTCAAATTTGGCAGGGTGGTTAACAACACACTTTTCTGTGGTATAACTCAGAACACATATTTATTCATACTTTACACGGAGGTAAAGGTACAAAACAGCACACACAATCACACAGGAGCTCCAGATGTAGAAGTAGAGCAAATAATTATCACTATACCAACCTTGGAGAGATGGTTTCCTTTAGTGTGTCAGTTGCTCCAACAGAAAAAAATACAGCAATGTTTCCTTCGGGGGAAAATGATGGAAGACAGGTGGGAGGAAAGAAAGAGTGAGAAAATAGAGATGAAAGGATCATGACCTCGGAGAGAAGATCTGATAGCGTCTGTTGACCGGTTGATTTACACAAACTCACACAGATACTCTGACACTCACAGAAGACACCCACTTTCTCATATGAACACACTGCCATCAAAGCAGCGCAGAGGTTTCGTCTCCCTAGAGGTGGCATCAACAGGTGTGCGATCTCTTTCATCCCATCTGTTATTTAAACATCATATTGCTTTTTTAAATTGAGTGTTTCCTGTCGTGAATGTGGCGCAACACTGCACCTCGGTTTCTCTCTTTGTTTCGGTGAGCAGTGACAATGAAAGGAAGTTATTGCTGTTGTATTTATTGCTATAGTTTGTTGTACATAATTAATTTGACTACTATATGGGGCAAATTGCTAGTTCTCCACTTGTTCTATAGCCTTTTTTTCTTTTTGTGATTTCCTCCCTATTTTGGAATAAAAACATCTTTTTTAAATGGATTTTTATTTTTTAATTGTTGTGAACTACATGACCATTTTACTGTGAAAAGATGGCAAAAATATAGAAGATTATTGCTATGTAATGATATTATTTAAAGAATACATCCAATTTGATTCAAACATAATTATTTATCATTCTGGATTAGTTCACTAACTTGTTGGTTGACAGGAATAAAGTATAATTTTTAAAATCTCAGAAAACTTTGTTGTTAATTTAATTAATTGGGCACCAGTGTTCATGGTTGAAAGGTCATTTTGGCTCACAGAAAGCACAGGTAGGACAGGTGTGAATCTAATATCATGGAAAATCACCAATAAATAAAAGAATTAACATTGAAAGTCATTATTTTTAAATTTTGATGAACCATCTCTTTTTCAAGGGGGTCCAACATAAAACATATATTACAACACAACAACACAATCACAATTACATACAGCATGCATAAGGCTCTCAATTACCAACCAACCCACACATCATTCCTGTAAACCCATAGTACCCACACTAAATAAATACCACAAAGCATATAATGTAATGCCAATCATAATTATATTAATATGAATAATAATTACAATAGTAAGAATAATTAGAGTAATAACAGTAGTAGGGTTGTCAGCGTTAACGCATTAATCGCGATTAGATTAATGCAATCCATAACGCATTAATTTAATCACATTTTAATGTTGCAAGTCTTTTTGTCCCTTCTACTCCCCCGTAGACGGCTCCTCTAGCTGTAGCGCTATGCTTTGAAGTGGCCTCCTGCAGTAAACCTACCGCGCTGATGGAAAGTAAGAGAGCTACTGGACTTTTGAACGGCTTGTTTAACTTTAAAATACTTCCAGACGGTTCAGTTGACAAGTCAAAAGTAAAATGCAACCTGTGTCAAACGGAGTTTAACTACCACCGGAGTACGTGGAGTTTGAGTTAGCACCTCCACGCTAAACACCCAGGTGCAGCCAAGCCAGCCTCAGCTCCACCAAAGTACCATTTTGGAGTGTGGGAGTCGCAGCAGAGCCGTGATTGATTCCCAGTTAAGACACTCTGGTAAGAAATGCTTTACATTATGGGCTTAAAACTGCCTTGAAATGTAAAATAACAGGATTTTAAACATGCAATTCAAAACGCGATTAATCATGATTAACTATGGAAATTCTGCGATTAATCTCGATTAAAAAAAATAATCGTTTGACAGCCCTAAACAGTAGTAATACCAAGTAATGTTAGCATGATAGAATATAAAATGTCATACCATTATTATCCACAGTACAGTAACAGTAATAATAATAATGTACTATCATTAAACCTCATAAATTAAACAAGTCACTATGATAACCAACTATTCACCACCTTCTTATACAGTATGGACAAACACACCAAATACTCACATAATTGAATGAAAGTACACTCAGGTTTTCTCTCTTCCTTTATCAGATTCACACACACACACACACACACACACACACACACACACACACACACACACACACACACACACACACACACACACACACCTAAAGAATGGCATCTCTTTGTCAGGATAATAAGAAGTTAATTGGTAGGTTGGTCCCATCGGGGGTTAAGGGCGGGTCGAACCGTTGGCTGCCGAGTCGGCCAAACACCAATTAGACTGAGTTAGTCTGAGCGAGAGACGGAGAGAAACCAGAGGTGGTCTGATGAAGATGCTGGAGGGAGAGGATGATGAAGATGGGAGGAGTGAAGACTGGTAGTAGTATTGTTTAGTTTACTGTATGTATTTGTGTGTTTTACTATTTAAGTTCCTGCAATCATCCTTCCCTCCCTCCTTCCTTCCCTCCCTCCCTTCCTCCTTCTCTCTTTCTTTCCTCCCCCCTACCTTCCTCCCTCCCTCTGTCCTTCTTTCCTTCCTTCCGCTTTTCCTTTCTCCCTCCCTCCCTCTTTCCTCATCCTTTCCTCCCTCCCTCCTTCTTTCTTTCCTTCCTTCCTCTCTCTTCCCTCCTTTCCTTTCTTCCTTCTTCCCTCCTTTCCTTTCCTTCCTTCTTCCTTCTCTCTTTCTTTCCTCCCCCTATCTTCCTTCCTTCTTTCCTCTGTCCTTCCTTCCTCTTTTCCTTTCTCCCTCCCTTCCTCCCTCATCCATCCTTCCTTCCTTTCCTTTCCTTTCCTTTCCTTCTTCCCTCCTTTCCTTTCCTTCCTTCTTCCCTCCTTTTCTTTCCTTCTCTCCTACTTCTCTCTTTCTTTCTTCCCCCACCTTCCTTCCTTCCTTCTTTCCTCTGTCCTTCCTTCCTCTTATCCTTTCTCCCTCCCTTCCCTCTTCCCTCATCCATCCTTCCTTCCTTCTTCCCTCCTTTCCTTTCCTTCCTTCTTCCCTCGTTTCCTTTCCTTCCTTCCTTCTTCCCTCCTTTCCTTTCCTTCCTTCTTCCTTCTCTCTTTCATTCCTCCCCCTACCTTCCTTCCTTCTTTCCTCTGTCCTTCCTTCTACTTTTTCTTTCTCCCTCCCTTCCTTCTTCCCTCATCCATCCTTCCTTCTTCCCTTCCTTCTTCCCTCCGTTCCTTTCCTTCCTTCCTTCCTTGACTCGAGGACAACAGGAGGGTTACTTAGTTGCCATTTCCTCTATATTGTTTGTTTTATTTTATGTATTTGTGTATTTGTGTGTTTTACTATTTAAGCTCCTGCACTCACATGTTTGTATAGTGACGGTTAAATATGTGTAAAGTAATGTAAAACCATATTTCAATAATGGAGTGATATGCAATGATTATTTTTATTTTCTGTTTTAATTGATGCAAATGCAGGATTTTCATTTCCCTATTCCAACACCGTGAAAAGATTATTTGATTGTAGCTTACATGTAATTACAACTCTCCTCATTTTACATAATTTACAGCCATGGAAACAGACGGATGATGTTTAATTTAAGCTTTCTTTTCATCACCTGTCGTTACTGGAGGTGGTGTGAATGCTCAGAGCAGTAATGACATTTAACATCAAACCTAATTCTACTACATATGAATCATTTCTGCGTCATGTCATTTTTCAACTGAGACGATCTTTGTGTATTTTATGTATTTGAGTTCAGTGTCTGATGAATGAGAGGATTATGATTTTTGATGCTTCTACCTGGGAGTGGGGGAAAAAGATATTTTCAAATGACATATTTTGTTTTAACCTTCGTGTCTGTTTTGACTGTTCCTTCTTTCCTTCCTTTCTTCCTTCCGTCTGTCCTTCTTTCTTTCCTTCCTTCCTCTCTCTTTCCTCCCTTCCTCTTTTCCTTCGTCCATCCCCTTTCTTTCTTCCTTCCTTTCCTTCTTTTGCTTCCTCCCTTGCTCCTTCTCTCTTTCTTTCCTCTGTCCTTTTTTCCTTCCTTCCTCTTTTCCTTTCTCCCTCCCTCCCTCCTTCCTTCCTCATCCTTCCTTCCTTCCTTCCTTCCTTCCTCCCTTCCCCGTCTGATTTGACTGTTCCTTCTTTCCTTCCTTTCTTCCTTCCGTCTGTCCTTCTTTCTTTCCTTCCTTCCTTCCTCTCTTTCCTTCCTCTATCCCCCTTTCTTCCTTCCCTCCCTCCCTCCCTCTCTTTCCTCCCCCTACCTTCCTCTTTTCCTTTCTCCCTCCCTCCCTCCTTCTTCTTTCCTCATCCTTCCTTCCCTCCTTCCCTCCCTCCCTCCCTCCTTCTTTCTTTCCTTCCTTCCTCTCTCTTTCCTCCATCCCCCTTTCTTCCTTCCTCCCTCCCTCCTTCTTTCCTTCCCTCCTTCCTCCTTCTCTCTTTCTTTCCTCCCCCTACCTTCCTTCTTTCCTCTGTCCTTCCTTCCTCTTTTCCTCCCTCCCTCCTTCCTTCCTCTTTTCCTCCCTCCTTCCTTCTCCCTTCCCCTTTTCCTCCCTCCTTTACTCATCCTTCCTTCCTCCCTTCCTTTCCTCCTTTCCTTCCTTCCTCCCTCCCTCCTTTCCTTCCTCCCTTCCTCCTTCCTTCTTTCTTCCTTCCTTCCTTCCTTCCTTCCTTCCTTGACTCGAGGACAACAGGAGGGTTAATAGAGCAAGGAATAATTTATGTAATTTAAATGGCATTTTCCATCAGTCATCATGTTGGTTATAATGGATAGCAATACATTTTATTTACAGTTGACAGCTTGACTGGATGTATTGCTTTATTCATGGCAAACATATGACTGAAGGATATTGACACTTCGAGAAGGATGTTTTGACACTTTTTGAAAACCATTTGAAAACTTGTCACCATTGACATCTACTGTAAGTGACATGGAATCCAGATAATCAAAAGTTAAGTTGTTTCATCTTTGACAGGAAAAAAAGAAACTTTAACAGCCACCTGTCAGGGGGATTGAGTGTTTGATGTTTTTGATGGGAGAGTATGTCAAAAGCAGCTCCAGTGTTGTAGGATTCCCACTGGCCTTGAAACCATTGAAAGAAAATCTATGTATATCCGATAGATACACCATCTTAAAACTGATTAAAATACTGCTACTACATATGATTCAAATGTAAAAATCAATGAGTTGCATCAACAGCACAATTCAAAAATGTAGCTGCAAGTTCTCGGATTCAAACCTTTTTTTGGCACTCAACAGAAAAGAAGCGGCTCAATTGTAGAAAAAATTAAAGCCGCGAGCAGCAATAAACAGATTTCAGGCTTCAACACAGGTGAGTATAGTCATTTCAGCTATTTTCATTCTGTTTAAAGATGGAGCGAGACCAATCACACACTTGTTTCATCATCACAAGGCCTGTGGCTTTTAAATAACTTCACTCTCAATGGTCCGCCATTCATCACCTCTCTCCATGGGATTTAAATAAAATTTGGAGTGAATGTTGAGGACGTAGCGAAGGACGTCTCAATTGAATTTAATCAGGACTGCTCGAAGGAATCACGAGCTCTGAGCAAATATGTGATAAGGCATGGCAGCTTGCACCGATCAATATGCTGCTATAGATTTTGCTTTTTACTTTTCCCCATGCACACCATTTTTTTTGTGAAATTCTGTCGACTGGGTTTTTTAGATACACATTAGTTGTTTTTTTTCTCTTCCTTTCTCACACTGAGACACACACGCATTCAAAGTCACACACACACAAATGTAAAGAAAGGCATCTCTCTTTGTCAGGATAATAAGAAGTTAATTGGTAGGTTGGTTCCATCAGGGCTCAGGGCGGGTCGAACAGTTGGCTGCCGAGTCGCCACGGCCAAACACCAATTAGACTGAGTTAGTCTGAGAGAGTCTGAGAGAGAGAGAGAGAGAGAGAGAGAGAGAGAGAGAGAGAGAGAGAGAGGTAAAGCTTTATGAGAGAGGTTGACTCTTGTCTCTTACTACTAGGCATTATGGTACCACTTCTCTGCTGCCACCTTTTTTTTATATTTTTACTATTTAATTTCCCGCAATTAAATATCTTACTATGACGATGAATTCTAAATAAGTGTAAAAAAATAATAAGCTAAACTTCTTCCCCGGAGTTGTCTGTGCTTTCTGGTCTCACAGGTAATCTGGGCCTGTAGACGTCCGGATGACAGATTCCAGTCCCGGACCTTCAATGTGCTTCTCTCCTCTATCCTTCCTTTCTCTCCTCTATCCTTCCTCCCTCTCCTCTATCCTTCCTCCCTCTCCTCTATCCTTCCTTCCTCTCCTCTATCCTTCCTTTCTCTCCTCTCTACCCCAACCGGTCGAGGCACATGTTCTCCCACTCTGAGTCTGGTTCTGAGGTTTCTTCCTGTTAAAAGGGAGTTTTTTCTTGCCACTGTTGCTCATGTGGGAATGTTGGGTCTCTTTAAAGTTAAAACCTGAAGAGTTTGGTTTAGAACCTGCTCTATGTGTAAAGTGCCTTGAGATAACTCTGTTGTGATTTGGCGCTATACAAATAATGATTGATTGATTGTACAGTATACAGACTCATTCATCTTTCTTTACACAGCAGCTTTCATGGAAGGACAAAATGTTTTAACCACAGATAGCGCCTCATTTCTATCTACTAACAGCTGGAAGAAAATGAACACATCAGATAGAGGGGGGTGATGTGTGAGTCTCTCCAAAGCAGAGAAAGTGTAGGAGTACATTATGGGGAGTCCACTTTGAGTTATCACATTGTAATATTAATGAGATAGTGAAACTTTCTTCTGTGATCATACAGTAGCTTACATGTAATTATGTGGATGATTGGAGAAATGGTTAATGAATGATGCCAAATATTTAAGATATCTTGGTTGATGGCAGCCATGTTTTTGAACCAACTTCACTCACTAATTATAGAAATATGTATCTTAGTTTCATACCATAAATTTGACTGTTTTTCAGTTTATACAAATTAGCAAAAAATCCATCATGGCCGACTTTTTAAAGGTCCTTTCTTGTAGAGCACATTATCTTGGATACTATGTGTATCAGGTTAATCAGACTTATGTGTGAAGGTCTTGGCCTTTTGGAAATGTACTTTTTGGTCCTTAATTACAGCTCCGCCATCTGGCCAACTGGGCTCATATTTCATGTGAGGCATACGGACATCATTTCCAGTTATTGTGCCAAGTTTCATGGTTTTTGTTTCCAGCTCATATCAATATGAAAAATAGTCATCATACAAATAAACCTCAAGAAACAGGTGATAGGCCCCAGTGCAAATGTTTTTTTTTGTGCTCCCACCTCCGCCCTAAACACACGCGCACGAGCACACACGCTTGGACACACACGAGCACAGCCACTCGAGAGAACTGCTATGGTCACTATGTAGGCTAACATTACAGGTGACTGGCCACACACTCATCCTGGACAGCAGCCGAAGCTCCATATCAACACTTATCTAACAGCCTGCCCTGACCTGGGCTCAAACTACCACAGCCTGATGATGTATCCAAACTATCAAACATCAAACATTCAAATATAGCCGACACTAACAAAGCTACACAAAGATATCTTGCACAGTATGTCCATAAGCATAACCATCAAGAAAAACACAGCTCATTATATGCCTTACAAAAACACAGCATAAATGAATGGATGTGGCACCTATATCACATCATTTTTCCAACAAGTACATTGCCATAGATTTAAATCCCACTTTATAACAAACAGAAGCTGTACTCACTCATTAGAAGCTCATCTTATGGGCCTCGCGCTCAGCAAAGTCATTTCCGGCGCTGCTCAGGTCCAAAGTCCTCTCTGCTGGTCTCATAGAGAGTATATCCAGTCCACTGAGTCCGGAGAAGCGGGACGCGGCGGTCAATGCCGCTTCATTTACGGAGCTAGCTAGCTAGCAAGCTAACGCTAGCTTCCGGCGTCATGCTAGCTTTTGCCTGGGTTGCCTGGGTTTGAATAAAAAACGTGTCTAATTTGGTCATTTTAGCTTTACCCTCATCCTGCTTCTTTCTTTCCTTCCTCTTTTTCGCGCTGCTTTTTTGTTTGGGCTTGCTAAACATGATATTACCCTTTCTAGTCAACTTTCCTCAACCTGCTTTTTTTTCCTGCTGAGAGGAGAAACAACCATGGAAACACCTACGTCACGTCATCGCGACTCATCATGACTGACAGCTATCAAGGTGAGTGGACACATCTAATCATCATTTCCTCCTCCCACACCAGCCACTCAGTGTTAGCCTACCTTACTGACCCGCCCCGAGCTATTTCATTCATTAAAACAATACAGCTGCTGGACAACTGTTTGTTTTTTCTTCCATGGGCCCTGGCGGCGGTGCAGCTGCAATAGTTGCACCGTCGATATTTACGCTACTGGCTGAGAGTGAGATAGGAGAGACTATTACAGAACTGCTCCTGTGTGATGTTTCAATTTGTCTTTAACAGATTGCATCTGTCACAGGAAAATATCAGATCCCATTTTTAATTGAATGATAAAAAAAATAATATAAATGTTTCATGGAAAATAATGAATAAAACATTTAAAATGCAGATGCTAATCAAAAAAGTTACTTTAGCATTCAGGAGAAGATTTTCTGATTCTGGCAGCATTTCATTTATTGATATTGTGCTTTTCATGTGAAAAGAAGGTGTACTTTTAATGCATGAAAAACTTAATGTCAAACTTAAAGTCTGTATATGACCGTGTATTTTTTGAATATGGAAACCAGAAAATCCCAAAGCAGATATTCTTCAGACTTTTCTGAACAAAGGCTTCCTTTTCCAGACTGGTGGAAACTTCAAGGTTGTCCATCTTTTGAAACATACAAAGAGTTTTCTTTGTCAGCACAAACGACTGAAAGAAATCTCTTGTGAATCATTTTTTCTATCTTTGTGTCTCTTCTGGCCTTTGTCCCAAAGCTATTTTGACAGTATTCTGCATGCATCTAAAATGTCAATGGAAAAGAAAATAAACTTGCACTTTAAAAAGTGCAGTGGCATACATTTGTGCTTTGCCTTCACTTCAACTTGTAAATAATTTACCCTTCAACCACCTTCAAGTCTTAACACAAAAGATCTGAAACAGTGATGCATATAAGATCTACATAAACTTACAAAGGCAGAGCACAGTGAAGAATTACTGAGAGAAAGAGTACGCTTCTCAGGCAGACCAGTTACATAATCTCCTTTTTTTAGGATGACAAACTAAATTACCCAGATATCAGTTCATTTAAGTTGATATTTTTCAATCATAGGAAACTGAAAAAAGCCCTAACCCTAACTTTTGGCACACCAGCCACAAACCCTTTAACTTAACATAGCTCTCCAGTTTCTGAAGTCCAAAGATAACCAAGAGTATCAGACACAAAAACAGAAATACACAAGATGAAACATAAGCTTAAGATGTGCATGATACAATGCTCTACTAAAAACTCCAGACCCTGGAGCTGGAGCCAGTGGACACATGAGTAGCAGAACTGTCTGGCAGAGAGTCGAAGGATGAACCGGGTCTTAATATTGCAGCTGATGATTGTAATAAGCGTCAAGTGTGTCAAACCTCCACCACTGGGCCTCGCCTCTTATACAGGGGAGGAGCGCAAGGGGAGGAGACAAAGACAGACACTGACAGGAAACAAGGAAACTCAAGAATATCCATTGTCTGACAACTGATTTTGATGCTGTTCGTTCTTTCTTGTTCTGTTTGTTTTGTTGTTTATTAAAAAAAATATTTTATATGGAAAAATACATAAAAATTAAAGTATAAAAAAAACTGCAATACAAAGGTAACTTTTATGTGTTTTACATGCTCAACTCAACTCAACTTTATTTATATAGCACTTTAAAACAACCACAGCTGAAACAAAGTGGTGTACATACATAGATAAAACAACATAGGAAACGTAAAACAATTAACAATGATGTGGAAAAAATCATCCACAATATCTCATGTTGTTTCATGTACCATTGGTCCTTTGCTGCTTCATGATCATAAACTAGGCTGCTTGGGTCCAGTTAACCTTCGTGTTGTCCTCCCGAGTCAAATTGACCCGTCTGTTTTGACTGTTCCTCTTTCCTCCCTTCCTTTCTCACTCCCTCCCTCCCTTCCATCCTTCCTTCCTCCCTTCCTTCTTTCGTCCGTCCTTCCTTCCTTCCTTCTTTCGTCCATCCTTCCTTCCTCCCTTCCGTCCTTCCTCCCTCCCTCCTTTCCTTCCTTCTTCCTCTCTTCCTTCCTTCCTCCCGCTGTCCTTTCCTTCCTTCTTCCTCCCTTCCTTCCTTCCTCCCTCCCTCCTTTCCTTCCTTCTTCCTCCCTTACATCCTTCCTTCCTCCCTTCCTTTCTCCCTCCTTCCTTCCTTCTTCCTCCCTTCCTCCCTTCCATCCTTCCTCCCTCCCTCCTTTCCTTCCTTCTTCCTCCCTTCCTTCCTCCCTCCCTCCTTTCCTTCCTTCTTCCTCCCTTCCATCCTTCCTTCCTCCCTCCTTTCCTTCCTTCTTCCCTCCCTCCTTTCCTTCCTTCTTCCTCCCTTCCATCCTTCCTTCCTCCCTCCTTTCCTTCCTTGACTTGAGGACAACAGGAGGGTTAAGGGGAATCTTAATGCTAAATGATACAATTATAAACCTTAGTGTGCTTCCAACTCTGTATCATTAATATGGGGAAGACCCTTGTTTCAACATGAAACCGCTCTTTTCCCACAATGCAAGCAGAATAATTTAGACCTCAGTCCAATACAACACATTTGGGATGAATTTGAATGCCAACTGTGTGCAAGGCTTCATCTGCCAACATTAGTGCCCAACCTCACTAATGCTCTTGTGTGGTTGAATGGGCGAAAATCCCTCCAGCTGGATTTCAAATAAACCATATGGAAAGCCTTCGCACAGCAATAGAGACGGCCATAGTTTTAGAATCACATATATTTGAGCGTCTACCTCCTTTTGCGTATGTAAAGAGAGTAAAAGAAACACACCTACATACGTGGATATCAAACACACTGAGGATCTGTAACACTTGAACAACTGAATATAGGAGATTACTCATCCAAGCAGCCACACAAGAGCTTCCATGAACACTCTTGACTCTATGAAACACTCTCTCAATGTTGAGAGATGAGGCGAGACGAGGGCAGAGTTGGACAGAATGAGAGAGAGAGAGAGAGAGAGAGGAGGAGAGGAAATTGCAGGTAAAGTGGAGTCAGGATGAGGAAGAGTAGGTGAGTGCAGGGTGAAGATAATAAAAGGAGAGATAAGAGGAGAAGAGTAGAGGGGACAGGAGTGAAAGATAGGAGGATGTACTCCAAACTGATTTCCCCTGATTGGTATTATTCTNTGATTGGTATTATTCTCACTGTATCACTCTCTCTCTCTCTCTCTCTCTCTCTCTCTCTCTCTCTCTCTCTCTCTCTCTCTCTCTCTCTCTCTCTCTCTCTCTCTCACACTCACACACACACACACACACACGCACACACACACACAAAGCATGGAGAGTCTTGTTTCAGAGAAAAAAGAACAGACTTTGCACAATAAAGAGATAACAAATCAGCAGGAAATACTGCTGGGTCTGCAATTAGTGTTTGGGTCAAAGTTCTGATTAATCCCTGCTCTGTGACTGTGTGTGTGTCCTTATGTGTGTGTGTGTGTGTGTGTGTGTGTGTGTGTGTGTGTGCGTGCTCAGTATGTATAGCATTTGTGTGCAGAATTGATTGCACAGTCAGGTCAATGGCTGTACTAATAAGTAATGAAATGCTACATGTGTGTGTGTGTGTGGGTGTGTGTGTGTGTGTGTGTGTGTGTGGCCGGATTTAAGTGTGTCTGGTGTCTAGCATGCTGAAAAACATACAAGTATAAACACATACACATACACAAAAAGTTACATTATAAAAGGGATTTTCCCAAACTGCTCCTCCAAAGTTGGAAAACCACTTTTGTCTAAAATATCATCTTGTGCTTAACCCTTACTGTTCAGGGGTCATATTTGACCCATTTTAACATTAGAGAGCTGTAAAAGCACCATATGCACATTTCTTTTAGCCAGACTCTTCCTAATGTGACCCTGAATATACAAAAATTGGAAATAAAATACATCTTTGTTTTATACAGATGTCCAAATTTGACCTAAAATTCAAAAACTGGCATTCAAACATGCATAATCTATAAAAAAAAAAAGTTCTCTTGGATCATAAAATAGTGATAAATAAATAGAATACATTGATTAAAGAGTAATTAAACCTTTATTAACCCTCCTGTTGAGCCTGTCCAGTCCTCGAGTCAAGGAAGGGAGGAAGAAGGAAGGAAGGAAGGAAAGGAATGGCGAAGGAAAGAAAGAAGGAAGGAAGGAAGGTAAGAGGGAGGGAAGGAGAAAAGAAAAGAGGAGGGATGGAAAGAAGGAGAGAGAAAGATGGAAGGAAAGGAGGGAGGAAGGAAAGAAGGAACAAAGGAAGGAAGGAGGGAGGAAGAAAGGAAAAGAGGAAGGAAGGAGGGAAGGAAATAAGGAAGGAAAGGATGGAGGAAGGAAGGAAGGAAGGAAGGATCAGTCGAAACAGACGGGGTCAATTTGACCCGGGAGGACGACAGGAAGGTTAATGACTGATGATGAATGTGAATTATTGTAGAGACTCAATCGGTATGAGTCAGGTTATGAATAGTATGTAAGGGTTAAGATTCCCCTTCACTGGAGGAAAAGGTATATACTGAGATTGTAAGAAGATAACACTAATACGTAGTCTCATGTGGTCTGTGTGTGAACCTTGTCTGTTGAAGGCTTTGTGAGGATTTTTTGGGATGAATCTGCCTCCCGCTGCTCCTCCTCTGCCTCCTGTCGCATCAAGGACGAGCTATGCTGTTGTCCACGTCGCTGGGCGGTTATCACCTGTCAGCTACTGTCAATGAAAGTACAGCATCATGGTAAGGGTGATGAAAAAGGGTAGAGAGGTTCGCTACTGACCCTGCGTAGTCTGACAACCACCTGTTCTGAAAACAGAGTGACTGTCAAGACCAAGAAAACCCAGCAGTAAGGACATGTTGAGACTTTCCTGCTGGGTTTTTTCCAGCCAGAGCAACCAGGTTTGAGTGTCTTTTATCAATCAATCAATCAAGAGGAAAGAAAGAGGAGAGAGAGAAAGAAGAGGAGAGAGAAGCACATTGAAAATCAACATTGGAAATAGTAAGTCTAGCACAGGAATCTGTCATCACGACATCGACAACCTCAGGTTACTTATGAGACGAGAGAGCACAGAGAACTCTTTAGCCAGAAGTTAGTGAATGCATTAATATCACATGCATGTAAATAGATATGGATGGATAGAGAGAGTGGGAGACTGGCTTGACTGACTCAGGGTCAGACCAGGCGGGGAGTTCTGGTCCTCTGAAATGAGGCCAACGCGGAAGTAACTTAGAACTGCATTCTATCAAAAGGCCACCAGGGGGCGACCGTTTTGGTGTCAAAAGGACTTCCGTCTCTATACAAGTCAATGGAGAATTCACCAACTTCTCACTTGATTTCTAACCTCAGTAAACGTTTTCAAAATGTGTTTATGGTCTCAATCGCTAGTTTAAAGCCTTCTTCAATGCAGTATGATGTTCATTTGGGACATTTTGGCCTCCCTGATTTTATATTTGACGATAAAGCAGGGTATGCATTAGGGCGTGTGGCTACGTCCTGATTGACAGGTTGATTGCCCAATGTCCTCGAGATCCAGCCCTTGCAACCATAGCAACCTCCCCACTCCGCACATGGCCCCGCTTCATGCCCATATAAGTAGAATCCGTATTTTTATTTTTCCCAGCATGCACCTGAAATTTTCAAGATGGCGCTGCCCAGATTCGAAACTATTGGCTTCCGAGCAGCAGTCCACAAACCAATGGGTGACGTCACGGATGTTATGTCCATTTCTTTTATACAGTTCATGATTTAAACCCTTCCTGACTTTAGTTTTATGAATGAAGCCAGATTGCATTAAAAAAAAAGAGGTTGAGTTTTCACTTTGTTTTCTGATTCCCTCCAGTGCAAGTAGATATGGGAAATAACAGCTATGGCAGCTACCGTTTAACCCTGTATCACCAAGTGAATCATATTTGATGCATGAGTGTTAGAGACCGCTAAATCATCAGTGTGATCATATTTTTCCCTGAAAACTATAACTTGAATGAGTACATATTGTGTAGATTATTTTATGGTAAATTCCTGTTGACAGTGAGTGTATCAAATGAGGTACAGCAGGTATAGAAGGTCATCTGTAAATCTGTCAATTTTCATTTTATTACATTTTACGCATTATGTATTATTATCATTCATAAAAAGGTTTGACGGTGGTGATATAAACTTTATGAAGGGCCTTAAAAAGTGTTTTTTAGTATTTAAAAAAACCATGCTATGAAAAATAAATGGTATCAAATATGATACAAAACACTGAATCACTTGTCAGGAGATCCAATAAACAATTATTTGATGGTTCAGGCATTACAGGGTTAAACCCCTCCTGACTTCAGTTTTATGAGTGAAGCCAGATTGCATTAAAAAAAGAAAGAGGTTGAGTTTCCACTTTGTTTTCTGATTCCCTCCAGTGCAAGTAGATATGGAAATTTAGTTTTTTTAGCTCCCTTTCAAGCTATGTTCCTGAATATCTACAGGGAACCTTTGTCGATAACGTTGATGAGCTGCTCTCTATGATGTGTGTTGACTTTGACTGTGTAGTTATTGTCGGTGATTTTAACGTCCATGTTGACAACCTCCAGGGCAGACGGACTGAAAGAGCTTAGCTTAATAAAGGGCACACTCCAGACTTTTATTCAAATTATCTCTAAGGGTCTAAACCAGTGATGTCAAACATGCGGCCCGTGGGCCAGAACCAGCCCACCAAGAGGTCCAATCCGGCCCAGTTTCCCTCTTCCTCTTTTTCTTCCTTCTGTCTGTCCTTCCTTCCTTCCTTCCTTCCTTCCTTCCTTCCCATCCTGTGTTCTTTTCCTTCCTTCCTTCCTTCCATCTACCCTTCTTCCCTTCCGTCCTTCCTTCTTTTCCTTCCTTCCATCTACCCTTCTTCCCTTCCTTCCTTCCTTCCATCTACCCTTCTTTTCCTTCCTTCCTTCCTTCCTTCCTTCCTTCCTTCCTTCCTTCCTTCCATCCATCTACCCTTCTTCCCTTCCGTCCTTCCTTCCTTCCTTCCTTCCTTCCCTCCCATCCTGTCTTCTTTTCCTTCCTTCCTTCATTCCTTCCTTCCCATCCTATCTTCCTTCCTTCCTTCCTTCCTTGGAAAGTAAGGAAGGAAAGAAAGAGGGAGGAAGGAAGGAAGGAAAGAGGGATGGAAGGAAGGAAAGAAAGGAGGAAGGAAGGAAGGAAGGAAGGAAGGAAGGAAGGAAGGAAGGAAGGAAGGAAGGAAGGAAGGAAGGAAGAAACAGTCAAAACAGACAGGGTAAATTTGACACAAAGGTTAATATTTTATGTAAAGCACTTTGAATTCCCTCGTTGTTGAAATGTGCGATACAAATAAACTTTCCCTGTTTTGTATTTCCTGTCTGTTGTTTTTGCTCTGCTGAAAAATAAAAGGTTAAATCATTAATTAAAAAAACAAAAACAAAAAGAAAGGTTCTAGTCTTTTCAGGGGCTGTAAGTCGTTCCTTTTAAAAGGTCGAAAGGGATTCATCCTCCACATAAACCGTTTGAAATGACTATATTTTGATGTGTTTCTGTCTTGGCCTGGTTCAAATTGGTCCTTTAATAGCCCCCTTTTCTTTTTCCGAGGGCTAACAACACCCCAAAGAGACACAGGGGGCCAGACAGCTCCAATCATGCACCCTTACACTGTCATCATCACACTACCTTTGAAAAATATAGTCCCTCCAAGACTTAGTGAGCACGACGGGGAAGCCAGGCAGAACATCACTGACACTTCCCATAAAAGGATCTGTCATTTATTGGGATGTGTCCTCATAATGGAACCAACTAATCATTACTATGGCAACCAGAGCAATGTGTCGTCCTCCCGGGTCAAATTGACCCAGTCTGTTTTGACTTGTTCCTTCTTTCCTTCCTTCCTTCCTTCCTTTCTTCCGTCCTTCTTCCTTCCTTTCTTCCTTCCTTCCTTCCTTCCTTCCTTCCTTCCTTCCTTCCTTCTTTCCTCCCTCCTTTCCTTCCTTCCTTTCCTTCCTTCCTTCCTTCTTTCCTCCCTCTTTTCCTTCCTTCTTCCTCCCTCCTTTCCTTCCTTACCTCCTTCTCTCTTTCTTTCCTCCCTCCTTCCTTCCCTCCTTTCCTTCATTCTTCCTTCTTCTTTCCCTCCTTCCTCCCTCTTTTCCTTCCTTCTTCCTTCCTTCCTCCTTACTTTCCTTCCTCCTTCCTGCCTCCTGTCCTTCCTTCTTCCTTCCTTTCTTCTTCCTTACCTCCTTCTCTCTTTCTTTCCTCCCTCCTTTCCTTCCTTCTTCCTTCTTCTTTCCCTCATTCTTCCTCCTACTCTCTTTCTTTCCTTCCTCTTCCTTCTTTCCACCCTCCTTTCCTTCCTTCTTCCTTACCTCCTTCTCTCTTTCTTTCCTCCCTCCTTTCCTTCCTTCTTCCTTCTTCTTTCCCTCCTTTCCTTACTTCTTCCTTCCTCTCTCCCTCCCTCCTTCCTCCTTTTCTTCCCTCCTTTCCTTCCTTCTTCCTTCCTTCCTTCTTCCTTACCTCTTTCTCTGTTTTTTTACTCCCTCCTTCCTCCTTTCCTTCCTCCTTTCCTTTCCTTCTTCCTTAGCTCCTTCTCTCTTTCTTCCCTCTTTTCCTTCCTTCTTCTTTCCCTGCTTCCTTCCTTCCTTCCTTCCTTCCTCCCTCCTTCTCTCTTTCTTTCCTCCCTCCTTCCTTTATCCTTTCCTCCCTTCTTCCTTCCCTCCCTCCTTTCCTTCCTCCCTCATTTCCTTCCTTCTTCCTCCCTCCCTTCCTTCCTTCCTGGATTCGAGGACAACAGGAGGGTTAATTTAGTGCATTGACCCTCTTTGACCCAAAAAAAAAAAGGAATTCCTCAAACAATCGGTGGTGCCAAGTGATTACAGGCTTGCATCCAATCTGAAATTAGGACTTTGTTTAATTCTTATTGATGTAATAAATTATAATAGGGTAAAGCAACACAATCAAACACTACCCAGTAATTTTGTTTCAGTTGGCTTGGAGGAAAATACAATGTGATAATAAAAACAGACAGATATATTCACAATGGAAGACATTAGTTTTATAATCATTGTTAATGTTCTCAACAGTAATAATTTCCAGTCAATTGTTAATATAATGACATGTAATCGTTACTTTTACTATTTCTGTACAAAAGATCTACTTCTATATTTTCCATAAATATTATATTGAGAGAAGCCCTTTTATTTTTTCATTGAGACCCCGTCTTTATGCTCAAATATAATTTTATGAAGAGCTGTAAATGTGCTGAGAAATGTAACTGTGGAAGTGTGAAAGCTAATGTGCAGCGGTCCTATTACATGTTGATTATTCCTCCATTAAAGAGGCCATCCATGCAGGCGTTGTTTTATTTGAAGATGACACATCATCATCATCATCATCATCATCATCATCATCCTCCTCTCTCTCTGTTTAAGTGAGCCGTGTCAGTCTCATTTTATGGGAAGTGCATACCTGCTCATTCACAATGCTGTGTCAGCAGCTATAAAGCAAGACACTGTGACCATCCTGCCACAATGACCACACACTGCTCTCTGAAAATTGCCTCCGCCGTGAAAATAGGCAAATATGAATGCTGTCATTTATAAATCCATCTCAGGGAATAAGCTGCATTTCCTCTCACTCAAAATAAGACATTTCTGCATAATGTGGCAATGTTACATTCCCTTAGTTAAGCCCTTGTGTCAACACTGACATTAAATCCCTTTAAAGTTCATATGGGAAACAAATATCAGCAAACAGTTGTCTATTTACATATCCTGCAGACAGAAAGAAACAAGATGATTTATTTGGAGTCATGTTTTTGGCCTCCCAATGAAAACACCTGAAAACACTGAAAAAAATAACTGGAAACAAGATTAAGGCACTGAGGCTGAAATAAACAGTAAAGTTGCAGATGTAAAACCAAAATTTCAGGTGCATGCTGGGAAAAATAAAAAAACACAGATTCTACTTACACTATGGTCATGGGCTGGATCTCGAGGACATTGGTCTATCAACCTGTCAATCAGGACGTAGCCACGCCCCCTGGTGGCATTTTGATAGAATGCAGCTCTAAGTTACTTCCGCGTTGGAGGACCAGAACTCAAAGCCTGGGTTAAACTGGGTAGCTGCCATATTTGGTCTAACCAAATTTCAGTTAAAAACATTAAATCAAGATTGTGCTTGACAATAAAATCATTGATTAAAATATTTTTCCTGCCAAATACTTGTCATTTATTAAAGCTAGATTTACTGTGTTATAAGCCCAGTTTTTGGTGGGACAGATTGTGGCTGATGAGGAGTGGATGCTAAATCTTGATAAATGTGCTGTACCTCCTGTTTCTTAGCAGATTCAACACTATTTTTTTCTCACCTATAAAGACCTATCAAGAAACTGAGAAAACTGTTAGCATGCTGGGCTCAGGCTTGTCCTGCAGAGAATCATGAGTGCCATTAGCCTTGTAGCCTGGACCCAGCAGATATCATTTGGAGCTTGCTGCATTTTGCACACAGACAGCTGGACGTGCTGTGCTTGCATCAGGCTGGGGAGACAGAGGATGATTCACAGGTTGTTGTAGCCATGACAATTGTGTCAAAAAAAATGGTTGAGATGGACACAGCGGGGGAGTAGGGCAGAGAGTTTGGTCCCAGTGGTGACCAGCTCCTTCATCTGGTCAGTGAACTCAGGTGGGGGCTGAAACAGCTCTCCTTCAAGGTTTCTGCCATGCTGTGTTATGTCTTCCTGATGTTCTGACTGCTCTTGCCTTTTGTCCCTGGCAGAAAGAAACAGATGGGTGATGCACCAAGCAAAATGGGTTAGATGTGAGCAATTTTACTCCTGACTTGTTAAGTCAAAGTCCATCTGCCTTACAAATACAGTATGTCTGCAGTCCTATAAGAAGTTGAAATTGTCAGTTAAATGCACTGAAGGGACAGCACATGCAATTCAAAGCCATGTGTTCAGTCCAACAATCTGCTGAAACTCCCAACTCCTCTTGTGACTGATGAAAGAGGGCCACAGATAAACACCTCAGTTTTCAGAAAAATTGAGAGTTCAATAGATCAATCAAGTCTCTTTTAAAGTACTTCAGACTGTTGTTTCACAGCATCATTTTCCCCAAAACCCACTATGATTTTTTTTACAGTTGGATGTGCAGCTAAAACAGGAGTATTTTTGGTGTTTTTAAAGCACATGCTTCTTATGTCTTTCACAATGAACTCACCCACAATCAGAGGCCCACTCACTAGCTTTGCCTGTAGCCTTTTACTTTCTGATTTACTCTCAATCCTTACCCTGATGTGCTGTATGAAGATGTGAGGTGTCATCAGACCAAGATCCAGGGTCCTGCAACAGTGAAGCAAACCTTTTCTCAGGTTTCATACTGGAGAAATTATTTCTTTGGTTGGGGAGGTTTGTTGCTAACTCTCCCTTTTGCACTTGTCCATGGCTGTGTGGACAGCTGTCCAAACAGAGGTGCTGTCCACGCAGAGGAGCTCTGCCTGGATGATAATGCAAGCCAGCGAATTGCATCACTAATCTCAGAGCGCTGGGATTTGCCTGTTACTTATACTCCCATTTTCCAGGGGAATAATTTACTCTTAGGCTTTGCACCAAGAGTGTTCCAGGGAGGGCTACCACTTTACAGATTTATTATCCGGCACACAACCGTCCTGTTTTCTTGGTGGTGTTGTAGATGCTAATTAGCTGTGTGTTAGCAAGCTCTGCTGTCTTGAATCCATGGTGTCATTCCCACATGGTCCATTCACTTCCACATTCAATTCCAAATAGTGAATTTTGTTTTCCAGCACTGCAATCTTCTGTAGAAGTTTGGCAGTCGTCTGTGGAAAGGGGCACATCTAGCTGCTAAATAGCTTCAGCTAAGTACCACATATCTAGTCTCTACAATACAGGCTTGTGCTGTTGGTCGGGCCACACTTATGTTGCACTGAGGCGGTCATAAAAATGTTGGAATGTCGCCTACCATATCTGTACAGAATTACAGTCCCAGTGATTTTTTGTTATTGTATTATCCAGGGGCTGCTGCACAAAAAACAAAAATATCAGCAGAAAAATGCCAAGGAGATGCAGTTGTGTAGTCAGGTAGTGAGGCTAGACAGGTGGAAGCTGAGAGGCACAAGAAGTGTTTGAGACTCAGGAGAGTTAGACTGATAGATCAAGAGGATTGGAGCAGCATTAAAATAAAGTTTGTGAATGCATTATTTAAATACTTTTCTCTACTTTAGTGTGAAGTTTAAAAGAATAAAAGAGTATAAACAGATTACACTTAACACTGATGTGGACTGACATGGTGCAGTATTGGATTGTAAACTGAATGTGTTTGGAGATTGGACTCGCTGTCTGAGCAAAGGGAACTGCAGCATTGGTTTTAATTTTAATCGGGCAGTTAAAACCCGAACCACCAGACTATTAAACAGCTTTTATTCCAAAGCCATCACCATATTGAACACAAGCTTACAAACCCCGAACTCATACCTAGCAACACATATACCTCACAAACACCAAAGTGCAATAAATCAACTTGTGCAATATTTCTGTATGACTGAGTTAGTTTTCGCCCTATTATTTTATAATTTATCACTTTTTAATCGAGCTCCATTACCTCTGCCTTGGGTTTTGAATTTCGTTGTATTTTATACAATGACAATAAAGGAATCTATCTATCTATCTATCTATCTATCTATCTATCTATCTATCTACCTACCTACCTACCTACCTATCTATCTACCTACCTACCTACCTACCTATCTACCTATCTATCTATCTATCTATCTATCTATCTATCTATCTACCTACCTACCTACCTACCTACCTACCTACCTACCTACCTATCTATCTATCTATCTAATTGCGATGTGCAACTATAGCATGATATAAACTTTAGAGCAGTCGGCAACTTGGCATGTTAGAAAAGGGGTAGCCATAGAAAACAATTGGAGCTTTAACATTCAGAAATTATATGTGGTGGCATCAGCATAGTCAATGCATGTTCACCAAAAAATAATACAATGGGGAAAAGCATTGTTTGTTATGTATGCATAGGGGAGCTTGTTGTTTTGATGTTTTGATTTGTAATTTACTGGGTGGAGAAATCATTATTACCTATTATCAATCACTCTGAATCAAAATAAAACATAAAATCTGATAGTCTTTACTTTTTACTCCTACTATTTGGCTGATTGAGAATCTTCATAGGCAAATGGGTAGAAGTATGAATTGGACACATTTTATGGGCTGCATGAAATTCAAATATTAATCAGGGGGGGAAAATGTGGAGGAGTTACAAATATAGGTAGGTTACACAGGTTCCCATCATCCCTTGTGGCAAGCCCATGTAACGGGAACATTTAAAAAGAATTATCATTTATACATATTTGCTCTTGCCTTTGGTAATATATATGGGGCTTGTCACAGCAGCACATTTATCCCATCTCATCCCCATCCAAGTCAGAGGATGAAAATAGAGGCCCGGGTGCATTTTTTATAATCTTAGCATCATGCATGTATTTAAGCATGCTGATTTTACTTGATTAAGAGAGTCATACTTGATGTGCAGGTGATGTGCTATGATGATGCTCCTGCACATCAAGTACTTGAGTGATATTTTAAAATTGCTCTGTGACTGAACCATTCTCTCCATGTCTCTCTCTCTCTGTCTCTTTCTGTTCCTGCCATTTTTACGAGGAACTGATATGAAATGTCAGTGGACTGTCTACGTCTCCAGTCCGTAAACCCATCGCCCTGAGCAGCCATTGTTTCTGTGGCCCAGATACCAGGTTTCTGCTGAGAGAGGGGGGTGGACGCTCTGCATACTGATATGCAACTCTCACGCTCCCTCTTTCACTCTCATTAAAACAATGGACAGAGGGAGGGAGATAGCGGCAGTTAAAAAAAAAAAAAAAGGAAAGATAGAGGAGGAAGAAAGAGAGTGAGGTGAAAGACATAACATATTAAGATAGGCTCAGCTAAGACAGGGAGATAGGAGAGAGGGAGGGATCATTAAACAAAATGCTGGTGCCGCTGCAGTGCTTCAAATCAGCTGTCAAGTCCCCAGCCCTCACAGCAAGATAGCAGGAGGGAGGAAAACAGCAAGAGAGACATGGAGGGAGATATCGAGGGAACTTAAAGGTCAAAACACAATGAGTTCCCATCAAGGAAGAGGGCAGAGTCAAGTGTTCGCATCTACCAGCCTGTCTCTGTTTAATGCTGCAGGCCACCGGTGTCGTTCCCACCGCAGGCAGCTTCACACCAGATTACTACAGAACACCAGCCATATATTCAACATATGTACTTTTTCTATGATGGCAGTAGAGCTGTCCATTCCTTTAGGGGACTTCTTTTTTTTTTCATTTGTTAATCCAATTTCCAGTTTTACTCCACTTTTAATGCTGTAAGAAGCAGCCTGGTCCTCGTCCTCCCGGGTCAAATTGACCCCATCTGTTTTGACTGTTCCTTCTTTCCTCCCTCCTTCTCTCTTTCTTTCCTTCCTCTCTCTTTCATCCCTTGATTCCTCCATTCCTCTTCCTTCCTTCCTTCCTTCTTGCCTTCCTCTTTTCCTTTCTTGCCTTCCTCTTTTCCTTTCTACCTCCTTCTCTCTTCCTTTCCTCTTTCCTCCCCCTTACCTTCCTTCCTTCCTTTCCTACCTCCCTTCCTTCTTTCCTCCCCCCTACCTTCCTTCCTCCTTTCCTCCCTTCCTTCCTCTGTCCTTCCTTCCTTTCCTACCTCCCTTCCTTCTTCCCTTTCCTTCCTTTCTTCCCTCCTTCCTTCCCTCCTTTCCTTTCCTTCCTTTCCTTCCTTCTTCCTCCCTTCCATCCCTTCCTCCTTTCCTCCCTTCCTTCCTTGACACGAGGACAACAGGCGGGTTAATTACACTTAAACTTTACAAGGGTGTCTTTGCAAAATGAGATGTAAAGTGTTTGTTGCAAGTGTCGCTGTCCATGGTGCTGATTACAGAGCTCGGTGGAGACTGATGGCCTTTACCTTTCAGCACTATCATTTGTTTCCCTTGTACTATACATACTTTGTTGTTTTAGATCCTGATCAACTAAAAGCCAATTAAAAGCTGCCTGTGCCCCAGTCGGCGCTTACCTTTTTTTTTTTTTTTTAAGGGTTATATGGTTAGTTAGAGTTATCCAGTTAGCTCAGTTTCCTGTTGTTTGTGGTCACTTCTGTTAGTTCTCTCTATCAACTCTGATTTTTCTCTTCTTGCTGTTTGTGTTGGCTTCAGGTCAAGTCCTTTAAAATTAAATCCCTGCAGTGTAACAAAGGAGGTGAGAAATTTACTTCAGTCCTTTGTTAATAATATGAGAACAGACTGGATGAGACTGGTTCATTTTCTGCCTAAAAAATAAGCTCCTTATGAATTTCAATGACGTGTTGATTGCATCGGTATGTCAATGGCCCAAAGGACTTCAGCAGATATATGCACGGTCTAATCAAATACTACACTCACATAAGTCTGCTGTTTATTTCATGTTGAACAATGAAATCCCTTGTGTTTTTATGACTGGAATAGACCTTTGGAGTCAGTCTCATTCTGAGTACAAGCCAAGTGACACAGACTTCTAACTTTGTACATAACTCCCTACATATACCTTCTTCTTTTCTTTTCCTCTCTCTCAATACTGGGGCTGATGTAAGATAAATTACAGTGCCCTTTATGGAGCCCATTTCTCATTTCCATCCCTTCACTCTCATCAATACACTCTCAGTGAATTGACAAGTAATATCACAAATGGCATGATGAATGTACACTGGGTTAAAAAAAAGTTAAATGTGCAGTCAGTGGAGGAGCATTCAATAATCACATTAGGTAAGAATGTTTATAAATTATGATTGTGTATTTGCAATTGATCACAAGCTAGCTGACTTTTCTAACTTTTTTTTTTCTTCATGTTTTTGTGATGGAAACCGCAAAGCAACCACACAAGACTCTGTCCATTATCATCCATTATTTTGTCTATTCTATTCAATTTGTGGTATGCAGCCGATGCCTTGTTAGAAACACAATAAACCTATTTGTGCTCTGTTGATGTATCTGCAATTGAAGGAAAGAGGGAAGGAGAGGAAAGAAGGGCAGGACAGAAGGAAGGAAGAAATGGGGATGAAGGATAGGAAGGAGGGAAGGAAAGAAGGAAGGAGAAAAGACGGAAGGGAAGAGAAGGAGGGAGGGAGGAAGGAAAGAGTAAAGGAGGAAGGGAGGAAGGACACAGGGAAGAAAGGAAAGAAGGAAGGAAAGGAAAGAAGGAAGGAAAGGAAAGAAGGAAGGACAGAAGGAAGGAAGAAATGGGGATGGAGGAAGGAAGGAGGGAAAGAAGGAAGGGAGGAAGGAAGGGAGGAAGGAAGGAAAGAGGGAAGGAAAGGAAAGAAGAAAGGACAGAAGGAAGGAAGAAATGGGGATGGAGGAAGGAAGGAAGGAGAGAAGGAAGGGAGGAAGGAAAGAGGAAAGGAAAGGAAAGAAGGAAGGACAGAAGGAAGGAAGAAATAGGGATGGAAGAAGGAAGGAAGGAAAGAAGGACAGAAGGAAGGAAAGGAAAGAAGGAAGGAGGGAAGGAAGAGAAGAGGAAACTTTGTTACCTATATATGTATATTATAATGAAACCTGGTGAGTTCTTCCTCGTTCATTTCCATGGTTACCTTTGCATTTTGTCACGTTTAACACAACAAAAAATACTGTCAGACTAATTTGTAAGGTTGTTAGGATGCAGGAGCTGAATGATGTCTAAGAAGGACTCCTCCCCTGTGGCAGACATTTTAAAAAAAGGGAAGGGGGGGGGGGGGGGGGCGCTGGGTGTAATGCCTTTTAGATTCTTCCGATGGCGTTGAGGTGACGTTTGAAGCTTTGATTTGGAAAATGTAAATCTGTCTCTCATGGGAGAGGGGCTGAAAGGGGGGATTTGTTACGGTGTCATTTGAAAAAGCTCGGAGGGAACAGGCTTTTCCAGTTCCCTCAGAGAATAAATATACTTTGAAAGAGTGCTGTGTGCATGGTTTGGAATTATCAAAGATAGCACATTTGTTCGATGTAAGGATCAGATACTGAAGTGGCATGACAGGAATGAGAGCGTGGTAATGTGAGTAGCAAGTAACAAGAAACATTCAGCAACAGCTGTGTTAGTAATAAAAGAGCTAAGAAAACTGTATATTTATATTCACAGAAGAAAGTGACAGTATGTTGTTGTTTTTTTTTTCCATTTCCATAATTAAACAGTTATTAAATGTGATGTACATCCACTCAGAATACACAATATATCTGCTCCATGAAAATACAGGAAATCATGCAAATATAACACTTTATTTCATTTGTCATAAGGGACATTTTTTCCACCTCTATACTCTGGATTCTCATAATAATTACAAGTAGTCATTGCACAGTCCCCGACCGTTTACAGAAAAATCCCCCCCCCCCCCTCCTCCCTTCTCCCTCCCCACCACCCTCAACACATATAGCGCTATCCCTCTCTTCCCACTTCCCCACCCCTTTTCCCTCCACCAAAGAAACATATAGAGATAACAGGCTCAGTAGAAAAACAATCATTTGTTCCTACAGTTTGTACAAAATTCACAGATTTATCTTGTTTGCTTGCCTTCTTCATTAAATTTACACACCGGCTCCCGAAACAGGCAACCAAACTGCTGTAAAATCACACCAGAAATAGATCAAAGTACAACAAAATAAAGCAGAAAAACAACACACACAGAAAACAGAAATGAACAGACTGTAGGCTGGATAGAAATAGCTACTTGCTGTCTTATATGTGTGCTGTGAATGTTACAATACAGCAGTCTGTTAGCGGGTGCAGTACATTGAAGACAGATTGATAGTCACATATCTCTCTGTATCTCTCCATGCATGTCACACTATAGTGTCGTGGTTCCCCCCTCTGATCTGTCGCTTCGCCTAACGAGCAAAAACAACCGGCGTACTAATAAAAGGCATTATTAGTGTTGACTGTGGGAGTGTCTGTGTTGATGAGTTGCTGGGTTCTTGGTATAGGTTTATAAAAATAAGATAGAATGGGAAGCATAACGAGGAAGAAGGAGGTGGGGGGGGGGGGGGGGGGGGAGCATACAACATA
Organism: Scomber colias; assembly: GCA_021039105.1. Taxonomy (NCBI): domain Eukaryota; kingdom Metazoa; phylum Chordata; class Actinopteri; order Scombriformes; family Scombridae; genus Scomber; species Scomber colias. The sequence goes on from JAJDFG010000367.1 coordinate 185,028, forward strand.
ACACACACTTGAATAATTGTATATGAAAACTCAAGATAATGATATGTAACTTTAATAAAGGTTGTGTCATATATTTTGTTGTTGTTCAAAATGATTCCAACTGCCTAAAATTATTATTTTTCTTATTAACCTTCCTGTCGTCCTCCCGGGTCAAATTGACCCCGCCTGTTGTGACTCTTCCTTCTTTCCTCCCTCCATCATCTTTTCTTCCTTCCTTCTGTCCTGTTCCTCCCTCCCTTTTTCTTTCCTTCTCTCTTTCTTTCCTCCCCCCTACCTTCACCCCTTCCTTCTTTCCTCTGTCCTTCTTTCCTTCCTTCCTCCCTCCCTCCTTCCTTCTTTCCCCTGTGCTTCTTTCCTCTGTCCTTCTGTCCTTCCTTCCTCCTTCCTTCTTTCCTCTGTCCCTCTTTCCTTCCTCCCTCCCTTCCTTCTTTCCTTTCCTCCCTTCCTTCTCTCCTTCCTTCCTCCCTCCTTCCTTCTTTCCCCTGTCCTTCTTTGCTCCTTTCCTCCCTGCTTCACATTCCTTCCTTTCCTTCCTTTCTCCCTCCCTTCCGTCTTTCCTTTCCTCCCTTCCTTCTATTCTTCCTTCCTACCTTCCTTCTTCCTCCCTTCTTCCCTCCCTCCTTTCCTTCCTTCTTCCTCCATTCCTTCCTTGACCCGAGAACAACAGGAGGGTTAATATTAATGTTCAGGACGTTGGGAAATTTGGGAGACATAGTGAATGTTTGGGAAGGGATGCAGCAGCACACTATCTGTCTAAAGATAATAATGTGTGTATTGTAACTTTAGGAAATACTTTCAGAATTGATAATTTGATGGTGGTCCAGATTATGTGGTGGTGAGTATAAGTATGCAGCAGAAAATTGTTGGAGGGAAAAAAAAAAGTCAAACCATTAAACTGGCTGAACAAAGGTCATTAAACTGGCAGTTGCTTTTTGTTTGGTTGTCCTAATATATACACACAACACATCCACATCGCAACATAGTTTGAATTATTTTGCCTGATAATGAAAACACCTTTGGAGATTCTGGGTTAACCTTTTCTACAAAGAATGGTTTTGTATTTATATAGAAAATAAAAGACATAAAACTGAATTGAGCTCAAAGTCCACAAATCTAATATAAGAGGATGTTAGGAAGTAAGGATGTTCCAAAATAAGACCAACTGTTTGAAAAAGAGACACATAATTGAATACTTGAATTATTCACCTGTGCTGACAAAGTAATAATTTAAAGTACTCAATCATCTACAGTCATGAAATATTAAAATATGCATCAGGTGGAAGCATCACCTCAACAATTAAACCTCTCACATTCAATTATCAACAACAAAACTAAAGTAAATGTCACACAGTCACTGAAATATGACCAAAATATCACATATATATGTATCTATTGGGTTTATTGGCTTAGGGACATGGGTGTCCAAATGTTTGGCTTGATGTTGGTGCAAGAGGAAAAGTAATTGATTGTCTACATTTTAAGGGTTCATCCTCTGGGGAGAATGAGTCTGATCTGTCTATTTGATATTTATTTATTTAATATGTACAAGTGGAAATGATTGTGGCATCAGAGGAAAGGTCCAAACTAGTGAAACAAATAGGAAGGGGTTGATCTTCTGGGGATCATGAATCTCCATAGCAACTGTCATAAACATCTTACTATGAATCCAAAGTGTTTGGACAGACTGATATCAGAGAACGGGGCTCAGGTAAAAATTAGTTCTCCCCTCATCTCTGTCTATTCCACTGTTGAGCATCAAATATGTTCAGACTCTCCGACTGTAACAGCCTCACTGTGTATCGGATGGTTAACGCTGCTAAAACTGTTCTCAGGCACTCTGATGTTAATGAAGGAAGACAAACAGCCAACAAGGCATTGCATGGGGAGGTGCGCATTTGAAATGTGTCTATGTTTGCTCGTGCGTGTCCAGGAGTGTATCTCAATCTTCTTCTACTTCTGCGTGACAACAATAAGAAACCAACTCACGTTTCTCCTGTGGTGAGAAACCACGGCACTGTACAGCTTGTATATATGTGTGTGTGTGTGTGTTTGTGTGTGTGTCTCCTCGATGGACTAAAGTCTGATATCACTAATAACACTTATTAGGGCTGGGCAATATATTGAAATTATATCGATATCGTAGCGATACATCATCAGAGTTGTCTTTTTACTGGTTATATGTAATATAATATATGTAATTTTCTGAACTTACCAGACTGTTCTAGCTGTTCTGTTATTTACTTTTTACCATAGACTGTATAAAAGAAATAGACGTAACATCCGTGACGTCACCCATTGGTTTGTGGACTGCTGCTCAGAAGCCAATAGTTTCAAATCAAGGCAGCGCCATATTGAAAATTTCTGGTGCATGCAGGGAAAAATAAAAACACAGATTCTACTTATATGGGCATGAGGCGGGGGCATGTGCGGAGCGGGGAGGTTGCTATGGTTGCGAGGGCTGGATTTCGAGGACATTGGGCAATCAACCTGTCAATCAGGACGTAGCCACGCCCTAATGCATACCCTGCTTTATCGTCAAATATAAAATCAGGGAGGCCAAAATGTCCCAAATGAACATCATACTGCATTGAAGAAGGCTTTACACTAGCGATTGAGACCATAAACACATTTTGAAAACGTTTACTGAGGTTAGAAATCAAGTGAGAAGTTGGTGAATTCTCCATTGACTTGTATAGAGACGGAAGTCCTTTTGACACCAAAACGGTCGCCCCCTGGTGGCCTTTTGATAGAATGCAGTTCTAAGTTACTTCCTCGTTGGCCTCATTTCAGAGGACCAGAACTCCCCGCCTGCTTTTTACCCACTTTTCCATTATTTCCACATTACTGATGATTATTTATCAAACATTTCATAGTGTAAATATTTTGTGAAATATTGTTGTAATATCGATAGAGGTATTTGGTCTAAAATATTGTGATATTTGATTTTGTCCATATCGCCCAGCCCTAACACGTGAGCTTACAGCAAATCAGAGCAATGTGTGTACAACTGCCGACACACACACATACATGTAAATACACAAAACATGGATTTTACATGGAACTGCACACAGTTATCAGAATAAGGGCAATTAAACCAAACACACACACACACACACACACACACACACACACACACACACACACACACACACGTACAACATTAAGGCAACTTCCTGTAATTGCCTCCCATTGTCCACACACACATTACTATCATCATCAAAGTCATTAAACATGTACGAGAATAACATGATGAAGGAATGAAAGGTGAGATAGAGGATGAAAAACAGGAAGTGGTGGTTAATTACACATGTTAACCCTCCTGTTGTCCTCGAGTCAAGGAAGGAAGGCAGGAAGAAAGGAAGGAAAGGAGGGAGGAAGGAGGGGAGGGGAGGGATTAAAGGAAAGAAGGAAGGGAGGAACGAAAGGACGGAGGAAATAAAGAAGGAAGGAAGGTAGGAGGGAGGGAGGAAAGAAGGAAGGGAGGAAGGAAGAAAAGGAATGAAGGGAGGAATGAAAGGAAATAAGGAAGGAAGGCAGGTAGGAGGAAGGAAGGAAGGAAGGTAAGGAGGGAGGAATGACAGACAGAAGGAAGGAAGGGAGGAAAGAAGTAACAGCCAAAACAGAAGGGGGTCAATTTGACCCGGGAGGACGACACGAAGGTTAAACAAAATCACTTCCTATTATTGGCATTCACTCGTCAATGGGAATGTCCGACAATTACTTTCTACAAAACCCGGATCAGCTTTATGAAAAAAAAGCTGGCAGATGATTGAAAAGTGCGTAATTAACATAAACCTTTCCTTCATGTACTGTAAGTGGAGTACTGTGCCACTCAACGGGCAATTACAGCGTAGTAAGAAGCCACAGAGAGGAAAGTCAGGGCGGATGATTGAGCATTCAAAGAGCTTTACACCAGATTGCCTCATCTCGCTATATGAGCCATATTATTATAGTACTATATTCTTCTATAGGACTATCTCGGTCGTCAACAACAACCATTTTTCCTTTGATCAGCTAAAGTTAGAAACTCCAGCTGTTATGTGATGATCAAAAGGAAAACATACATATAGTTGCCTTTTAGTTGTACTTCATGTGAGGTTAAAACTGATATATTTAGAGTTGTAATACATTGACAGGCAACCCATTCCTCAAAATTGACAGGTTCATTTCTCATTCTATGGACGAGCAAGGTCAACCTTCACCAATGCTTGAGGGGATTTATCTTTGTTCTCAGACGGTCAATAAGACTTCATACTGGAAGGTTTGACTGTGAACCATAATCAAAAAAGTACAACTGGACTGAATAATGACAGCAGCAAAAAAAAAAAAAAAAAAGAAAGAAAGAAAGAACAGAACGTCCTGTGCAAGTAGTTACCTTGATAAGCAGACAAAATAAGGGAGATGTGTCAGAGTTTGAGGTTTGAGGCATCATACGACCCTCTGTATCTTATCGCCATGAATGAAAGTGAGACAGGACTCATCCATCTGGCGCACTGTGTTCCTAACAGCTACAATACTGGCTCAAAATGACAAGCCTGCGATAATTTACTGAGACAGAACCAAAAGAAGGAAGGAAAGGGGGTGGGGGGGGAAGGAAGGATGGGAGGAAGGAAAGGAAGGAAGGAAGGAAGGAAGGAAGGACAGAGGAAAGAAGGAAGGGAGGAAGGAAGGAAAAAAGGAAGGTAATGGGGAGAAAAGAAAGAGAGGAGAGAGGGAGGAAAGAAGGAAGGAAGAAGGAAGGAAGAAAGGGAGGAAGGAAAGGAAGGAAGGAAGGAAGGACGGAAGGAAGGATGGAGGAAAGAAGAAAGGGAGGAAGGAAAGGAAGAAAGGAAGGACAGAGGAAAGAAGGAAGGAAGGAAGAAGGAAGGAAAGGAGGGAGGGAGGAAGGAAGGAAGGAAAGGAAGGAAGGAAGGATTGAGGAAAGAAGGAAGGGAGGAAGGAAGGAAAGAAGGACGGTAATGGAGAGGAAAGAAAGAGAGGAGGAGAGAGGGAGGAAAGAAGAAAGGGAGGAAGGACAGAGGAAAGAAGGAAGGAAGGGAGGAAGGAAGGAAGGAAGGAAGGAAGGATGCAAATGCCTAATGCAATGCTCCATTTTTGACAATAAAGACTCATCTCATCGTATCTCATAGTGTGTGATAGTCTTTGGATGGAAGTTACAATTCACACACCTCATCCTTAAAAAAGGCTTGAATTTAAACGTTTTACTGGTCACCATGCAGGATATTGAAACCGAACACTGAGCTTTGCATCTGAAAGCTAAAACATTTTGTATTTCTGAAGTTCAGACAGCAGTAGAGTACACTGGCAGGGATTTACCTTTCGGTTGAAGGAACAGAAATCAAGTGCAAAGCAGAGAAGTACAAGAGAGGATATGAAGTGGGGGGGTGTGGGGGGGAGGGGGGGGTTGAGAGGACAGCTAGAGTGTGACTCTGCTGGAGAATGGCAGATGAGAGCCAGGGCGTCTATCTTGGTCACTCAAAAGGCAGAATTAGCCGTGAATAGCTGGCAGCCAGAGACAATTTTCCTCCTAAGATGAAGGGCGGGAAATGTGTTCATTGGCTCGTTCAGCAAATGATCATTTCAGAGAGAGAGACTATTGTTGGCCATTTAATTGAGATTGTGACGATAGTTCAGCAGCGTGAGAAAAATGTGGTGGATTTGGAGTTTACCAGCGTGCCACCTGAGGCCATCGCCATGGAAACAGCTGGAGATGTGGGCTAAATGAACTGATTAGCCTTATGTGATTAAAGTGCTTCCCTGAGCACCACCACAGTTGAAATAAGCCTGACTTATCCCCTTTATATATAAGCGCTCGATGCCATGGCAGAGCTGCTGTTTGTTTGTTTGTTTGTTTTTTAATGAAATTGTCAAATAAAATCAATCAACCAGTCAAGTCATACGGCAGCTCATGAAACATAATTACATGATTGTGTTGCGTCTTTCGGAGAGAGGGGACCTACTGTAACTGTAACTGTAACAAGGACTTGTTATTAAGATGTTCAGTGGTTGTAAGAGCAGGAGATAAAAAGCTGTACCATTGCGGGAATCATAATTTACAAAAGCTTCAACCAAACGTGACAGTTACAGTATTTAATAAGCACAACCCAGCGCCTCTAAACACACTTGCAAAGAAAGGAAGGAAGGAAGGAAAGAAGGAAGGAAGGAAGGAAAGAAGGAAGGGAGGAAGGAAGGAAGGAAGGAAGGAGGAAGGAAGGGAGGAAGGAAGGAAAGAAGGAAGGTAATGGGGAGGAAAGAAAGAGAGAAGGAGAGAGGAAGGAAGGAAGGAAGGAAGGAAGGACAGAGGAAAGAAGGAAGGGAGGAAGGAAGGAAGGAAAGAAGGAAGGTAATGGGGAGGAAAGAAAGAGAAGGAGAGAGGGAGGAAAGAAGGAAGGAAGGAAGGAAGGAAGGAAGGAAGGTGCCTCTAAACATACGTGCATAAATCAGTGTAACCTCTTTCTTCTTAGAGGCTGTAGCAATGTTAAAAATTTGAGTTCCCCAAAAAAGAAAGCATTCATCACAAAGCAAGAACTGAGAAAATATAAATGTTTTAAATTCAGCAAACATTCAAACTCATAAAACTACTTGAAAAAGGAATCAAGAAATATCTTCCCAATCTCTGGTTGATACATTTTTTAAATACCAGAACAGCAGTTTCTTTTCAATTTACAGCAATGGGACCTGTGGGCTTTGAAGTGTTTTTGCTAAAGTATCAGTTCAAACAGTGGCGTGCACAGACTTCTTGAAGGGCAGGGGCGAAAAGAAAAAAACAGGGCACAAACAGCACGTTCTCGCCACTGAAGAGGGGACTTTAGTGCATGTTTAGCGTGTTTTGCCAACCAGGAGGGCACCTTAGCACGCGTTCTGGCTCCAAAGAGGGCACCTTAGCACGCGTTCTGGCTCCCAAGAGGGCACCTTAGCACGCGTTCTGGCTCCCAAGAGGGCACCTTAGCACGCGTTCTGGCTCCCAAGAGGGCACCTTAGCACACGTTCTGGCTCCCAAGAGGGCACCTTAGCACACATTTTGGCTCCCAAGAGGGCACCTTAGCATGCGTTCTGGCTCCCAAGAGGGCACCTTAGCACGCGTTCTGGCTCTCAAGAGGGCACCTTAGCACGCGTTCTGGCTCCCATGAGGGCAACTTAGCACGCTTGTTGGCTCTCAAGAGGGCACCTTAGCACACATTTTGGCTCCCAAGAGGGCACCTTAGCACGCGTTCTGGCTCCCAAGAGGGCACCTTAGCACACGTTCTGGCTCCCAAGAAGGCACCTTAGCACACATTCTGGCTCCCAAGATGGCACCTTAGCATGCGTTCTGGCTCCCAAGAGGGCACCTTAGCACACGTTCTGGCTCTCAAGAGGGCACCTTAGCGCACGTTTTTCAACAATTGGGCGACCGCCGCCCCCCTGCCCCCCCCCCCCCTTGTGCACACCGCTGAGTTCAAATAATAAAGAAAGAAAAAAGTTTGTAATCTGATAAAACTTCCAAGACATGTCAGTTGAATGAATACTGACTGATGCTACTGTACTGATCTAATAATTGCTTGTCTCTGCACCTTCTCTTAAGATTTCATGTTTATTATTTGCCTCTAACCAGCGTTGACTTGAATGTTGACATGCGTGGCTTTTCTGTTACGCTTCCTGTCATGTCGCTGAGGTAACAGTGGGAATACAACACGTGTGGAGTTGAGAGATCACATTGTAACGAGTGACAGCTGGAGCCGATAACACTGTTAATGAGGACTGAGACAGATGGTTCAAATGACTATAGTCTCTTATATATTGTGTAAATACTATATATAGCCTTATATCAGCAGCTTAATAAGATATGTATACAGTATAGCCCACTTTGCTTTCTACCATTTATGTGCACTAACTTTGTATATTACTGCGTCAACAGTTACTATTGCACAGTATTTCAGAGACAGTGACATTTAAAGGTTTCTATCTATTACCCCAGAAACTTTTCTAACAATAAAGCTTACTTGCCACAAGCAAAAAACTTAGATTAAAACAGAGCTTGCACCAGTTTTATGGTGAAATAAGGACAACGATGTTAGTTTTATAGAGAGAATTGGGTTCCTTTAAAGTGTCTTTAACCCTCCTGTTGTCCTCGAGTCAAGGAAGGAAGGGAGGAAGGAGGGAGGAAAAGGAAAGAAGGAAAGGAGGAAGGAAAGAAGGATGGAGGAAAGAAGGAAGGAAGGAAGGTAGGAGGGAGGAAAGAAAGAGAGAAGGAGGGAGGGAAGAAGGAAGGGAGGAAGGAAAGAAGAAGAAAGGGAGAAAGGCAGGAAAGACAGGAAAAAAAGACAGGAAGGAAAGTGGGCCGGTTTGGACCCCTCGGCGGGCCGGTTCTGGCCCACGGGCCGCATGTTTGACACCCCTGCTTTAAAGTGTCAAAGCAAACTAACATGTGTTGAACCTTTCATGTACAGGAAGGATTCCCATATGCATCCACATAATAAGGAAGGAAATTAAATCTATTACAGTAAAATAATAAATGATTTAAAGGTTGTATTTTGTAAGGATCAGACATTTCTTCTCATTAAGTGAGCTGCAGTGAACTCACTGTTGCTCTCACTCACATACTTATTATAGCAGACAAAGACAAAAACATTTAAAAATGAATTTCAAGATTCAAATAAAAACAACATAAAATTCAACATCTGTGCAGGAGAATATCAAGGCTCCTACATCCAGTCTCTGGATGCATGGTGGGCGTAGATAGTGTCTTACTTTGACACCAGTGAACACTACACTACACTACACTGCATCTTATCTCCTACTAAGAGTCAATGTTTGTTTCCATTAACTAAGGCTTCTCCTGGTCTCTAATCAAAAGCACTTAGTTGTAGTTGTCTAAACTCTAAACTCTAAACTCAGCTCGAATAATAATTTAAAGAGGTGGCAGATCACATAATACAAAAGCTCACATGAGTTGTATTAACCCTCCTGTTGTCCTCAAGTCAAGGAAGGAAGGGAGGAAGAAAGGATGGAAGGAAGGAAGGAAGGAAGGAAGGAAGGGAGGTGGAAGGGAAGGAAGGAAGGAAGGAAGGAAGGGAGGTGGAAGGAAAGGAGGGAGGAAGGAAGGGAGGAAGAAGGTAGGAAAGGAGGAAGGAAGGAAGGAAGGAAGGAAGGAAGGAAGGAAGGAAGGAAGGAAGGAAGGAAGGAAGGAGGGAGGGAAGGAAGGAAGGAAGGAAGGAAGGAAGGAAGGGAGGAAGGAAGGAAGGATGGAAGGGAGGTGGAAGGGAAGAAGGAAGGAATGGAGGGAGGAAGGAAGGAAGGAAGGGAGGGACGAAGGAAGGAAGGAAGGAAGGAAGGAATGGAGGAAGAAGAAAGGGAGGGAGGAAGAAAGAAGGAAGGGAGGGAGGAAGGAAGGAAGGATGGAAGGAAGGAAGCAGGGTGGAACAGCCAAAACAGATAGGGTCAATTTGACCCAGGAGGACGACACGAGGGTTAAAGGGCAATAACAACCTTTTTTTTTTGTCATTAAATGTTGGGAAAGCTTGTAGTAGATTAAGTATCGGACTAATTTAGATTCAGTGTGATGCTGCATCTTCAACGTATCTCCCCGTCTCAAGTGGACAAGAGTGTGTGTGTGTGTGTGTTTTCCTTTCTGAACACATCACTTAGCTAATTCTCTCCTGCCCCTTCACAACCCTTTATTGATGGATCATCTTGCAGTCCGCAGCACGCCGCCCTGCTGTTTTATCAGCATTTGCTCTCGAGCCCCCTCCCCATGCATCTGTGCCATCTTTTCCCTCTCTGTTCATTTAGTCCAATCTGGATAAGTGGGCTCTCAAAACAAGCCCCGTATTAGGACGGAGGGGAGGATCATTGATCAACTGAGACGCCCACACACACTCGTAAAAAAAGAGAGGAAGGAGTGCACATTACGCATTAAACGACTAACATGCTCTGTGTGTGCACAAGCAATAAAGAAGAGCACATGGCACTATGTTTTTTTTTTGTGTACATATAAATAAACACGTGTCAGCTTGTACAAACGAACGAACACACACACACACACACACACACACACACACACACACACACACACACACACACACACACACACACACACACACACACAGTTCCTCATACCCTCAGATATACCAGACACATTCTGATGAAACCCCAAGAACTTGTGTCATTTCAGCTGCATAGCAGGGAGAAAGGGAGGGAAGTAGGGAGGGAGAGAGAGAGAGAGAGAGGGAGAGAGAGAGAGAGAGAGAGAGAGGGGAGGGAGAGATAGAGGGAGGGAGGGAGGGAGCGATGGAGTGGGAGAGATAGAAGGAAGGAAGGAGGGAGGGAGAGAGAGAGAGAGGGAGAGAGGGAGGGATGGGGGGTGATGAAGGGAGAGAGGGAGGGAGAGAAGGAGGTAGGGAGGGGGAGAGGGAGGGAGAGAGAGAGAGGGAGAGGGAGGGAAAGTGAGAGAGAGAGAGACAGAAAGAGAAACAGACAGTGATTGAGATAGTGATACAAGACGAGGTGACAGAGAAGGAAATACTGTAGGATCGGCAAATCGAAAATGGGGAGACTAAAAAAAAAAAAAAAAAAAAAAGGAGGGAGGTTGATGCTCATCCAAGCGGTGCTCAGAAGTGTTTCAGGAATATCTCATTCCATCTGTCTCCATACATGCTAAGCATACTATATTCTGCCTATAGAGCACAAGAATCTACCTCTATCATATTCCATAAGACGCTACACTCTTTTCATTTCTGGACTTCCTGAATCCTTCTTTTTCTTTTTTCTATCTCTTCATCACTTACATGTGAAATGATGAGACATAGCACAGCTGTGTAATGAACTCAAGACACCCAGAGATCATTTATACAATATGGTTGACTTCCTACCTGTACCATATTTTCTTTATCTATGTCTCTTACTGCTGCCAGCATTATATAATCACCTGCCAATAAATCTCTATCTTCCTCCCTCCCTCCCTCCCTCCCTCCCTCCTTTCCTTCCTTCTTCCTCTCTCCCTCTCTCTTTTCCTTCCTGCTTCCTCCCTCCCTCTCTCTTTTCCTTCCTCTTCCTCCCTCCCTCACTCCTTTCATTCCTTCTTCCTCCTTTCCTCACTTTTTTCCTTCCTCCCTTCCTCACTCCTTTCCTTCCTTCTTCCTCACTGTCTCACTCCTTTCCTTCCTTCTTCCTCCCTTCATCACTTTTTTCCTTCCTTCTTCCTCTCTCCCTCACTCCTTTCCTTCCTTCTTCCTCTCTCCCTCTCTCTTTTCCTTCCTGCTTCCTCCCTCTCTCTTTTCGTTCCTTCTTCTTCCCTTCCTCACTCCTTTCCTTCCTTCTTCCTCTCTTCATCACTCTTTTCCTTCCTTATTCCTCCCTTCCTCACTCCTTTCCTCCCTTCATCACTCCATCCCTTCCTTATTCCTCCCTTCCTCACTCCTTTCCTTCCTTATCCCTCCCTTCCTCACTCCTTTCCTTCCTTTTCCCTCCCTCCCTCACTCCTTTCCTTCCTTCGTGTCCCACTGAGGAGCCAAGATGTTTGTAACTGTAACTCTACGTCCTAAATCTTTTGCACTGATCTGTTTTACATTCTCATTCTCTGCTATCATCTTGCTGAAAGTTATAAAATCAGGATTGTTGAGCTTCTTTAAACTTAAATATCCAGCAGGAAATACATTAAGTCATCTTCTTTCATACTATCCTCCAGTCATTTCTCCATTTTATTTTCTTTGCCCCCCCCCCCCTCCTCTTCTCTTTCTGCCTCCCTTATCTTAGGAGAGTAATTTCTAAGTGTGCAGCCTTTACTCTAAGGCTACACTTTTAGTATCTTACCCAGCAATCTGTACGTCCTCCTCTACTCTCATCCTCTCTCTTCTTCTTCCATCATATTCTCTTCACTTTCCTGCTATCTTCAAATTCCCCTCTCCCTCTCTCAGCTATTCTTTTATCATTAACTCAATATTTCTACTTTTCCCACCTCTCTTACAACCTTCATCTTCCCCTCCCTCTGCCTTCAGCATGAATCACACCCACAGTTTGGGTTCTTTGATCTATCCACAATGGAAAAATTGTGGACTTTTTTTTGTTGCTAATTTGATCTTTGACAATGAAAAGCAGGGCTTGAAAATAAAAAAAAAAGTTCTAGGGACTCACATGGAGCTCAATCAGTAGGCAAGATTTTGTTATCTCCACATCTGCAGGTGCTGGAAGCCAACCTGAGTCAGACAGGCATTTTTCCTCAACTGGGAAATATGCCTAAAACAAAGTTTCAAACAGGCCAAAAAAAAAGAAGAGGCATCACAACGCTTTAAACTAAGTGCTTGTCAGAACATCAAACGGTATCTGAAATGCTCTCCTCTTCACCTTTCCGAAGTTAGAATTTGGGGTGGCTGCATCTGACAGTTTTTGTAACTTTCCGAAACAGACGATCTGACAAGCACGCTGAGTTCATGCAGCGATTGACCAACTCTCTCGCAAGCTCTGATCATTTGTCGTGAGTACAAATGAGAACAACGCCATGAACATTTCTGACAATTCAAAGTGTGCACCGTTCTCCCCGTTTGTACAATCCTCTCACCGCTCTCTATGACGGCAGGCTTTTTGTTATGCCTTCAAATGCTCCATTCAGAATAGGTACACATACATAGGTTTCAAGATTAGCCAAGAAGTCCTCAATCACTCTTACAGTGACATCGTTTTTATGTTGCTCTCTTTTCAGCTTCATTTTCTTTCCTTTCCCTCCTCCTCTCATTCTCAACCCTCTTTCGGCTTCTTTCTCTGTTTGCCTTTTAATCTAAATGCTCTTCTTTATATTCCCCTCCTCTTCCTCATACTACATTATGTACATACAGAAGATGGGTCTTGTCTGTTTTGCCCAGCTGGGGCCCACCAAAAACCTGGTGTAATCCTGCCTCAAACCCACATGGGCAATTGGCTTGAGGCCAATATGGAACCTGCGGACAATCCCACTTGCAGCCCATATTTCAGCCCATATTGTACCCATGTAGATCCCACATAAGACTTAAATCTGGGACCAAGATGGGTCTTGTCTGTTTTGCCCAGCTGAGGCCCACCAAAAACCTGGTGTAATCCTGCCTTAAACCCACATGGGCAATTGGCTTGTGGGCCAACATGGAACCCGCGGACAATCCCATATGGATGTGATCTGACAATCCCATCTAGGGCCCATTATTCTGACCATTTTTTACCCACATGGGCCCCACATAACAATGTTGGCTGGGGTGCTGTTCCTGTCCTTTAATTTCCTTCTATTGACCCACAGAACGCCTCTTCTCCTCTTTTACTCCCTTGTCCACATTGTCCCATCATGGTTAGTATCACCACAGCCTCTGTAACCAAAACTGGTTGAGATTCACTGCAAATAATGAAAGACAGCAAGCCTTATCGCATTTACCAGCATCACTCAAGCAAAACCTTGCTTGTGTGTAGCTATATAGTGGTACACAAAGTGCTTAACATACTCCCGCTCTGTAAGCCAAGAACAAGAGTCTTGGGGGCTTAACATTCTCCCTCTGAAAGCTAAAAGGTTTTATTAAGCTTTTATCTGGCCACAAAGTAACACTGAGATGTGTGAGACGACTGTGTCCTCAGTAAGTGATGTGAGGGGCCTCGTTATCAACAAGTTGACTCGAGGTTAGTTGTCAGGGTTAGATGGAGGTAGACTGAGGCCGACAAGTCAAGCTCTGAAAATTGATACCTGATTCTGCCCACATTAGGAGACTTAAAAAAAAAAGACAGGTGTGCAGTTTTTGACTTTTCATCAGATTGTAGATGTTTAAACAGTGTTAGTGTTAAAATTTCACTTAGCAGACACTTTTATTCAAAGCAACATACATCTGAGGGTTAATACAACACAAGCAAGGATCTAGAGTCAGGAGAGAACAACCTAAGTGCCATAAAAGCAAAGTTTGTCTAAGAGGCCGTAGGAGTGCAGAGGTGTTCGCGAAAGAGCTGAGACGTCAATGCTTTCGTAAAGATCAAGATCAAGAGAGGCTCGGCAGATCGAATGGAGTTTGATCATTCTACCAACGGAGAACCACAGGAGAGAAATGTCTGGCTAGTGGCTTAATGCCCTGTTTTGGTGGCAATACCAGGCACCTTTCATCAGCAGAGCGTAATGAGCAGGAGGGGAGCAAATGAGAGTGTTCAGGTTTTTGAATTTGATGCTGGCAGCGATTGGAAGCCAGTGGAGGGACACGAACAGCAGGACGATGGTGCTGTTTTGAGCTATAGTTGAATAAAAAGATGCACCACCACATTCTGGATCAACTGCAGAGGTTTTAACACACTCATGTTGGGTGACTTGACTGAGTGATATTGCTGTGGCCTTTACCAGGAGCTGTACTGCAGGATCAAACAGTTAGAGTCTAATTTTCTTGATGTTGTTCAGCGGAAATCAACACAACCAAGCAATCAAGGCTATGTGAACCTTAAAGGTTAATTGGTCATCAATCATGACACCCGAAGTTTGTGACAGACTGTGTGGGAATGATTTGCGCCGATTCGAGCGTGATATTGATTTGTTGTTGTATATAGTGGGACTGGCTGCTGGCGATGACAAGGAGCTCAGTCTGAGAGTGTTTAAGCTGAGCCCCATGCTAAGATATCAGCAAGGCTAGACGAGTCCCGTGCTGAGACTGTGAAGTCTTCCAGCGGGAACGATGAGAAGAGCATCGGGTGTCGTCAGCATTGCAATGTTATATCATGGGAGTGGATGATTGCACCGAGTGAGGTGGTAGAAATGAAGACCGCTATACCGCCTCTGCTCCCAATAGGATGGGCTGTGTGTGAACAGTGTTTTATTGGATGGATCCAGTTTTCAGTTAGGACCAGTGGTGTGCAACAGGGGGGGGGGGGGGGGGGCAGGGGGGGGCGGTTGACCCTCTTGGGAGCCAAACGTGTGCTAAAGTGCCCTCTTGGGAGCCAAACGTGTGCTAAGGTGCCCTCTTGGGAACCAAACGCGTGCTAGGGTGCCCTCCTGGTTGGCAAAACACGCAAAACTGCGCTCTTGGGTGGCAAAAACGTGCGCTAAAGTGCCCTCTTCAGTGGCGAGAACGTGCTGTATGTGCCCTTTTTTTACTTTTCGCCTCTGCCCTTCAAAAAGTCTGTGCACGCCACTGGTCAGGACTAGTAGTTTTCTCTGTAAATCCTGTAAATAGGCTTCTTTTCATATTAAAAAAAAAATGTTTCAGAGAAGACAGATGTACACGGTTGCCAGTTTAATGAGGTGGCTTTGTAAATTAAAGCCCGGTACAAACAAAACGTGGCAGTTGTGTTTTTTCTCAGTGCAGCTTTGATGAAGTCTGAACAGCAAACTAACACAAAGAACGTCTTATCAAAAACCAAACAATTCAAAGCTGCGTTGTCAGAGCAGCATGCAGATTATGTCTTTGACCACAGCTGATGGGGATAACATCACTGCCAAGAGAGACTGCAAAACTGTCCTCACTAGCCTTCAATTGGTTAAAATTAGGAAGGAAATGCCTTCATCTGTTAAGGTAATGATGTTCACATGATTCCCCCTCCCAGGCATTCAATGTTTGTTTACCTCTTTGAGCATCTGATCAAGGCTTATATCAGCTCATATTTAACTTATATTTAAAATATGCCCCATGAAATAATAGTGGAAGTCTGCTTTTAAATTTTTGTTCATGGCGGCAGAGATGTTGCATTACATTTTATCTCCACTAGGGGGATAAATCACCACTTTTAGCTAAAAAATAATGTAAATCTTTTCTTCTTGAATTTCCCTTATAACCACTCACTATTACTGTCTGCTCTATCTCTACTTCAAGCCTTCCTCTCTTGTCATCCAACTGATAGATGCCGGAGTAGAAAGGTCATTAAATTATTGGCTGTATGTATACCTATGTGTAGGTGTGTGTATGTGGATGTGTATAGGTGTGTGTGTGTGTGTGTGTGTGTGCTTGCATCCTGCGGCAATATATCCAACCATCATGTTCTTTCTCTGCCACAGCCGCAGAAGGCAATTAATGAGAGCTTGTGTTCTTATCTGCTACCTAGCAACCTTGACTGTTCCGCCCGTCGCCCCCGGCAACCACTGCTGCTGCCTGTAATCGATTGCTCGGCAACAGGGGGGGGTGACATCACGCTGAGCCTGTGACCCACTGCACTGTGATGAGGGGATGTAAAATGTAAAATATCTTCTCATGTGATCAACAGATATGATGATGTGGGATTTTCAGCTACAGTTGAGTTTAAAAAAAAAAAAAAAAAAGGACTTAAAACATGAACTGTAAATGCCAAGTTTGGGGGTCAGTGCCATAAATTTAAGAGCAAGCTTTCGAGAGCACGGACATTCGCCAACAGAATTTCCTGGAGCATTTTATGGATGAGGCAAGTCTTCTATCCTGAAATAAACTTTTATAAAATAAAACTAAACCTTCAATGAAAATGAATGAGCTCAAGTGCTAGATCACACATCCGAGGTCTGTAGGTTGACCTGCTAACCTCTGATCTAGATGATGTCATTTCCGAGCATCTCTACCACAGCCCGGTTTATCATTGAGTGGAAATCCTCCAGTGTTGTGATACAGACGCTTATGATACAGACGTGTATCTCCAGGCCTCACATGCCACCACGGGCTCGGAGGGGAATAGCACTAACGTATCATAACTACATTATTGGTGAAATTAACTAGTGTTGCTGCAGATAAAGCGTTATATAGAGGCTGCGCTTCGGTGCCCCGTGTACTCACATTACACGGATATACGCGGCGCAACACTGGAGCAAATTTGAGTATTTAGTCCGAACGACTCCAAATGACACCAAAGTTGTCTGGGTGAGTAAATGATCGTATTTTATGCTAGAAATAAGGGTCCAGGTTGTAAAAAAATGGTAATTATCCTTTAAGAGCAAGCTTTCTAAAGCACGAACATTTGCCAACAGAGTTCCTGGAGCATTTTCTGGATGAGGCAGGTCTGACTGCATAACGCCAAGAAGAACTTTTATAAAACTAAACCTTCAATGAAAAATGGGCTCAACTGCTGGATCACACTGCAGAAGCCATATATTTTTGTTAGCGAAGCAAGCCGCTTAGACCATTATACAGTAACTCCATTGATTTAGAGTCAAGATGTGTCAGAACTTGTCAGACTCGGCTCATCAGATGACAGTGATTGATCGATCACAACTGTACATCCACTAACCACTACTGCTATCAAATTTCCTGAGGGAACCCTGAGCAACCATAAAGGGGAAAAATCCATCACAGGAAAAATGAGGAGAGAGAGAGAGAGAGAGAGAGAGAGAGAGAGAGAGAGAGATGAGAGAGGAGAAGAGAGAGAGAGAGAGAGAGAGAGAGAGAGAGAGATTTACAGATTGCAACACATTTTTAACAAGGGGGGGGGGGACTCTTGCTAACACTCAAGCAACACGTAAAGTATAACATCTCACATGGACTCAGACAGCTGCTTGGTCTGGAGCTGCTTTCAATGCTCACCCAGTATAGCTCTGAGATCTACGGACTCAGGTCAGATAGTCGAGCCCAGAGTTCAAACTAAACATGGTGAAGCAGCTTTTAGCTGTTATGCTGCACACAACTGGAACAAACTACCAGCAGAACTGAAATCATTTTTAAATCCAGGTTAAAAACATTTCTCTTCTCCTGTGCTTATGATTGAGTTCTTTTAAAGCACTTTACATTTTAATCTTTCATTTGCAATCATTATTCATTATATAATCATTATTTCATGCTGCAATCTTATATTTAATGCTCTATTCTAGCATTTTATTTCTCTCTTTCTATTTTTCTGTACTGTGTTTTTATTATTAGTGGGCGGGGGGTGGGGGGGGTTAATTGTATGTTTTAATGTTTCTCAAATGACATGTTTTTCTGTTTTATGTAAAGCACATTGAGTTGCCATTGTGTATGAAATGCGCTATATAAATAAAACTGCCTTGCCTTGCCTTGCCTTGCCTCACTCTCTATTTGGATGCCTGGTATTAAATTTGCAGTGTTGTTTGTTCACTACTAAAAACATAATAGCATTTCCCTAAGATCATGTTCCAGGAGTTAGTAATTGTTAAAGCAATTGTAAATTTAAGTGATGCTAAAGGAACAAGGGGGAGCACACTGCTGCTGTTTGTGTTAATATTTTAATGCAGTGTGTTGTATTGTGTTGGGACTGAATGACTCCACTGTTATAGATATAACAGGTTTTTTTATTTTTTTTATTGGTATTTTGGGTTATCGCTGAAATTTTCATCACATGGACACTCCCTAGCATGCAGGGATTTAGCTAGGATTGTTACTTTTTCTTATTATAATTATCATCATGTATTTATCTATTTTTACTAAGCAAATGACACTAAACAATGCTTTGCTATTCAAAGAAAAACATCAAGGCACAGATTGAAATCGATGCAGAGGTTGCATTCAAAATGTTAAATGACACAATGCAATGAGTTGAAGTACATGTGAACAGGTGTCAATACCTAATTATAGTTGGTTGGCTTTTCATATCTGAATATGTCTTTGCCTTTATTATGTCTTTGTTGAATGAAATCTGCAGCTTATGAGAGCCGTGCATGAACCATACAAGTCAATATCTATTAAAAAAACAAACAAAATGAAACAATACTATACCTCCAAGATGCTGCAATGTTGGAAAAAAGAAAAGTCGAGAGTTGTGTCAGTGTTAGTTGATCAGAAATATACATAATTTACTATTAAGTAATAATAAATGGCAGTAATTAACCTTCGCGTCGTCCTCCCGGGTCAAATTGACCCCCCTCTGTTTTGACTGTTCCTTCTTTCCTTCCTTCCTTCCTTCCTTCCTTCCTTCCTTCCTCCCTTCTTTCCTTTCTTCACTTCCTTCCTCCCTCCCTCCTTTCCTTCCTTTCTTCCTTCCTTCCTCCCTCCTTTCTTTCCTCTGTCCTTCCTTCCTTCCTTCCTCCTGCCTTTCCTTCTTTTCTTCCTTCCCTCCTCCCTCCTTTCCTTCCTTCCACCTCCCTTCTTCCTCCCTTCCATCCTTTCTCTCTTCCTTCCTTGACTCGAGGACAACAGGACGGTTAAAGTTTGGTATATAAAACAGTTAAAGTTGTGTGCTAGGTGCATTTGATCACCATTTAAAAGGCATATTACATTAACTGCTCTCATATGTTTTATAATCTGATCCTATTTGATGAGTTTGCTATTAATTCAAACATCATAACAGTAATACGGCACAATTATGTTGTACTAATGGGATTAATGCTGCTGAAATGACAATGAATTCTAGTTTTTTTAAACCAATTCACGAGGGTCCATTATTTTATTTTACCTTATTTTTTATATAAGATGAACAAAGCAACCTAAAATTCACCACCCTTTTGTAGTGAAAGTGTATTAAGCTGAAAAAGCCTCCCAACATATGCACAATTTTGCATTTGCATTCCCAGTAACCCCAGTGTTTTTTTTCAAGGGATTTGCTGAGAAGAAAAATATAGAATAGTGCCAGCCTTATCATTTATGTTTGTTTTTTTATGGTATGTGAATGCATCAGTGGGGTTTTCAGCTTCAGTACTTAGCTCAAGGACATTTGTGATAGTCAGTTCCGAGCCAGTCAAAGTGTAGACTCTCTCTATCAGAAATTGTACTATTCTTCCCCAGTGCTTTGTGTCAAAGTCATTCACACAAAGGGATTTAACAGTGGGGAGAGTTTGAGTGACCTATGGTGCAAAAGTAGCACAGAAGCTAAGGTGCTGCAATTTACTTTGTGGACTTGTGTCGGAGGACTGTGGTTCTGGATCAGCTTCTCTAAACTACTTTTATTTCTTTGAAATTAGTTTTTTGTTTTTTTTGTCTCAAACATAGACTGTATAAAAGAAATGGACGTAACATCCATGACGTCACCAATTGGTTTGTGGACTGCTGCTCGGAAGCCAATAGTATCGAATCTGGGCAGCGCTATCTTGAAAATTTCAGGTGCATGCTGGGAAAAATAAAAACACGGATTCTACTTATATGGGCATGAGGCGGAGCCATGGGCGGAGCGGGGAGGTTGCTATGGTTGCGAGGGCTGGATCTCGAGGACATTGGTCAATCAACCTGTCAATCAGGACGTATCCACGCCCTAATGCATACCCTGCTTTATCGTCAAATATAAAATCAGGGAGGCCAAAATGTCCCAAATGAACATCATACTGCATTGAAGAAGGCTTTAAACTAGCGATTGAGACCATAAACACATATTGAAAACGTTTACTGAGGTTAGAAATCAAGTGAGAAGTTGGTGAAGTCCTTTTTGACACCAAAATGGTCGCCCCCTGGTGGCCTTTTGATAGAATGCAGTTCTAAATCACTTCCGTGTTGGCCTCATTTCAGAGGACCAGAACTCCCCGCCTGGTCTCAAAGTACTTTTTGTCACTTTCTTTTGATTTAAAGTCTCGTATCCATTTACCGGACCCTTGCCAATTTTCTCTTGACTCACTGAACTAAAAGTCAATAAACAGTCCACTGCAAGGCTATGGCGTGAAAGCCAAAATTCAAAGACTCCCCTTTACTTAACCCAACTCTGCGTAGGGTCAGACAACATTTATTTTGCCCCCGCCCCCTCTTGCACTAGGGCAGGAGTTGGGCCAACTAGCACACCACAATTAGTTGTCAGAGTGCAAGCTAACCTGCTGCTCTAATGCTAATTAGGCAACAAGGGACAAAAAAGGGTCATGAGTGAAAGCATTAAAGGCAAGGAAGGGAGGAAGGGGATTCACTCAACCAGGAGGATGAAGAGATGACTGTGATGTGCTGAGGAGAATAAGTTATGTATAAGTGTGTGTTGTGCATGCATGAATAAGTATAAGAGGCAAAAAAACCAAAAAAAACCCAGGCGTGGCAGTTGGCAGTGTGTAATTACAATCATTTCATGTGTTAGACATGAAATCCATGTGTTTGGCATGATTGTTTGCATTGTGAGAGCATATGTGTGAAAGAGCATTGTGCGAGCATGCAATTACAATCTATACTTGTGTGACGGACCGAGAGAATGTGTGCGTTTGTGTGTGTGTGTGTGTGTATTTGAGTGACAACGAGTGAGTAAATGAGTACAGTCCTATTGAAGAGCTCTGCAGACTGAAAGGCAGATTAATTAAAAATGCTTCAGATACCAAGCCTCAGCCGTCAGTCCCTCGACAGAACGGACCTTCACAACAAAATCTGTGCGCACACACACACACACACACACATAGACACACATAGATACATAGCGTTATAAATGCTACCCCCAGTCTCATGTTGAGGACGCACTCATGCAGAGCTTCACCATCAGAAACAACAGGATTTTTGAAAGCAGATAAAATGTTGCCTTCACACACACACACACACACACACACACACACACACAGAAAAGTACACAAACACACATTTAAAACTCATATTATAATACTAATTCCTACAACAGAGTCAGTTCAATCTTCCAAAAGGACACATTCAGATCTTCCCGCTGTTTTTTCAAGTCCTTGAGAAGACAACCAGACATATTATCAGCTCCCATAGAGGTGTGTGTGTGTGTGTGTGTGTGTGTGTGTTTGTGGGTGTAGATGGATGAATGTGCCTATAAAACTCAAGAAAAAAAAATCTCAACTATCAAAAAACTGAAAAGGCTGACTAAACACTGACAAATCCAGTTATATTGGTCAATTAAAATTGTGCTTTTGGTTAATCTTTGAATCGAGAGAGAGAGAGAGAGACATGTATGAGAGGTGAAGGGCCTCTAAAGTTGAGAGGAAATTAAACATGTAATTGAATATGTGATAAGTCCTTGTTGTCATTTTAAAAAGCAGACAGATCAGAGGGACCCACGAGAACCCAAAAAAAATATAACATTCACAAGTGGCAATTTAATTGATCTCTGACGAAGATTAGAACAGATTATGAGAACTATAACACTGAAAATACAAAGAGTGAAGAAGAAAATAAAATGCATAAATTACACCAGGAAGTAAAATTACATCACAAGGAAAAAAACAAACAAAAACAAAAAAACACACTTGGGCTGTTTAAGTTCATTTCTACAGATGTTTGGTTCCTCACCGTCCTTCACATAAAACTCGCCGATTTGGCACTTTTAAGACCATTTGTGTCTGTAAACGTGGATAGAAATATTCAGTCCATATTTTCTGTAGGCAGGTGTGAATATAGTATGTTTAGTGTGTGTGTGAATGTGTGTATAAATATGTGTGTATATGTGTGTGGATGTATACTCCATATGTTAAAATGTGTGAAGGTATATGTTGTGTGTGTGTGTCTGTGTGTTTGTGTGTTTTCTCACATTTTATGTCCATATAGTGTAACTCTAATCTATTCAAAACACGTACAGTATAGTCATTGATTCTCTACATTAGTGTGTGTGTGTGTGTGTGTGTGTGTGTGTGTGTGTGTGTGTGTGTGTGTGTGTGTGTTTGTCACAGTTGGCCACCGGTAGAAACTCCTCCACTTTTTGTTGCGTGTTGATTTCACAAAGGGAACTCCCTCAGTCAGTCTTTCTCTTTTTCGGGTTGATGATAATAAGTCAAAATCATTGACTGATATCAGGTCACACCCCCCTTCCCCCCAAAATGAATCAACAAATTATATTGACTCAACCTCAACAGCAGACAGACAGATAGCATTGTTTGCTAATAAACCACAGTCCTGCTTCCTCTTTAGAGCCAGTAAAACTAGCTAGGGAAAAGACAACTTAGCTGGTTCCTTGAGCATATACTGTAGGGGTTCGGAGTTGAGATCCGTGCTTTCATTTAACATTTCTAAAGAGGAAAAGAAAAGGGGGGGGGGGGGGCTTTAGTTAACCCTTAATAGGCAGAGCCAAAGAGCCGAGAATTGGTTGTGGTTGTGGTAATAACTTGATGGGAGAATACCTGCCAAGACTTATTTTATTTAAATCATAGAAAACTTTTTTTTTTTTTTTTTTTTTTTAAATCCAAGTCTCCTATAAAATATACATGTTGATAGAAAACTATGGCATACATGTGCCAGACTGCTTTTTCATTCAAGTACAGTACAGTTTTAAATGCCTCATAATATCCATATCAGGATATAATCATTTAATATTACTGGATCTTTAACAAAACTATTCACATATTCCTCCTTCAAGTTCATGACAGGTACACGTAAACAGAAATGAAAACATATAACTAGCTTATTTACTAGCTAGTAACAAGATGGCAGGCCAGGTAACTAGCCTAGTAACGGGATCATCCCTATGTTCCCCGGGTCCTATGTTTCCCGCTTTGTATGCGACCAGGGAACATAGGGATGATCCCGTCTACAGTTAGTCAGTTAGCTGAGTTAGCCGCCGAGCTAGCAACCGAGTTAGCCGCCGAGCTAGCAGCCGAATTAGCCGCCGAGCTAACAGCAGAGTTAGCCGCTGAGCTAGCAACCGAGTTAGCTGCGATCTGGGAACATAGGACCCGGGGAACATAGGTACGCTCACTCTAGTAACTAGCCTAGTAACTCGCCTAGCATTTTTTTAGCTCATAGTACTCATAGTTCTCAGCTTCATTATATCAAACCACCATCTTTGTAATTTCTTTTCTTGTTCATTGAGCTGCAGTAAAAATGAAACTTAGACAAAATCTGTGCTTCTTCAAGGGTGGAGGTTTGTGTTCAGACCCGAGCCTTTCATTTCATCAAGCTGTACTTTCTTCAAGTCTCCATAGCAACCTCAAAACGATCTAGATTAAACATAACATGATTAAGAGTCAGATTGTAGCTATAGTAGAGAGCGAGGGTTTGCCAGTCCAAGAAGGCAGCATTTTCTATACAGCCTGAGATGAAGGTCTGCCTTGGAGACAATGCAAAAAAGAAGCCTTCTAGGTTTTTGGCTCTGCCCATCAAGGTTCAAAACAGCCCAAGAAAAGTCTCTAAAATCTGTACTTAACATTACGGGTGGATATTAAATAGTGAAATGGGCATATCACTAAAAACTGATGATGTCGTGTTGTCATGACTGGTCCTGTGCGATAGCTGGATTAATGTGTTCAGCAGTTCCCTTGTTTATTTTTTTCCCTACATAAACAACTAACAAATTAAAATATAGAAATTAAACTAGAAAAAATCTCTAATCAGTCTTTTGAAACAACAGCAGCATCAGGATATCAGAGAAAGTTGTGAAACTGTGAATTAAGCCCTGGCTAATCCTGTTTAGCCCTGTAGTGGAAAGCAGGACTGTCCCACCCTGTCACACTTATAGCACAAAAATACTTCTTCAAATCTTCAAATTGCACCAAACTGCAGCCTCTGAAATGTATCTTGATGTAAAAAGGTATATTTTACATGTTTACAACATATATATAGTATATTCTGTATAGCAGAATGCACAATTTTTGTAAGGGGGAGATAAATGCACCAAGGGGCAAAGTTGGAGATAAAATTCTAGTTTCTAGGGATATTTTGTTGAATTCCCCTTTTATCACATAACTTCTGCCACAAGACTTCCATTTCTATACTGATATTAAACTCCAAGATGTGACAAAAAAAAAGTTATATTCACAGCATTGGTTCTTAATGTCCATAATAAACCTGTTTAGGGCGAAGGAGGAAGGGGCATTAAGGGGACAGGGACAGGGACAGGAAGAGGAATGCTTCTGGGTTTAATCCTGTAAGTGCGAAGCCAAGCCTTCATCCATACAATGTTTTAATGTTTACAGCATTAAAACAAAGCCTGTGTGTTTTCATAGCAGACCTCACTGTATGGATTTAAAGGTTTAATTAAACAGGAAACACAGAGACCCTTACTGCCATTCCCAGGGAATCACTGCAAGTCAACAGTTTCTCTCTTTCTCCAGAGCAACTACAACTCCAAAGGGAGGCAATCAGGAGGGTTGTTCCTTGATTTTCCATGACTATTGATTTGTGTTTTTCAATAAGCTTGAACTTTAAAAAAAAAACTTACAAAACTGAAATGAAAATTCAAACTTATTTAGCAATGAGTCCCAGAGGCAGCCAAGCAGTGTTGTTTAGAGCAGTGTACAGTAATAACCCCATGAATTAGTTTGGGGTGTATAGAAACTACCCTTCTGGTTCTTAAATTAATACTAATAATAATAATAAAAAAAAAGATTGTTACTTACTCACCAGAGCTGTTTTGCCCGGTAGACCTTTTCATCACAATATCTTGACATTAACTTGAATTTCTTGGAAGTTAAGACTCTTATACCCCTTTTCCACCGTGCTGGAGCTGGTGCTGGTTTGGAGCCAGAGCCTGACTAAGCACCGGTTCTTTGCTTTTCCACCGCCAAAGCTCCAGCCTGGGGCCTCAGAACGGGAGCCAGAGCAAGCACCAACTCTTTGCTGGACTAAAGCAAGAACTGATTTCGTCAGTGGACTGGGAG
This sequence comes from Scomber colias, assembly GCA_021039105.1. Lineage (NCBI taxonomy): Eukaryota > Metazoa > Chordata > Actinopteri > Scombriformes > Scombridae > Scomber > Scomber colias. The sequence goes on from JAJDFG010000367.1 coordinate 210,334, forward strand.
CGGGGCTAACGTTTATTAGCCAGCTAGCAGGGCTAACGTTTATTAGCCGGCTAGCGGGGCTAACGTTCATTAGCAGACTAGCAGGGTTAACGTTCATTAGCTGACTAGTGTGGCATTTACAGAGGGTTAAAGATTTGTTCATTAAAAGTACTATTTTTATCATTTTTTTGCCAGCGCTGTCACTGTCGCTTTCGTCTTCTTCTTCTTCTTCATTTCCAGCAGGCTAGATGCCTTACATCATGTTGCTGCCTCTCACTGGTGAAACATGGAAGTGCTTCAAAGGCACGCGCTGGCTACATTATACAGTGATGTAATCGCGTGGCTCCTTGCCGGTGGAAAAGCAACAGGTTCGTAAGAGGTGCTTGGATTAGCACCAACTGAGCACTGGCTCTAGCACTAGCTCTGAACCAGCACTGGCTCCAGCTCAGTGGAAAATGGGTATCTGTGACCCCAACGTGGGACAACAAGAGGTCCAAGTGAAAGGTTTTATTATTTTGTTCAGTTTCAATGTACAACTGGGATTCACAGCTCTGGAAAGAAAAGGGGTTTGACTTTACTCCACAGGGACTTCCACAAGTTTCGCCTGTCTTGATTCTTCTCTGTTAGCTTCTTTTCTGGAAGTGTGAGGGAAGTGTCAGTCCCTTCACATTGATTTGTCATTGTTGTTAATTGGCCAGACTGAAGAGAAGACACACAGACAATCCCAAGAGTACAGTATATATATATATGTACATCTGTCAGGCTCAACTGGTGGATTGTGGCCCCTGAGGATTGGAGTCAGATACCCCTCATCGTAAAAGGAAGGAAACCATAAAACCCTGCTGTCAAGAGAAAAGAACTGTTGTAGATGATTACATACTTAAGGAAAATAAAGAAACAGCACATCCTCATACCAAAAATGACAGTATAGGTCTATTTCCAATGACTCCCCAAAACAACCTAGTGTCTTTCAAGCGCCTTCAAGAGGATGGATGGGGACCGGACCGGAAGAACGACCCACCAGACCAGTTTTATAATACAATGATGTGCGCTGTGGTTAAGGTCTGGTTAGGTTTAGGCACAAAAACCACTTGGTTAGGGTTATGTCTCGTTAGGTTTAGGCACAATAACCATTTGGTTAGTATTTAGGGAAAGATCATGGTTTGGACAAAGAGCAACAAAAGAATGGCGACACACCTGAGCCAAAATGACTCACGGTGTCAATCGTAGGGGGGAAAGACACTTGGTAGGAAGTGGGAGATGAACAGTTTTTGCCCAACTACACGCCAACAGCTGCTAGATGGAGTAAAAGTAACCATAAGTCATTTTAGACCTATACTGTCCTTCTTCTTGTGAGGATAAGCTGAACAGAAAATATGTTACCTGAGGAAGAGGAGCAAGGCTTGGCCACTGTGAATGGACTGAATGCTACAACTGAAATGTCTCATAGTATGTATATATTTAAGTAATGAGAGTTCAAGTAAGAACACTGAACTGAACTGTTAGCCAGGAAATGAGTAATGTTCTTCGGTGTAAATTATAACAATTGGACACACTGTGCTTATGAATAACTGAGTTAATGTTATTCCTTACATCTAGGGAAAGGCCTTGAGGGTATATGCAGGTAACCTCCGCTTGATCCCCCCCCCACCTCCCCCACCATTCCTCCAAATGAAGCCATTATTTTTTTAAAAGCTGCCAACTCTGCATAGCCTGTGGTACTAATCTAAAGCTAATTGATTGGTGATTCCTTGAACCCAACGTATCGGGCAGCTGCCAGTGGAATTTGAACAAAAAAAAGTGAAAATAGAAAACTGGTCCCTTTATAGTCCATGGAGGCTGTCCAACTTAGTGCCCTAGGTAATTTGTTCTGTTTCTTATTTGGTCCCACCCACCCAAATTAAGTTCTATTGATCTGATAGCAGAGAGTAATGACATTCCTTTGACATCCCCATTGTGAATGCTAGTGGGTCTATTGGATTGGCTGCCACAGATGACATAGGGAGGTCAGAGGGAAAGCCATTACTCAATATAAAACACAATGGAATATTTAAAAAGGCTGCAATAGTGTTTAGATTGGGAGAATAAAAACTGACTTTTATTCTGGGTATTATTAAAAGGTTGGGTTGCGCAAATAAGAAAACAAATGTTCTCATTAAGCCTTTGGGGTATCTAGCTGTTCCAATAGACTTACTTTTATTTGCCCAGCTTTTGAGATATTGGGAATTTAGCACTGAAATATTATGATTTAAAATTTTAACAGTAACATGTCTTTGCAGAAACAAAGTAAAACCCTACTGAGAGCAATTTTTATTGGAACTATTTTTTTACTGAAGAAACAGTCCCATTTATTGAACTATTTATGTAAGTCTAATAAGGTAAGAAGAAAAAGGCATGTAGTAAATGCACATGAATATAATCATCTGTTACCTCACAACATATTTATCTCCTGCCAACTGACCTTTCGAATAGAGTCCGTTCTGTAGACAGACATCTTTATACGTCAAAGAGTAAATGCCATCCTCTACTCTCACTTTCCCCCATCAAACTCACACCTTAAAACAGTGGGTGAACTCAAGTCCTGTCAAAATGATGATATCAGGATTAACCCTGTGGAAAATCAAAAAGCACTGCGTTACGTCTAAGCCCGACAGACTGGTCCTTCCTGACAGATCAGACTCAAGAGAAATGTACAAAACACCCAGGAGGTTAGATCTCAGACTAGCTCACCTCAGCCTGCTCATAACCTGCACAGTCATGGTAAAGTATTATTTTGACCTTAGTTTTTCGGCCCGTTTGGTCTGAGGACCATTCCTGCTGACAATAGTTGCAGGCAACAAAGTGAGGTGGAACATGGTTAAGCATCTAATGGCAAGGACAGACAGAAAGATAAGTAGACAAAGGCAGCCATCATTAATTTCAATTAGTCACCCAGTATGACAGAGTTAATAATATCAGCACGCTCTTCTGACCTCAGACGTTGATACAACATCAACCTCCACAAATTACTCATTAATTTACCCCATTAAGTTAGACAGAAGTGGTGGGCAGGGGGGGAGAAAAAAAAACTCAGAAGGGAACAAATTAATTAGACATTTTAAAAACAGAATTTACACCTTTTCAATTGAGATGTATCGCAGCAGAGAAAGAGAGGTCAGGATACCAGCGGGTGAGGGTAGAGTGGCAAGAAAATGAGAGAAAGACGGCTATCTGAAATTCATATTTTGACAGTGTGGATGTTGATATAGAGGGAGAGCATAACTTTTTTTTTGAATAGCTAAAGCATTAAAATTCACACAAGTCAATTATCAGCATTTGTGTATCTGTATGCATGTAAAAATGCAACTGAGAAAAAAAACATCTGTCTAATATAAAAGTATTTTGTTTGGTCCTTAATAGCACCAAGCCTTGCTCCAATCTGTGTCAGCAGATTTAATTGTAACAACCAGAAATCCCAACTCAAATAAATAATACAATAATAATAATAATAATAATAATACAATAAACCAAACTAAAAACAAGATAAATACTTTCATGCTCATTGGGACTGCCTTATTCTTTCTTAAAACATGTTGGAATGTAAAAGAAAATATGATAAATAGAATAGAAACTTGTGAATTAATACCTCCCCAAGGGCACTTTGGTCCATAGCAAGCTCCCGCCCAGAGCAGAACAGGGTCATATATACTGAGTGGGGAGTCATCCCGTCTAAAGCAGAGTATGTCCCTTGGGCCTTCACTCCGCTTACAATCCATTTTATCGTGCTGTGTGGAGCAGGGATCATTTGACATATTTAAGTTTCTATGCAGCCTTGCCTTGAGCTGATACATCTCCAGCTGAAAATACACTAGGCCTATACTCTCTATATCTCGTCTCCGTAACACTAGCGTGTTCAAAACAAGATGCAGCTACAGCAAACCTCTAACCTGCTCTCAATCTGCCTCTATTCCTAAATGCGATTACTGAGATCTTTAATATAAGAGCTAACACCTGTCTTGCCGACCTGCATAACCCATCCTAAAGTAATTTCTGCATGACTCGCGCTATTGAAATGTAAATTTCCAACCTCATAGCTTCCCTTATCAAAAGAAATATGCTACACCTGTAAATAAGAAATGGGCAAGTAGACAAAAAATGCCTGTAGCTCTTGAAAAGGTTTACTCCACACTATCTAGATAGATAGGCAGGCTGGGCCAAATACACACACACACACACACACACACTCAACTCCCCAACTGAGCTGTTATCTACAGTATATGCAAAGCATCTCCACTAAGCTATACACTACTGTGGAGGATACTGAGAATAATGGACGACTCAACCCCAACCCTTCTCTCCCACCCACACACAATCACTTAAACCAGCATGCACAAACCATATATACATGTATATACATGCCCACACACCATTGAACATGTAGTTAGGTGTTTCAAATCGATAAGCATGCTCAACACAAAGCCTCCCCGACCTACTCTTACACTGTCTAATTGCCAGGAAGAACAATTAGCCCGATAAGAATCACTTAATGTCCTCCCCCAAAGACTGAGATTCAGGCTATTCTAAAACAAACGCCCTTAATTCCTCATCCTGCTCCCTCATTATCTCCCTAAATGATGCTTCTATAGGAGAGCAGGTGCTGGCGGTGCCTTGGAATGTTTGTTTTGTGAATGGTGGTTTGATGGGATTAGAGAAAAGAGGGATGGGGTTTAAGTCATGAATGGGGCTGCTTGTGGTGAGATAGCTGAGCTACACTGTGCAAATAATGAGGTAGAAGACACTTGCTTGTCACCACCTTTCCTTTGCTCATTAGTGGGAATTCAGCCAGTCGATGGAAGCCTGCAAGGACCAAAATGCCCAGTATGAGGCAGTCTGGTGAACAACTTAATTTTTGTAGATTATCGCTCAGTATTGTGGTGAAATCAATCAAACTCTTAAACAATCTCTTAAAACGTCAGTGGATTACAATAGAATCAATTCAAAAAGGAAACACCCAGAGACTATACCTCTTTAACTCTGGATCCAGCAGAATGACCCATGTGACTGGACACCTCAGAGGACACACATTATCTGTCTTGCTACATTGATATCTATCCCCTTTTTAGTCTGCTGTTGGCGTCCAACCTCACAATTCCCCTCACGGTATTTAACTCTGCATCTTGAGCTCACAGCTTCTGCTGGGCAGAAACCCCCTTCCAGTAGTCCAAAATATCATGAAGGTCCTCGTCCTTGGCAAACTGCACCTTCTTACGCAGGGCATGGCCTGCTGCTATATAGGATGCTTCTTCTCGGGGGCTTTTCTTATAAGGCCGGAATCGCTCCCAGATCCGCAGTGTGCTCTCAGATGAATACTCTGGACTGGAGGAGTAGCCAGAGTTGTAGTTGTGGTGACGAGAAGGTGAGAGCTGGGAGTAGGCGGCTGTGGCATCTCTCTTGGTGCGCCCCAGAGGCTTGAGGAATGAGGCCTTTTGGGCAGGTGAGGGTGACTCGTTACCACCCTCGTAGTAGAGTGCAGGAAAGGAGTGGCGATGCTCAGAGCTGTGGAAGTCTGGTTGAACCTCCAAGTGGTGCTGCTGCTGCTGGTGCTGCTGCTGCTGCTGCTGCTGTCCGGGGCCAACCATGCCACCTCCACCTCCTCCTCCATTATTACACCGCATCCCACCTCCATTTATACTAACCCCACCACCATTTATGTTTCCCATTCCGTTTCCATTGCAGCCACCTACTCCACTACTTCCTCCACTTCCACCACAGCCAACAGGGCTGCTTTTTTCTGTTGGGTACTTAGGAGGATCACTGCGCTGCTCATCCACACTGAACACCCTGGTGCTCTTTACAGATCCCCCAGCATTGGCACCACAACGGCTCTTCACAGCAGTGTCGGCACTCAACTGCCTCTGAAGGGGCCGTACTGCATTGGCTGGGGGTGGGTCACGGTAAGGAGGAGAGAGGAACCCCCCACCACTGATACCCGGCCGCTCAGACAGGGGCATGACCAGGGGCACAGGGGCCATAGAGGGTGGATGAGCCTGAGGATGTAACTGAGGATGAGGCTGAGGATGTGGCTGAGGATGCGACTGGGGTTGAGGCTGAGGGTGAGACTTAGGATGCACCTTCGGAGAGGAGGCCATGATCTGATCTCCAGGGTGGCCCGGAGAGAGGGGCAGGAGGTTGCGGGGAAGGGACGTGATGCAGGCTGGAGGCTGGGAGGAGGACACAGAGTTGGCATTGTCAGCCGTGGTCACAACATTAGCAGAGGCATCCAGCTTTAGGGCATCAATGCAGTTGTTGATGATCTGGTTCACCTTGTCCACCTCCTTGGCTATGGTGGAGATCTCTGATGCTGAGCCACGGCCATCATCATCCGAATCCTCCCCAGCCTCGGTCCCATTTTCAGCCCCACCTCGCATATCCACAACGACTTCTCCTCCTACCCCTGCTCCCCCAACTGCCACCCCTCCCTCCCTACCTTCCCCTACCAATCCTGCAGTCCTCACATCCATGTAGTTGCTTTTGCCACCCATTGCCTCAGAGAAGGCAGAGGCCATTTTTTCCACCTGTGGCAAGGTGGAGAGGCGGGAAGAGCTGGTGTTGGCTGAGCCGTGGAGCATGCCTGTACTAGAGGAGGCAGATGGGGGCAGTTTGCCTGCTGCTCCTGCGTGGTGGTGCTGGTGGTGGGCCTGCTCCTGGAGACGCTGCATGGCTCCTGGGTCATTTGCCACTGCTGCAGCTGCCTCTGGGCCATACCTGAAGGATAAAAGATTCAACAAACAAACAAACCAACGTAACATTTATTATCTTTTTTTTTTTATTACCTGATGACAAGTAGTTTAATTATCTGTCATAACATCCTGCATAGTATCCTAAAACTGCAAAAAGCATAATTGCTAAATTGAGTTTACACTATAAACTTTACATTATATTTTAAAGTTGATTTACCGTAAATTCTGGACTATAAGGCAATACTTTTTTCACATGCTTTGAACCCTGCAGCCTAAACAATGATGCGGCTAATCTATAGAGTTTTACATTACATTTTGCACATCATGCACACACCCTCATCATGGAAAACAAAGGCAATCGATCTGGCTGTGGAAGAAGGAAATAGAGCTGCTGCACGTAAGCTTGGTGGTGAGAACTGACTCAATGCAAAAAGGTGACAAAAGCTTTCAGAGGTAAAGGTCACCTGTGGCTTATAGACATGTGTGGCCTATATATGTACAATTTTTAAAAAATGTTTTAATTTATATTCTGGTGTGGTCAATAGTCCAGTATTTACGGTAATAATTGAATTCGCCTCTCAGTGATTCAATGGGATGACACAATCCTTAACTTAATTGAAGATCAAATACATTGTGAGAAATAGCATGGCCTATAGCTTCTCGTACCTCATCTCCAAAATAGTTTTCTTCACACTTATAGCTTTCTCCTTCTCTTCCTGGATGCGTCGTCGTCTGAGACAGTAATAGACAAATCCAAGCACAATGACCATACCAAACAGACATCCTAGGATGGTCATGATGTAGTGGGTAGTCGTAGACGGATTGGCTCGGGTGTTCTCTGTTCCAATAGCTCTTGTAGTAAAGGACAGACACGTGTGGTTGTAACGCTGAGATTTGCTTACCGAAGCCACACAGAAGGTGAAGTTGGTGTGTGGTTTCAGCTTATCCAAATTGATTATTTCCTTCTTGTTCTTAAGGGGCATGATATCTGCAACAAAAGTGTAGTTGTACTGGGAGAGGATGTACATCTTACTGTATGGTCGTGGGATCTGCACCATTAGAGAAGCTGTGTAGAGAGAGACCGTTTGAAGGGTCATAGAAATCTGATGGCTATAGGTAGGATCAGTGGTGGACGATACAGGCGGCTGGTGGTACAGGCCTTGATCTGAGGTCTCTAAACCTGTGCCTGAACCATCTGCATCTTGGCCTGTGTAGGACATCCCTGTAACTATCACTCCATCCTGACACCCGGATGAAAGAATTGCACGGGCATTTCTTCCATGTCCAGGCACCGGACTCAGCAGAGGATAACCAGTCAGTTCACGAGGGGTTTCGCACTGCAGGCGGTCATAGGTGTGGGTGACGTTGTTAAATGCTTCCAGCCAGGTGAGAAAGCTATACAGCTCACAGCCACAGTGGAAAGGGTTTCCTGCTAGTTCACACACTAACAGTCTGTTGAGGACAGTGAAGGTAGACGGGTCAAGACGGGCCAACTTGTTGGAGGATAGGTCCAGACTGCTCAGGCTGGGGCACTCCCAGAAGGTATTGGTGGCAATGATTTCGATGAGGTTGTGTTGCAGGAAGAGGCACTGCATTCGACCTAGACCTCTCAACATGCCCTCAGTCAGGTTGGTCAGCTTGTTGTAGCCCAACTGAAGAACCTGAGACAGAAACAGAAAGTAGCCTTTTGAAACATTTGAGATACCATAACACAACCAAACTAATTGTTAATGGTTACTAGTGGATATTTTTTAAGATATCCTCACAAACTGTGCCAACTTGGAAAGTTTTCAACTATCATCAATGAACAGGATATGAGAACTGACACTTTTTTGGCTGGATGATTTTGAAAATTAGTCCAAACTCTTAATACAATATACAGACAGAGTAAATTATTTGGGCAGTGCCCTTATCCAGATCAGATTACATTACCGTGACCAACGTTATTCAGCATGGTCTCATAAATGGGATTCGCATTATGAAGCCAAAACAAATAATTTAAGCTTTGTATGAATGTAGGAAACAAACAACCTGAAACAGCCAGATAATAATTAAACCAACCAATGTGTGAATATGGTGACACAGACAGATTATGAAGTGATATGGCCTCCTCTGATGTCTTAACCCTCCTGTTGTCCTCAGGTCGAGGAAGGAAGGAAAGAAGGAAGGGAGGGCGGAAAGAAGGAAGGAATTAAGGAAATAAGGAAGGGAGAAGGGAGGGAGGACAGAAAGAAGGAAGAGAGGATGGAAGGACGGAAGGAAGGAAGGAAGGAATGAAGGAGGAAGGAAGGATGGAAGGAAGGAGGGAGAAAAGGAGGGAAGGAGGGAGGAAGGAAGGAAGGAAGGAAGGAAAAGAGTAAGGAGGGAGGGATGGAGGAAAAGAGGAGGCGAGGAAGGAAGGAGAGAAGGAAGGGATGAAGGAAGGAGAGAAGGAAGGGATGAAGGAAAGGAGGAGGTGAGGAAGGAAGGGAAGAAAGAAGAAACAGTCAAAAGGGATGGGGTCAATTTGACCCGACGACAGGAGGGTTAAGCACCTTTTGCTAAATCCCTTACCCTTTTTTATCTTTGTTCTTTATAATGAAATATAAAGCACATTCAATCAGACATGAACAACGGAATAAAAACAGAGTTATGTTACAACAAACCTGTAGGTTGGCCTGTCCAGCAAAGGCCCCGTCCTCGATGTAGCTGATCTCGTTCTTGGTTAGATTGAGGTCAGTAAGGTTTGTGAAGCGGTACATGGAGGTAAAGAGCACAGCCTTAAGTTTGTTCTCATTCAGCCTCAGGTCATGGACCTACAAGAGACAAGAGGAGAGATGACTTTCAGGTGATGTGTTGCACCTTGTTGCAGTTATAGAAGAGGCCCTAAAACAGAGGTGTCAAACTCATTCTCATTCAAGGGCCACATACAGACCAATATGATCTAATGTGGGCCGGATCATTAAAAAGATGGAGGGAGGGAAGGAAGAAAGGAAGAAAGGAAGGAAATAAGAAGGGAAGGAAGGAAAGACAGGCACAAGGAAGGAGGGAAGAAAGGTAGGAAGGACAGACAGATGGAAGAAGGGAAGGAAGGAAATAAGACGGGAAGGAAGGAAAGACAGGCAAAATGAAGGAGGGAAGAAAGGTAGGTAGGAAGGACAGATGGAAGGAAGGAAGGACAGTTGGAAGAAAGGGAGGGAAGAAAAGAAGGAAATAAGAAGGGAAGGAAGGAAAGACAGGCAAAAGGAAGGAGGGAAGAAAGGTAGGAAAGACGGAAGGAAGGAAGGACAGATGGAAAAAGGGAAGGAAGGAAATAAGAAGGGAAGGAAGGAAAGACATGCAAAAGGAAGGAGGGAAGAAAGGTAGGAAGGACAGATGAAAGGAAGAAAGGAAGGAAGGAATGAAGGATGGAAGACAGGGAGGGAAGAAAGGGAGGGAAGAAAGGAAGGAAATAAGAAGGGAAGGAAGGAAAGACAGGCAACAGTAAGGAAGGAAGGTAGGAAGGACAGATGGAAGGAAGGAAGGAAGGATGGAAGAAAGGGAGGGAAGAAAGGAAGGAAATAAGAAGGGAAGGAAGGAAATACAGGGCAACAGGAAGGAAGGAAGGAAGGAAAAGAACACATGAAGGAAAGTGGGCCCGACTGCACCCATCGACTGGCCGGTTCTGGCCCACGGGCCGCATGTTTGACACCCCTGCCCTAAAATCTGCCTAGACCCTATGAAACATTCAAACACACATATATGTTCTCTAATGAGTGATTTCCCCCACTGTGATACATCTAATGAAAAAGTGTGTTTAGTTAATGAGAACCTGTTTGCAAGCACCCATCCCATATAAATGTAGTCACATGTTAACATTACCTTTGGGTGCTCTCATAAATTATCTTCAAGATTTTGTGCTTTAATCATTAATGCAGCAAATTACAGATTGCACTACATGAAACTCTTGGCACTTATATATTTAAAAATGTAGACAACAAGAAGCCGCTAACATAAATCACTGTCATGAGTACAACACATTAGCTGATTGGCAGAGGAGATTAAAGATGTGCAGAATGTGGATCAAAAATACCCCACATTTCTTATCCCAAGTTTCTTTTAGTATGATTATCTCACACTGACTTATTTAGAAGGCCAATTATGACCCTGATATTCAGTTCTTTGCTAATAAAGCTGCAATATATTATATATGCTGTTAGCTGTGACAAGCAGTCATAGTTAGGCAGCCAAAGATTTGAAAAAAAAAACAAACAAAAAAACAAAAGAAATCCCGACTGTTGTTGGATTAATTGTCTAATTTAACAAAATTAGCAATGATTTATTTGCTTTAATACTATCATCACCGCCCACAACCACAGCCATAAGAATTATACTGCTTTTGTCACTATCATCGGGCATGTGAATATCGCTTTGCAGCTTCAATTTATTATATGCATATGCAATTTTCTATCTAAAAGTGTGATTATATTACCATCATATTGTCAATTATTACAACAACCAACAACATGCATGATAAAGAGTGAAAAGAAGATTGCATTGTGTTGCAGCTTTACAGTTAAAACAGTTGTGAAGTTGCAGCTTCACAGTTAATAGCATGTGTGTGCATGAGTGACACCATCGTAGCTCAGAGTGCATGAAGGCATAAAGTTTAATGGAGGTGGCTGCACTGATGTAAAAAAAAAGGCCTATTGATAGATAGATTCATACTGACCGTGCTGTTGATGTGCTGGGGAATGGTCTCATATGGAGGCTGGTTCTGACTGCAGATAGCCAGCCACACGTAGCCTTTATCCCCCTCTATCAGCCAACAGTCGCCTTTCACCATGCCAGGCAGGTGTAGGAGCAACAATGCAGGGAACATGAGGGAGAGAAATAAGGTGGGAGACAAAGAGGAGAAACCGAGTCTGCTAGCCATGATTTTGGATTAGGAGTGTATTGAGCTCGCCTCGGTAAGAAAGGAGGAAAAGAAAAAAAAAAGTTGGAAGGGAGGAAGGAGCGCAGCAGGAAGCAGTTTCAAAATCAAGGAAGGGCTGCAGGTCAGGGGGGGTGAGGTGAGGAGGCCAAATCTAATTTAGAGAAGAAAAAAAAAAAGTGAACAGAAAGGCGTCTTCCAGGTGATTAGAGTTGAGCTTGCAGCATGGCACCAAGTCCTGTCCCCATTTTAGGTGTTCCACGTCAAAGGGTTTTTGGAGACTGTCACCACAGCAGCTACTCATGGCCACTGACAACCGGACGTCTTGACAGGACAGATGAGTGAGTAGTCTCCCAGAGAATGACAGAAGGCCTATATAACACACAGAGAGAGAGAGAGAGAGAGAGAGAGAGAGAGAGAGAGAGAGAGAGAGAGAGAGAGAGAGAGAGATAGAGAGAGAGAGAGAGAGAGAGAGAGAGAAAGGGAGGAGGGGGGAGAGAGAGAATATTAACATTAATAGTGATAATGACAAAATGATTAAGAGTAGGCAGAAAATTGTAATACAGTTCACATATCCCCAGATGGTTTTGAATTAATTGCGTTTAGGTCTCATTTCTAAAAGCACTGTGTTTAAAAAAAAAAAAAAAAAAAAAAAAAGGTATATGAATCTAATACCCATGGTACCCAATCCCTTCAAGGTAATGCACCACAGTAATAAATCCATTAACTGGCATGATTATTTCATTGAGTCTTAATAAAGCCCAGAGAAAATATATATTTTGACTTTTCAAATGAAAACTAGGCTTTTTATGCACTATAATTATTATTCATGTTCATGAAAATAACGGCGGCCCCCGTATGAGAATAAATTGCAGCTCTTCTGTTCAGACATTAGCATATGATGCACCAATAAAAATGGAAATGTTCAAGACTATGAAAGCAATGCCACTTTCCTTTGTGGTGTTTTTTTTTTTTTCTGTCACTGTTTACAAGGTTTGCCAGTGTAGCAGATGCAGCTCTATTATTTCAACTTTGTGGTACATAATGAAACAATAAAAATTTAATAGCTGCAGTTATAAAGAAGAGGGGAGGTAGGAGGGGGGGGGGTGAGAAAACAGGGAGATGGGCTAAGTGGAAAACAGAGGAGGGCTGTTGTAATTTGCATGTTTTAACAGGATACTAGCTGACATTTAGCTATTTACCTTTCTCAGGGGATTAACCGTGGATTAGGCACTAATCCAGCGTAAAATATTATGTATCTCATCACCACAGTTCCCACTCTTTTAATTTGTTTCCAAAGTTTTGATTTTCCCTCCCTGAGAAAAGTTATCTAGCCACAACATGAATGACAGGGAAGAGATAGTGAGAACAACTGAGTAATCGACTCTTTTAAGTACTTAGTCTCTCTCTCTCTCTCTCTCTCTCTCTCTTTCTCTCTCTCTCTCAGACTAACTCAGTCTCTCTCTCTCCCTCTCAGACTAACTCAGTCTCTCTCTCTCTCTCTCTGACTCTCTCTCTCTCTCTCAGACTAACTCAGTCTCTCTCTCTCTGACTCTCTCTCTCCCTCTCAGACTAACTCAGTCTCTCTCTCTCTCTCTCTCTCTCTCTCTCTCTCTCTCTCTCTCTCTCTCAGACTAACTCAGATTCTCTCCCTCTCTCCCTCTCTCTCTCTCTCTCTCTCTCTCTCTCTCTCAGACTAACTCAGATTCTCTCTCTCTCTCTCAGACTAACTCAGTCTCTCTCTCTCTCTCCCTCTCTCTCTCTGACTCTCTCTCTCTCTCTCAGACTAACTCAGTCTCTCTCTCTCTCCCTCTCTCTCTCTCTCAGACTAACTCAGTCCCTCTCTCTCTCTCTCTCTCTCTCTCTCTCTCTCTCTCTCTCTCTCTCTCTCTCTCTCTCTCTCTCTCTCTCTCTCTCTCTCTCTCTCTCTCTCTCTCCTCTCTCTCTCTCTCTCTCTCTCTCTCTCCTCTCTCTCTCTCTCTCTCTCTCTCTCAGACTAACTCAGACTCTCTCCCCCCCCCCCTCTCTCCCTCTCTCTCTCTCTCTCTCTCTCTCTCTCTCTCTCACTTTTTAGGCAATGTCTCAACCAGATGATAGGAATAACTTGCTACAAGAAGTGAAACACCGACATGGTACAAACCCAATCTACTCAGGCGTAATGAAAGCCAATTTTGAATGTCTGTATGTTATACTAGCCTTTCCCTAACAGGCCGTCATCCTCCTCCTCTTTCCTCCTCTTTCCTCCTCGTCCTTGGTCCTGCCTCGCACCTCAGTTAGCCTCCCAGTCACTTCTCATTTCCGTCATGCCACACCCGGCCTGAGCAGCTCTCAGTCCGCTCTTCAAATTGTTCCATGATATTGATATCGACAATTCAATTCCTCTACCACAGACCATCAATTTGCCTTTGACCCAGCATCGTTGTCATCCAAACGTGTGTGAAATAAAATAACCGCCAACAAAAAAGAAAAGAAAGAAAAGCAATTTGCAGCTGTAGCATGTAGTAGAACAACAGCTGGATCAACTGGGACAAAAGTTCAACTAACAGTTTGCAATCATGAATATTTACTTAACCCTCCTGTTGTCCTTGAGTCAAGGAAGGAAGGGAGGGAGGAAGAAGGAAGGAAGGAAAGGAGGGAGGAAAGAGGGAAGGAAGAAGGAAGGAAGGAGGGAGGGAGGAAGGAAAGTAGGAAGGAAGGAGCGAAGGAAGGGAGGGAGGAAGGAAGAAGGAAGGAAGAAAAGGAGGGAGGGAAGAAAGAGAGAAGGAGGGAGGGAAGACGGAAAGAAGAAGGAAGGAAAGGAGGGAGGGAGGAAAGAAGGAAGGAAAGGAGAGAAGGAAAGGAGAGAAGGAAAGGAGGAAGGAAGGAGGGAGGGAGGAAAGAAAGAGAGAAGGAGGGAAGGAAGAAGGAAGGAAGAAGGAAGGGAGGAAGGAAAGGAGGGAGGAAAGAAGGAGGAAGGAAGGAAGAAGGAAGGAAGGAAAGGAGGGAGGAAAGAAGGAGGAAGGAAGGAAAGGAGGGAGGAAGGAATGAGGAAGGAAAGAAGGAGGAAGGAAGAAAGAAGGAAGGAAAGGAGGGAGGAAAGAAGGAGGAAGGAAGGAAGAAGGAAGGAAGGAAAGGAGGAAGGAAGGAAGGAAGGAAGGAAGGAAGGAAGGAAGGAAGGAAGGAAGGAAGGAAGGAAGGAAGGAAGGAAGGAAGGAAGGAATAGTCAAAATGGACGGGGTCAATTTGACCCGGGAGGACAACACAGGGGTTCACTATAAAAGCTTCAAATGTAAAGAAAACCTAGATTTTTGCTTCAAAATATTTGGTTAATTATAAAAGAAAAGATGGGTCAGAATATAAAACATATGTAAGGGTTAATAAAAACAAAAATAAGATTTTTTACGCCGATTTCCACTTTTACTCGAATACACACACACACACAAGTCATTTTTGCTGGTTCAGCAGATACCGGATTCTCTGCACGTATTTACTATGATCTACAAACATAAAAGACAAGTCAGTCAAGTCTCAGTTGAAAGCTAGTTGTTCACTGTCGAGTCCAGTCACACACAACTGCTAGGATCAGCACTATATTTCTTATTTATAACACTGTAATGATCCTGACCACACTACTCCAGTCTATTTTATCATCTCTCTCTCTCTCTCTCTCTGTCTCCCTCTCTCCCTCTCTCCCTCTCTCTCTCTCTCTCTCTCTCTCTCTCTCTCTCTCTGTCTCCGTCTCTCCTCCCTCTCTCTCTCTCTCTCTATCTCTGCCTGAATCTGTATTTCTTCTTTCATCTGTCCGTCTACTCCTTTCCTCCACTTTTCTGTGCCTCTCTTTACCCCTGCTTGCATTGTTTAATCCTGCTTATCTACTGCTGCCTTTCATCTAGGAACACAAATGAATATGCTTCATCGCCAAAACACAACCTGACACCTTTTGTGTGCTATCACTTCCCCTCCTCGCTGCTTTTATCACATTCTTGCCGTTGGTTTTATTTTGACAAGAAGCCAGAGGAAGAGACAGCCTTATTTCCACCCCTCCCCCTCCCCTCCCCCTCCTCCCTTCCTTTCTTCTCCAAACGAGGCTCTCTTTGTGTTTAATTATTGTCCCTGATAGCTAGGCTTTAATTAAAATTTTGCATCTGACAAACAACACTAATGATGTCAGGTCACAGAAGCGAATGGAAAGTTCCCAAAGTAAGACAGGGGAATGGAGGAGGGCCTCTAAAATCCTACATGTACAGTGAGAACAATACTTCAAAGAGCTCTGGGATATGTTGAAAGTAATAATGAATAACTTTTTAAGACTGTAATATCTCAGTGAACAGTGAAATGTTGATGTAATTCATTTGTAAAACACCGTATTACAGAAGATGATGAAGATGTCAGTTAAGTGTTAAAGTTTCTTCCTTCTTCAATAATAATAAAGTAGCTTAAAACATATAAAAGTGTGCAGTCAACAGTGCCATGAATTCACCAAACTGATAATACAACTGTACTGAAGTAGAAGCACAGTGCTTTAACCACTTTTAAAAAATGTATTTGCAACTCTTTTCTGCAGGAAAATGACCAGTACAGCAACGATTTACTAATTCATTGTTGAACAATGGGTGTCTTTAGCCCTGTTTCCTGCTAAAATTTAGGAGGCGGGACTTTTACAGGAATGTCCTCTCAGTTCGCACTTCTCAGCTGTTGTGTTTCCACAGCAGAGTAGTACCCAGATAGGACCCACCGGACTCTGACTGTGACATCACAGAGGCGACTCGCTGAAAACATAACAACCAGAAAACGACAACGAGGAGGTAAAACATGGAAGGAGCTGAGCCGGTTGCCATGTTTCAGAAAGCAGGTTTAGTGAAAACTCTGAGTTAGTTGACTCAGAGTTTAAGTAAACTCAGAGTTTAAGTAAACTCTGGTTTTTCGGTTTCACAAAGCCAGTTCAGCTTAACTCTGAGTCAGTTACCATGGCAACATACTCCGTTTTTCTGTACAATCGATAATTTATTTTGAACAATATTCTCAGCCCTTGTATCGTCTGTATGACACCACATGGACATGCTCTCAGTTCAGGACAAGCTCTCTGTTCAAGTTATTGTTTCCAAGGCAACCGTCCGTCGGGCAGTCACAAATGCAATATTTGAAGGGGATGAGGGGGGAACCAAGTGGTTACTGTGCATGCTTCATAGTGAGAGTGTCGCTGGTTTGATACCAGTGAGGAACTTTTGCTGCAGGTCTCTCTCTCTCTCTCTTTAAATAAAACTAAATTTCAAATAGGCAATATTAAATACTGGCAGTGTTGGGGTGGCTGAAAAATTGACTGTAAAATTACCCTGAAGTTCCTGCAGTGGAAAACGGGGCTATTGTCTCCTATTTCTCTCCCTTTTTGCATTTCATGTGATTCAAAGCAGCCACTTTCAAGACACAAGTCATATACTGTAGTTTAAATGAGCCACAATTACTGTCCAAATAAATAAAGAATCGCACATCGTTTGCATTAAATATTTAAATGACTGGATTCTCCATTTTCATCTAAATAACCGTGAAGGATATCAAGCAGCTATTAGCAAAGCATTGAGGAGTAAAGTCCAGAGTAACAAGACGGACGTTCACTTCATGTATTCTATGATGTGCAAACCTTTGTGACGGATATATAGTTTGACATGTTCACTTCCAGGACTTTTGTAAACTTGATTGACAGCATAGAAGAACAAAAACAGAAATGACTTCATTAAGTTTCCTGGGGGAATTTAGGATGAAGTGAAAGTTTAAAAGAAAAAAAGTACAACAGTGATTAAATAGGGTAGTGTTAAAGTACTGCTGTAAGTGTGAGATAGACAGTAGCAGAGACAATGTGTACTGCTTCGACATAAACCTGTTAAAAAAAAGTCCTTCATCTGGGAAGAAAAATATGGTTCCTAAAAGTTTAAAGGTATATTTTAGTCTTATCTTATAGTATTTTATTTTAATACTTGGCTTTACATTTATGGTTAAGAATTGGGCTTAGAATAAGAGGTGCAGGTATGGTTGATGTTAAGTTAAGCTTAAAGTCCGTGTAAAGTAAGAATAAATATGTGTTCTGAGTTTGACATACCACAGAAAAGTGTGTTGTTAACCACCCTGCCAAATTTGAATGATTAAAAAAATCGCCAAATATATGAAATTAGGCTTCAAAGTTGTGTAAAAATCAGCCTCTTTCTCTGCTACCCAAACGCTGTGGGAGTGCCCGTTGAGTCTGCTGAAGCCCCGCCCCCTACCAAGTGTCACCTGTCAATCAAAGTCACCACCTCTACCAGAAACATGGACTCTACGTCTGAGAGCTTTCTGCTGCTAACTCAGCGGCTAGCTCAGCGGCTAGCTCGGCAGCTAACTCAGCTAACTGGCTAACTGTAGACTGTAATAGTAGTATTGTTAGATGTAGTAACAATAACTGGCCACTAGGCAGGTTAACCACTGAGGAGAGAGGACTCTTGGACCTATATAGTAGGGGAGGGATCAAGGTCTCGCGGTACGCCACTATGTCAAGGAGTAGCCCTTTTCTTACAAGTTCAGAAAATCAGGAAAAATGAGCGAGTGAGAAACAGTTTAAGGCTCTATCTGCATAGTTATCAGCCTTTTCACATGTTTTCTGTAACCATTTTCCAACATGTATAATATGTTTAGAAGTAAATGAATGAATTGACTTTACACAGACTTTAAGAGGAAAGTAAGTCAGTCTAAGTATGTGTTATATGTTGCCTGAAAGTCATTCCTCAAAGTGTGAGCGGCAGAACTGAGGAGAAGAGAATAAAAAAAGACATACAAGAGTAGCACAGCCACCCTGGAGATGAGGTCATGAACCTTTCTGCTGAGTGAGAAAGACAAGAAGACAGACAGATGGACAGCAGGAAACAGAGACAGTACAGTCAGCGGGAAGTACTAAAGGCACATGGCACCAAAACCTTTTCTTTTTTTTCTTTTTTTCTTCTTCTCTCTCCACAGTTTGACAGTGAACCATTCAAGCGATCAGCCAGTGATTCAGAAAGCCAACAGACCATTCAGTCACGGAGTCAGTCATCCAGACAATGTGTCATCAAACAAGCAGCCATCCAGTCAATCAGTCCATTCAGTCTGTCAGCTGGCAAGTCAGCAGGTCAAGCAGCCCATCCAAGCCCCGATAGCTAACCAATCAAATAACCACCAGCCCAACCACCAAGCCAGACAGCAGGTCAAACTGCGGACCGATCGACCGGTCAGTCATCCAAGCCAGGTACCACTTTTGGAGGAACCATGTGAACTGAGCAGAGAATTATGCCTATTAAACACTATCTGTGAGCTCCAGCCTGCCATCCAACCAAGCCAGCCTGCCTTCTTTACCTTCAAAAAAGCTGTCGCACTGTTACTTCAAATCCAATTTCTCGCTCCTTTCTCCTCTCTCCTTTTTTCAGCCCTTTCTTGAATCCGCACATGTATTCCCCCTCGTTCCCATGTCTTGTTCACTGTTTCTCCATAGGTTAATTTTATGTCAGTCTCCAGCTGCTTGCATTTCTCTTTTCTCATTAAAATTTGTTTTTCTTACTTTTCTTACTGTCCTTCTCTGGATTAAACAGAACAACAATTATTCACCTCCATGGCAAGAGAGGTAATCATCATATAATTGTAGGTATTGTAGGTTATTCAGAAAACTCAAAACCAATTCATTTTCTTGCTGTAATTGGTATGAACAGAAATAAACCCGTGGCTGCATTGGAATAAATAAATCT